>CM059213.1:24508720-24871220 GCA_030347435.1 Clarias fuscus
CATCATTTAACATGTGTAAAGCTTTGCAGTATTTTGTCACCAGCTTAGCATTATTTGTCATCTAATTGAAGTTGTTTTTTTACACTGTACATTTTTTGTCCAATTTTGCTTTCACAGATAAAAAGCACACATTATGAAGGAATCCTTTGGTTGTGAGCTGAAAACAGCAGTATTAATGCATAATGTGACATGCTGCAATAACTTTCATCTCACTGCTAAGAGGATGCTTTTTAACTTTTAATGATAAATTACTACTCACAGGGCAACTACAAACATAATGATTGCAATGGCAATGATCCCATGTGTTAAACTGGCACCCAGGGTTTTTCATTTGAGAATCTTTTTTGTGCGATCTGACAAAAGTTATCACACAGTCTGTTTTTTGAAATTTAGCCACAATTTTTGTTAGAAAATAATGTAAATTGGTAAACATATACAGCACATAGGTACAATAATTAAATAAATCTTGCGCATTATGGAAAAGTAAGAGAAGAATGTTTCTTCTTTTTGTTATGCCTTAAATAATACTTAACATTTCATAATTTTTTGTTTATTTAAACACAACATACTGTAGATGAGCATCTCTAAATTGTGGTATTTGACATAATGATGCAGCATTTCTGAAATCTAATACTCCAACAGTGCTGTTTCTGTACATGAGATTGCTTTCTCCTGCTCATTTTGTCCTGTGGGTTTGCAAATTAGTGGAAATACTGCATGTAATAATGGTGACACAGAGGGAGGTCTAGCATGGCTTCAGTCCATCATGAGCTTGAGTTATTGTGAGTTCATTGAGTATGTGTGTATATGTTGTGTCCATGTGGATTTCCTCCAACCTTGCAAAAACAGCTGGTATGTAGACAGTGCATTGCCACTTACTGTGAGTGATATAATACACAGCCTGACCAAAACCAACAACAACAAAAAAGTGCTCATGCTGGCATCTAGTTTTGATTTCTATTAATAATTTGGTGGCCAATTCATGTGAAAACATGATTCCTCATGCTCCCAGAATCTCTCTCTTACAATTAAAAAAAAAAGAAATGTATTGATGCAATAACCTGCTCATTCGGGTAGTCAGCTGACTTCATTTCATTGCCACATAACATTACGAGTCTAGACCTCAACCCCAATTAGAGCAATCCCAGATCATAACCCTGCCTCCAGAGGCTTGTACAGTGGCCACTATGCATGATGGGTGCATCACTTCATGCACTTTGTTTCTTATCCTGATGCACCCATTACTCTGAAATAGGGATAATCTCAACTAATCAGACCACATGAACCTTTTCCATTGCTAAAAAGACCAATTGAAGCAACTAGTGGTTTTCTTATCGCTATACTGCTTTTTCCCAATCCTTGTTGCATTGCTTTTATAAATGTACAGTACTTTCACTGCTAAACTATTTCTACTGTAGATTGCATATTCTTGCCTCATGACCAGTGTTCCCAGGATAGGCTCCAGATCCACTGTCATCCTGTGAAAATAAATCTAAAGTGTTACACTTGTAGTAATTGTCAGGGATAACCCCTAGAGGGCGCCAAAGCGCCCTGTGATTTTTGTTTGTAGTTCCTTTGTTTAAACTTCAGTTCCCATGTGGCAACTCGGTCAGGTGACCAGGGGGCGCTCACCTGAACCGAGTTGGTCGTTAGTTTCTTTATAAATAGCTTGTTTTAGTTCTTCTGTGGTCTTGCAACTGTTAATTTATCTTGGTAATGATCTGCATGTTTCCTAGTGTCTTTTGTTTCTCCTATTCGTGTTTTTGTTTCAGTTTCATTTAAAGTATCTTTGTTTTGTTGAGTTTCCCTGTTTTGTGTTTAATAAACATCGTTTTCCTTTTAATATCTGGATCCTCCTGCATATATGCCTCGCACACCAAAACGTGACAGATTGCAAGACCTAAAAAGAGGCATAGCAGAGGAGCCCTTCCCCGGGGAGATTCTTTTTGGGGGGGGCAACGATGTTTGGAGTTTGGGGAGCCGGCGTGGAAGGTAGCCGGAGAACCAAACGGCGTAACGGCAAAAGAGCGGAGTGTGAGCGGGACGTGCAGCTGGGAGCAGCCTCTCAGAGTTATTGGAGCAGCTTTCGGCGATGCGCTCTGAGAAACGAAGAGCGCATTCGTGACCTGTGGGAGCAGGTGGCCAGGCTCCAAGGGCTGCTAGCACAGCTGCACCGCGCCGCTGAGCACAGCGAGCTGCTGCCGCTGCAATGCGGCGAAGAGGAGGGCGAGCGACCGTCGCAGCACTGTGCCTTCGAGGACGGCGAGCTACCGTCGCTGCACTGTGCCTTCGAGGACGGCGAGCTTCCGTCGCTGCACTGTGCCTTCGAGGACGGCGAGCTTCCGTCGCTGCACAGTGCCTTCGAGGACGGCGAGCTTCCGTCGCTGCACAGTGCCTTCGAGGACGGCGAGCTTCCGTCGCTGCACAGTGCCGCTGAGGATAACGAGCTTCCTCTTCCCCCGCCGCCGCCTTCATGCGCCGTCGAGGAGCACGAGCTCCATCCTCTTCCTCCGCCGCCGCCTTCATGCGCCGCTGAGGACAGCGAGCTTCCTCTTCCTCCGCCGCCGCCTTCATGCGCCGCCGAGGAGCACGAGCTCCATCCTCTTCCTCCGCCGCCGCCTTCATGCGCCGCCGAGGAGCACGAGCTCCATCCTCTTCCTCCGCCGCCGCCTTCATGCGCCGCCGAGGAGCACGAGCTCCATCCTCTTCCTCCGCCGCCGCCTTCATGCGCCGCCGAGGAGCACGAGCTCCTTCCTCTTCCTCCGCCGCCGCCTTCATGCGCCGCCGAGGAGCACGAGCTCCATCCTCTTCCTCCGCCGCCGCCTTCATGCGCCGCCGAGGAGCACGAGCTCCATCCTCTTCCTCCGCCGCCGCCTTCATGCGCCGCCGAGGAGCACGAGCTCCATCCTCTTCCTCCGACGCCGCCTTCATGCGCCGCCGAGGAGCACGAGCTCCATCCTCTTCCTCCGCCGCCGCCTTCATGCGCCGCCGAGGAGCACGAGCTCCATCCTCTTCCTCCGCCGCCGCCTTCATGCGCCGCCGAGGAGCACGAGCTCCATCCTCTTCCTCCGCCGCCGCCTTCATGCGCCGCCGAGGAGCACGAGCTCCATCCTCTTCCTCCGCCGCCGCCTTCATGCGCCGCCGAGGAGCACGAGCTCCATCCTCTTCGTCCGCCGCCGCCTTCATGCGCCGCCGAGGAGCACGAGCTCCATCCTCTTCCTCCGCCGCCGCTTCATGCGCCGCCGAGGAGCACGAGCTCCATCCTCTTCCTCCGCCGCCGCCTTCATGCGCCGCCGAGGAGCACGAGCTCCATCCTCTTCCTCCGCCGCCGCCTTCATGCGCCGCCGAGGAGCACGAGCTCCATCCTCTTCCTCCGCCGCCGCCTTCATGCGCCGCCGAGGAGCACGAGCTCCATCCTCTTCCTCCGCCGCCGCCTTCATGCGCCGCCGAGGAGCACGAGCTCCATCCTCTTCCTCCGCCGCTGCCTTCATGCGCCGCCGAGGAGCACGAGCTCCATCCTCTTCCTCCGCCGCCGCCTTCATGCGCCGCCGAGGAGCACGAGCTCCATCCTCTTCCTCCGCCGCCGCCTTCATGCGCCGCCGAGGAGCACGAGCGCCATCCTCTTCCTCCGCCGCCGCCTTCATGCGCCGCCGAGGAGCACGAGCTCCATCCTCTTCCTCCGCCGCCGCCTTCATGCGCCGCCGAGGACAGCGAGCCTCCTCATCCTCTGCCGCCCTGCGTCACCGAGGACGGCGAGCACCCACTGCCTTCGCCGCCCAGCGTCAAAGAGGACGGCGAGCCTCCTCCGTCTCCGCCGCCCTGCTTCAACGGGGGCATGAAGCCATCGGAACAACTGGCCATAGGTGCCAGCCTCTGGGTGAGAGGGGCGGACATTGGACCATGGGGGGGATGCCCTGGACCTCCTGTGGCGCCCCGGAGTTGCGCCCTTTGAGGGGGGGTTATGTCAGGGATAACCCCTAGAGGGCGCCAAAGCGCCCTGTGATTTTTGTTTGTAGTTCCTTTGTTTAAACTTCAGTTCCCATGTGGCAACTCGGTCAGGTGACCAGGGGGCGCTCACCTGAACCGAGTTGGTCGTTAGTTTCTTTATAAATAGCTTGTTTTAGTTCTTCTGTGGTCTTGCAACTGTTAATTTATCTTGGTAATGATCTGCATGTTTCCTAGTGTTTTTTGTTTCTCCTATTCGTGTTTTTGTTTCAGTTTCATTTAAAGTATCTTTGTTTTGTTGAGTTTCCCTGTTTTGTGTTTAATAAACATCGTTTTCCTTTTAATATCTGGATCCTCCTGCATATATGCCTCGCACACCAAAACGTGACAGTAATTCTACTAGAGTATTTATTTATTTAAACCAATAATCTTATACTTTACATGACACACTGTGCACTTAAACTCTATATAGTTCAATACACACAGCCCCTATAACGTCTTGCACACTGCATTCTGGTCTTGGATGCAGATTGTCGCCTTCCACTGTATATATGTAGTGTCTATATAAAACATTTTAAGTTTGTAGTGTCTATATAAAACATGGTTTGGCCTGAATTTCTTTAGGAACAGTGTTTTAACCAAGTTACCAAGTTAAACTCTCTATAATGGCTAAATAAGGGCTGGCCAGAGGTATAAATTAGATGCTGCTTTTAGATAGTGAGTACTGTACATTCTGCATAGGGTAAAGAACTGTATAGGCTCCTCTTTCTGCAGTTTGTTTTCGCACTGTTTCTAAAAGAAAACAGGACCAAAACTAAAGCAGGCTGACAGCGGGGAAATAGCTTGGGTCCACGGCCGTGCTGAGATAAGGAGCGAAACAAAAGAACAAGATATTAGATGGATAGAAGGACGTAGGGAGCCAATTTACAGCCCGGTTAGAAAAGCCTCTATTTCACACTGCAGAAGGCTATGAGTGGTGTATAACACTCCATTCGCTGTGCCTCAACAGACACACAGTTGCTGCTCTCAAGTCAGGCTTTACTGACCTAAGAGCAACAGTGAAGAGCTCCGGGTGATCCTGGATCAGCTCTAAGAGATGATCCAGTGCCGTTGATAGTGGACGCAGCAGGAAATAACTGGAACAGATGAGAGGAGATTGCATCCAGTGTTAAGCTTGGCAAGACAAAACTACAGTCTTAGATAAAACTGTGTGTTGAGAGAAAGTGAGTATTAAAGTGAGCTAAAACATATCATATCCATATTGCAGTCTGAGCTGCTCTCCTGAAATGAAGCTAAGCCTTCCCATAAGAGAAGAATCATTCCTGTTCTTAAATTTGCATAATCTGAATAAGTGCCTCTCTTTTGGCCTCACTACATTCTCCTCTAAAGATAATGCCCCACTGTTGCTATGACAGCATCATGCTTTAGCAGCAAAGTGCTCAGTCATTCCCTGAACAAAGCACTGCCTAAACTGCATTTTTAGGAGACAAAAGCATAGAATGAGCTCATATCACACCATCTATCACCATAGGAGCAGATAATGTAGTCTAGTCTCAGTGTTATTACCCCCCCCCCCCCAAATAAAACAGCAATACGAGAACACGTTTCTACCAGTATATAGCATGACTGTGATTTATTTATGACATTATAATTGAAAGTGCAGCCACACAAGTAAATATCAATTATACTAAATGTGACATGCTCTAAACACCAGAGATGTGCCTTTTATTAAACCCCATCATGCTCATTCTCATCCATTTACATGCAAATACACTCCACATGAATGCTGACTCTTGCTGTACTTGGAAAAGGATGTAATTTACTACTTTCTATTACTTGTGACGACTTAGAGAAAATGAAGTCACTACTTATGCTGGTATATACAGTATGATGATAATGTTTCTATTTGCCATCTGTTTGGCAACCTTTTCAATGCAGTTTGGACAGATTATTGGACAGATAATGTACAAATTTTGAGTAGTGCATGTTTTATTTATCACATGCGTGGATCTGTGGTATTTCTTGTCAATCCTGCAGCCAAGACTTGGGACACCTTTATAACAGCCATGCTCTATTGCCTCCTTCCCTTACTATATGTGCTCTCTCTCTCTCTCTCTCTCTCTCTCTCTCTCTCTCTCTCTCTCTGTCTGATTCTGCTATAATCTTCAAAGTGCCCATCTTCTGAAAGCTGCTCCTGCATTAAAGATGTTGACCTTGGAGACATGCTGACTGACAGCAGGAGAAAGTCCTAGCACTACATTTGTGCATGATATATTACATGGTGTAATATATTTCATACACAATTGTCATTTAACCCCAAAAAAAGCAACAAAGAGTGACAGGGCAAAACTATGCACTATATTCCGGGATGCTTTTAATCACACAATATGTAAATCTGAATCTTGGTACATCAAAAAGCACTACCATGTATGAGAGAGAGGGCCAAAATCCTGGGACTTGCTGCTATTAAACAAACAAAAACAAGCAAACAGACCCACAAGTCTTTAACTGGCACCATTATGTATTCCATAACTGGCACTATTATGTATTCCATAATCTACTTCCTCAACTGTCCAGTTTCAGGGAGTCTGAATCAATTACAATAGCCTGGGATTTCTGTTCTCGGCTAACCAGAGTGCACCATTTCAGTATGTGGTTATCTGCTGTTGCAGCCCATCTGCCTTAAGTTTTGAAGTCTTGTGCATTCTGAGGTTCTTTTCTACTCACCAGGGTTGTAAAGTGTGGTTAATTAAGTTACCGTAGGCTTTCTGTCAACTCAAACCATTTCTTTTTGCAAAACTGATTCTCACTGGATGTCCTTGTTTTTTCTATACCCTTTAAACTCTGTTTTGTGTTTAAACCCCATCATGTTTTAGTCCTTAACACCCAGTGAATTAAAAAGTTTTCATTACTATATTTTAATAAATATCTATATGGGGCAGGACTGTGCTACAGTATATAGAGTGGCAGGCCTTTATTTAACCACCACCTAGCCAATATGAGGATTTTTTTTTTATACCAATCATATGAACATGGCTGAGAAATAAAGGAGGTCACATAGGCAAATAAATACCATAGAGACATACAGTACGCTATGATCATGTATTTTTAATGGTTGTTTCTATGACACATTTTATATTTGTTTTGAGACATCATGGACATATTCCAGTAGCATTCTAAAAGTAATGATAACTTGAGTTCTGCATGACATTTCCAAATGCAAATGCACAGTTTTCCATCAGAAGCCTCCGCTGTCGACCCACATTGGCAGGACATCCATATAAGGAGTTGCATTTCCGGAAGGGGTAAAATGCTCAAACCAATCCGTGAGGTTACATTTTCACACATTCAGATATATGAAGCAAATTATGCTTATTGGTTTCTCTGGAGGGTTTTTGGTAAAATAATGGTTGAAATCTACATATCATTTTCTTTGATATGCAGATACAGTTGAATATTTAACTCCCTCACAGGATGAACTATCGACCACTAGACAGTGAATTTGTTTAAAATTGACATACAACCCAAATGTGACTGTGCCAATAGACTGTGCCAATAGATTGATCTTAGTCAAAATTAGAATATTAAGTGCAAACCTTGTCAGACAATGTTCCAGCAAAACAAAACACAAGCAGTCGAACATTTTCTGGAAACATTTTTGTTACTGAATCTCAAGTGGCATTCTGCTGTGCATGTAGTTCTGTAGTGTAGAAGACTGAGTAAACACAGTGAATAAAACAACCATTTTATATTCGGTCTAATCTGAAGCAGGCTATAAATTAGTAAAAATAAATCTTAAGAATATTATTAAAATTGTGATTGTGTTGCCAGAGGAAAAAAAAAGAAAAGAGAAAGAAACTTTGGCAACATTTACTGTACAGTACTAACTAACTACTAAGGACCCCCTACAAAAAAAATAAAATAAAATAAAAAAGATTATGTGCCAAAAAAAAAAAAAAAAAAAGATATTGGGCTGCATCAAGTAAAGTGACCAAACTAATGAGATTTGAAATTATTGGACTTGGGTTAAGAACCCTTCAATGCATTATCAAAACCTGGAGGGTTAGTGCTCAACCTTAAGAAATGTGGTCTGTAAAAAATCATGAATAGAGAGGACTTAAACACTGCATGACGTTGCATGGTAAAAAATCACGAGTGAAAAACAACAGCTATGTTTAATAGTGAAAGTAAGAGCATTTTCATACACACACAATGTGATGAGAACTGGATTGGTAATAAACAGCTGTGTGGCCATAAGAAAACCACTTGAGAGCAACCAGAAAAACTTCTGTAATGATTCATAAAATGTACATTATGATGTAAACCATCCACAAAAGTTGTATGTGTGCATGGCTATGTAAGTGAATGTGTGTGTATGGATATGCAGGCAAACAACTGATGCTCTTAAATGGCAAAACAAGGTTTTGAAGGTTATATAAGGCTGAAAGTGTGCAAGGACAACATTCTGTAGAAAAAAAGAGACCATTTCCTGGATCTTTGTTTGGTGCTTTCTAATTGTTTAGTTTCTCTATAAAACATTTTGAAATACAACACTGTATTTAAAGTATACAAGAAAACTAAATTGAAAGATAACCCTTTTGAGACCAGAAAGATTTTTGCAGAGAGAAAGGGGGCACCAACAATGTGGTTTCTGGATAAACAAGTAATTTAAAACCAGGACTGCGAACATTATATTGTTTGTGACCATTTTTTATGTTTTAAAGTGTTATGTTTCAACAAAGTGTATCATTGAAAATAATCATCTGTCTTAATTGTATCATGTTGATTTCATCTTTCTTGTTATTCATCACCAACAAAAATAGCTTCTGTCTGGGGTCTGTAGTGTTTGAACTTACAGTATACTGTATATAATCACATATCAGTTTGCAGGCTTAGCTTTTTATGGTTATTATAATACAATGAAAGAATAAGATCCAATATATCCAATTATATATCCAACTGTATCATAACTTGACTAAAAACTACTTTGCACACTTTGATTTTAACTTTGAACTAGAGCTGCATGAATGTTGCCCAATGTCCTATACTGATGATGGGAGAGTTAAATGTAGGTTGTGTGAATATTTCAAATATACAAATATATCAGTTGCAAATTTCTTTTGGTAAGTATGACCACAAGGCACTCATTGCTTGCAATATAAATATTTATGGTAGAAATGTTCCTTATATTCTGAACCATGTGTAATCTTTCCTTTTGTCTGGTTCATTCAGTTTATTAAAATCACTGGTCTGTCCTTAAGACTGTGACTTTTCATGAGTGGAGCTGTCAAAGATTTCTATTTTTAGTAACACATGTCACCCCATGCAGAAACACAAGCACCTATTTTCAGCCGGAAAATAAAGGACTAAAGAAGCAGGCTGCCTGGAGTTTTGTAAAGTTACCTTTTCAAATCACATCTTTTCCGTAAATGTATTGCTTTTTGTTCAACCAAAATCATTTTCAGTCATGTCCTTCAGATGTGAAGGTTGATTACTATAGTGTTATTTGTTGACGAAAGTAAGATATTAGGTATTACAATTCAGGGTATTGCTTAATATTCTAAAGCCATATACATAAGACAACCCAAAGCACTTTTTATTTTCTTTTTGTAATGAATTTGACAACATGGTTTACATTTTCTAAATCAGGGACTCATCAAAAGCCTATTAGCATTACAAATTGTTGATTCTTTTTATGATAATGGTAAATATAGCTTGTTCGCTCTCATTGACCTTGAAATGCTGATACTGCAATCCAATGACAGTTTCCATTTAGACTTTTTTATATTGGTTCTACTTTACAGTATTAAGTATAATTTATATATATTTTGAGTATTACAATTTATTTTCATTCATTAATTACTGCAGTAATATGTTTATTTAGCTGGTAAAATTATTGTAACCCCTAGTAGCTTCTCTTTTCTTAAACAATCATGTCGGAAAATGTATCCAGTGGTCGTGGAAAAGATGTCACTGTGTTTTAGAAGGCTCAAATTATTGGCAAGCAAATGAAACAAATGAGATTGCTTAAATTACTGGAATTGTGAACTCACCAACTCATTATTAAAACCTGGAAGGATAGTGCTGAACTTTCAACTTCACAGACAAAAAAAAAAAAAAAAGTGATGAATGACCATGATTCAAGATAATTAACATTGTGAAAAATATAGAAGGACGCTGCAAGAAGTGGACAAACAACTCATACTTAACTTACTGGAAACAGTAAGATTTTCATACAGCCATTAAGCCTATATGTTACACGTGATGGCCTGCCCATAATAGTACTTGTTCCTATGTCACTATGTCATCAGTATGCTCTAGTTTTTGCAGTTAGGTTAAATTGTCAGGTGCAATTTCAGAGTTCTTATTACTTTTAGTAGTTTTAGCAACAACCCTAGTTATTTTCTTTTCCTTGATGCAGGACAATAATTTAACCCTTTTGAAAAACAGTAGCTGTATCTGCTTTGTCCACAATACACATACTGTACACAAACATGTGTTGTAAGGATCAGACTTGAATAGATTACTGTTCTTGAAATAAATCATGGACAATCTGATTTCCATTTCAGTGATTAAAACACCTGACTCTGATTTCATGTATTTTCAGAAATCATAATAAAAGGAATGCCAGTGAATACAGTAAGTTGGATTTAAAAGTTGAATGCTGTTAATAGTTTTGACTGAGCTGTGCTTATGATCTTCAAAATAATTAATCCAAATCCATTCCTGCTTGAAAAATGAATTAAAAGCACCACCACCATCCAGATAGCTAAAATAAACATTGCATTAAGACATTTTCATATTAAGACATCTCTTATTAATTTTCATATTTAGGACATCTTAATATATTTTCAATAATTTGTTGCTATCAAGCACAGGTTTTGCTTGTTAGTTTCTTTTCTGCACATCTGGGCAGCACATCAGTTACAGCTGCTAAACAGTGATTATTAAACAGTTGTCACAACGCGCCGGATTTCGCCCACAACATAGCGCCTCCGAAAATTATCAAAATCACTCCGGTTCTAGCGCCGCGTCGCCTCTTGGGTTTTGCCGCCTCAGTCACGGCTTGAGCTCACCTGTTACCGATTTGGAGTGATCAGATCGGCTTATTTAAGACGCTGCTAGACACCCACCTGTTGCCAGATTATTGTGCCGTATTGCCCTTATTCTCGCGTTTTGTTTATGTCTCTGTTTCTCCGGTTACGACCCCGCTTTGCTTCCCGTTTTCGACTCCGTCTTCGCGCTTCGGATTAATGTTATTTGGAATACCGGCTTTTGACCTACGCTCACGTCTGACTACGAGATTGTCTGCCCTTGATGTTTATGTGCCTGTCAGCTCTGATCCCTGCTCGCGTCTAACTGCATGCTTCGGGATTACTTCTCACAAGGAAGCTATAGACTTTAGTGGATTATTTATCAGCTTCCTCATTGACTCCGTGAGTTCATTTGGATTACGGGACAATATTTCCCCGACGTGGATTTGGGCACCGCTCCCCTACCTCTCCGCGCCGGAACGCCCTCTGCTGGCCGTAAGTCTCCTTCCTGATTTCTCTCTCTCTCATTCTCTGCTATTGGATCTGCGTGTTTCCCTCCTAGTGGAGAGCGTGACAGTATAATCTGGCCATTATGGATCCAGCGGAGTTTACCCACTTGAGATCAGCACTGGAAAGTCAGGGAGCGCTCCTGGGTTCACATCAGCGTGACATTCAGGAGGTCACCAGTACCCTTAAAACAGTAACTGAAACCCTGACTTCACTCGCCAACCAAATTCAGCAACTACAAACACCTCCAGCTCGTACCCTAGCTCCTCGCCCCTTGGCAGCCGCAGCTGCCGCATCACCCCATGAGCCACGCCTGCCGGCCCCGCCTACCTATGATGGGGATCCTAACACCTGCCGTTCTTTCTTGTCTCAGTGTTCTCTAGTTCTTGAGTTACAGGCTTCGTCTTTTCCTACAGAACGAGCTAAGGTGGCATACATTATCACCCTCCTCTCCGGTCGGGCGAGAGAGTGGGGAACCGCTATGTGGGATGCCCAACTGCCCTGCTGTTTCACCTATAAATCATTTACCGAAGAAATGAGAAGGGTTTTTGATTGCTCATCCACCGGACGTCTGGCGGCTGGACAGATATTAATTCTTCAACAGGGAACCCGATCTGTCCATGATTATGCCATTGAGTTTCGCACGTTAGAGGCTTCATGTGGCTGGGACGACCAAGCACTCTTTGACGCATTTCTCCATGGTCTCTCAGATAATGTCAAAGACGAACTGTCAGCACGCGAACCACCTTCCAATCTCCAAGACCTCATTGATTTGGCAGCACGCATTGATGCTCGTAAGCGCCTCAGGCAGCAGGAGCGCAGCCTGAGCCTCTGGCCGTCACCACCCGCAGCTTCCACCAGCTTTATGGAGACCCCTCCTGAACCAATGCAGGTGGGCCGGACCCGTATTTCTCCTGAGGAACGACAACGGAGACGGGATAAGGGAGCATGTTTCTACTGTGGCCAGTTGGGTCATTTCTCACGAAACTGCCCGGTAAAAGGCCAGGCCCCTCGGTAATTTTGGGTGCACCGGGGGGCCCGGATCTTAAATCCTTTCCCAACCATCGCTCCTATTTTTCAGTAACCCTGACCCACAATAACCAATCCCATGACACGTATGCCCTGCTGGATTCAGGGGCCGACCAAAATCTGATCTGCTCTTCACTGGCGAACCTCCTTGGGATTCTTTCCACGCCCCTGAGTCACTCACTCACTGTGCAGGCCCTCGATGGTTGTTTCCTGGCCCCCATCACTCATCGCACAGAACCAGTCACCTTGCACTTCTCAGGAAACCACTCAGAAGTGATTTCCTTCTTGATTGCTAAAAGCTCCCACGCCCCGCTCGTCTTGGGTCTCCCATGGCTACAGCTACACAATCCTCATGTAGATTGGGTCAATAAGAGAGTTCTGGAATGGAGTACCTCATGCCTATCATCGTGTCTCCGCTCTGCTGTCAAAAGGGCTCCATCCTCTCAGCCTGAGGACCTCTCCAACCTCTCAAACGTCCCAACCGAGTATCACGATCTCTGGAAAGTTTTTAGCAAATCTCACGCAGTCTCGCTACCTCCCCACCGCCCATATGATTGCGCTATTAACCTTCTTCCTGGTACTACCCCGCCCAGGGGGCGATTATATTCTCTCTCACGCCCAGAGAGGGAGGCCATGGATCAATACATTACGGAATCCCTTGCGGCGGGAATCATTCGTCCCTCCTCTTCTCCAGCAGGCGCGGGGTTCTTCTTCGTGGAGAAGAAAGACAAATCTTTACGACCCTGCATCGACTATAGGGGGCTCAACGAAATCACTGTAAAGAACTGCTACCCACTCCTTCTCATGTCCTCAGCCTTCGAGTTACTCCAGGATGCACGTGTTTTCACTAAGTTAGACCTTCGAAATGCCTATCACCTAGTGAGGATTCGAGAGGGGGACGAATGGAAGACTGCCTTTAATACACCTACGGGCCACTATGAATACCTCGTGGTTCCCTTCGGACTGACCAATGCCCCGGCTGTCTTCCAGGCCCTGATTAATGATATATTGAGAGACTTCCTTAATGTTTTTGCATTCGTCTACCTTGATGATATTCTGATATTCTCTCGCACCCTGAAGGAACACAGATCCCATGTCCGTCAAGTTCTACAAAGGCTCATGGAGAACAAACTTTACGTCAAGTCCGAGAAATGTGAATTTCATAGCGACTCCACCTCCTTCCTCGGGTTCCTCATATCACCATCAGGTATTCGCATGGACCCAGCTAAGGTAAAGGCAGTCACTGATTGGCCGATACCCTCCTCTAGGCGGGAACTTCTACGTTTTCTGGGCTTCGCCAATTTTTACAGACGTTTCATTAGAAACTATAGCTCCGTGGCAGCACCTCTCACGACCCTCACGTCCACAAAATCGTTGTTTCAATGGAGTGCACTGGCGGACAAGGCCTTTAAGGAACTCAAGCGCCGTTTCACATCTGCCCCTGTCCTCACCTTCCCGGACCCATCCCTACAGTTCGTGGTCGAAGTGGACGCATCAGAAACAGGTGTGGGCGCCGTTCTCTCCCAAAGGTTCCCCAAGGATAACAAACTCCACCCCTGTTCGTTCTTCTCACGCCGACTCTCCTCGTCCGAACGCAATTATGGAATCGGAGACCGCGAGCTGTTAGCCGTAAAGCTAGCACTGGAGGAGTGGAGACACTGGCTGGAGGGGGCCGAACACCCTTTTTTGGTCTGGACAGACCATCAAAATTTAGAATATTTAAGGTCAGCCAAGAGACTTAACTCTCGTCAGGCTCGTTGGTCCTTGTACTTTTCCAGGTTCAATTTTACCTTGTCCTATCGCCCGGGTTCTAAGAATACTAAACCTGATGCCCTCTCTAGACAGTTCTCCCTCCCTATGGATTCCCCCACCCAAGAAACCATTCTCCCTCCACATTGCCTGATGGCTGACACCCGTTTGGACATAGAGAACCAGGTACTACGCGCGCTTGAACATGAACCAGGTCCAAGCAACGCCCCCCCGAACCGACTCTTCGTTCCAAGCCTTCTCCGTCCTGCTGTATTAAACTGGGCCCACAGCTCCAAGTTGGCATGCCATCCGGGCGTTGCCCGCACTCTATTTCTCACTAAACAACGTTTCTGGTGGTCAACTATCAAGGAGGATGTTCAGGGCTTTGTAGCGTCATGCGATACTTGTTCCAGGAATAAGGCCACTAATCGCCCCCCGGAGGGCCTTCTCAGACCACTCCCTATCCCTCATCGCCCATGGTCTCACATCTTCTCGATTTTGTTACAGGATTACCACCCTCAGACAATAATACCTGCATCATGACAGTTGTGGACAGATTCTCCAAATCCGCTCACTTCATCTCACTCCCCAAACTCCCTTCAGCTAAAGAAACAGCCGAACTCCTGGTGTCCCATGTTTTCCGACTCCACGGTCTTCCTTCAGACATCGTCTCTGACAGGGGCCCGCAGTTTTCCTCACAATTCTGGAAAGCCTTCTGCAAGCTTATTGGTGCCACGCCCAGCCTATCCTCTGGATTCCACCCCCAGAGCAATGGACAGACTGAAAGGATCAACCAGGAACTAGAGAAGTCTCTTAGATGTATGGCGTCACGGGACACGGCCTCATGGAATAGAGCTCTCCCGTGGATAGAATACGCCCACAACTTGCTCCCCACGTCCTCCACCGGAATGTCACCTTTTCAATGCTGTCTGGGATACCAACCGCCTCTGTTCCCTGCTCAAGAGGAGGAAGTCGCAGTGCCCTCTCCCCAAGCGTTCGTCCGGCGCTGTAAAAGGACGTGGCAGCAGGCCCGCTCCCAATTGCGACGCTCAGTAAACATTTTCCGATGTAAAGCCAACCGCCACCGCTCTGCAGCCCCCCGATATCGCATTGGCCAAAGAGTAATGTTATCCACCCGCGACTTACCCCTGAAGACCACATCAAAGAAACTGTCTCCCAGGTATATTGGGCCCTTCTCCATCTCCCGGGTGATCAACCCCTGCTCTGTTAAGCTCGCCCTGCCATTATCCATGCGCCGGATCAACCCCACCTTCCATGTGTCTCAGATTCGACGACTGGTCTCCTGTCCATTATCCCCACCACCTCCCCCACCCCCTCCCCCCCGTCTCATCGAGGGGGGGGAGGCTTTCACAGTCCGTAAGCTCCTTAAGTCCCACTGCCGGGGACGCGGACTACAATACCTAGTGGATTGGGAGGGATACGGACCCGAAGAGAGAAGCTGGATACCCGCCAGATTTATCCTCGACAAATCCCTCATAACTGAGTTTCATAGCATGAACCCAGAGGCCCCGTCTAGAACGCCCAGTGGCGTCCGTAGGGGGGAGGGTACTGTCACAACGCGCCGGATTTCGCCCACAACATAGCGCCTCCGAAAATAATCAAAATCACTCCGGTTCTAGCGCCGCGCCGCCTCTTGGGTTTTGCCGCCTCAGTCACGGCTCGAGCTCACCTGTTACCGATTTGGAGTGATCAGATCGGCTTATTTAAGACGCTGCTAGACACCCACCTGTTGCCAGATTATTGTGCCGTATTGCCCTTATTCTCACGTTTTGTTTATGTCTCTGTTTCTCCGGTTACGACCCCGCTTTGCTTCCCGTTTTCGGCTCCGTCTTCGCGCTTCGGATTAATGTTATTTGGAATACCGGCTTTTGACCTACGCTCACGTCTGACTACGAGATTGTCTGCCCTTGATGTTTATGTGCCTGTCAGCTCCGATCCCTGCTCGCGTCTAACTGCATGCTTCGGGATTACTTCTCACAAGGAAGCTATAGACTTTAGTGGATTATTTATCAGCTTCCTCATTGACTCCGTGAGTTCATTTGGATTACGGGACAATATTTCCCCGACGTGGATTTGGGCACCGCCCCCCTACCTCTCCGCGCCGGAACGCCCTCTGCTGGCCGTAAGTCTCCTTCCTGATTTCTCTCTCTCTCATTCTCTGCTATTGGATCTGCGTGTTTCCCTCCTAGTGGAGAGCGTGACAACAGTAAATATTATTATCAGTAATTATTTATTAAACAGTCAATTAAGATAAGTTGAATATGAAATTCTTTTTCAGGCTCGGTTGTTCAGTCTAAAAATGCTAGTATCTATCAAAATGTTCTGGCTATGCACAGGATAAATGCTACATGAAGAATATTGTCACAAAAATATTAATCACCCCCCCCCCCCCCCTTTAACTATAGCACTATTGGTATTGCCATCAATGTACATGCAGAACAATTTGTCAAAACACAAGCTAAGAACCATAATCACACATCCCACACAGAGTAGCAGGGTGTGGGGATGAAATTCTGCTGATGCCCAGGAAAATGTGTTCCCCTTATTAAATTTGAAAGGCTCTGCTTTTAAAACATTCTGCTTATTTTTCATCTATGCTACAGATACACATGTCTCAGTGTGACCGTCTGACATTCCGTATTCTTTTATACACTGTAGTAGGGAGTGGTGGGACAGGGAGGGTTCTGAAAACTTTCCATTGGCACTGTAACTACTCATGGACAGAGTATGTGACAATGACAAGCCTAGCCATCAGGATGCATTTCCCAAGCTGTAATTAACATACTTAGAATGATGAAAATTATAGAAGTTACCTGCGGTGCAGAACAAACTCAGCTGTAACAGTTGACAGATATGGAAACATCTTTACTCAGAAAGCAGAGGGGAAACAGTATCTGAGAGGATCAATTCTACCCATCAGGATGTGTTTCTCCTGCTATGGTGAACATACATATTGTTAGAATGATGAAACTTACGCCTTACTGTGGTGGGGAAACAAGTCAGCAATATGAGTTTGACAGATGTGGGGACTTCTTTCCTTAGAATGCAGTAACTGACAGTATCGGTTCTAGCTGTCATGGAGTTTTCCTCTGATATAATGAACATACTTAGAATGATGAAACTCAGAGAGTCTATATGTGGTATGGAAACAAGTCAGCAGTAACAGTTTGGCAGATATGGGAACCTCTTTACCCAGGAAAGTATCTGACAGTCAAACTCAGTTTGACTTAACGGGGCAACAGAGCTCTCTCTTGGCCAAAATACACAACCATTTAAAAGAAAAAGAAAAAAAATCTCATGAGCTTGTGAAATGACCTTTATTTGAATATGTGCCAATACTGCATATAAAACATCAGCACTGGTAATTGTTAACTGTTTATAACCTTACTCACTCCTGTACTCACTTTATCCTGTATACAGGGTCGCAGGGGGACTGGAGCCTATACCAGGAGACTTAGTGCACAAGGTAGGGTAATCCCTGGACGTAATGCCAGGGCACACACATTCACATGCGCACGCACTCATACAATTAGCCTAATCTGCATGTCTTTGGACCGTAGGATTAAACCCACTAAGCACGAGGAGAACATGCAAACTCCATGCACACAGACCCAAGGTGGGAATCAAACCCATAATTTGGAGGTGCAAGGCTACAGTGCTAAACACTAAGCCACTATGATGCCCCTATTCATAACCTTTCAAATTTTTATTCTTTAATGAGATTAGAATTATGGAAATATTATTAATAAATTGTGGATTGTGTATGCAGCTATATTTTGATAAGTTTCAATTTCAAAGCATACGGTATATATTTTTTCACTTTCATTTCAGATATGTAAAAGAAAAATAGTAACATTGTCAATTTTGGGCTTTCTCTGCTAACAATTTTGGTTACCAGAAAGTTTTAGCAAAATTTTTTTAAAGGTTTCTTTGCTATTTCTTTCTTTCTTCTTTTTCTGAATATTCACCTAATGGTCTTCAAACTAATGTTCTTACTATTCCTGTACCTGCAACTTTGTGGGAAGGTTTGTGTTTGGTTCTAAAAAAACAAACAAACAAACAAACAGAAAATGTTCTTAGAACATTATTATTTGGTTAAAAAAAAAAAAACGAAAAAAAAAAAAAAAAAGCTCAAGAAGCCTTTCTCTGAACACGTGCTCCCTGCGCTGTTTTTGTGGGGGTGGGCATAGGAAAAAGACATCTCTGTGGAGGAACAAAGTTTGACACAAGAGAGCTAAAAAAATGAGAGAGCATGTGTGAAAGATTTTTTAAAAGAACTTCCCACTTCCCTTCCATTAGCTGTCAGGATCATTGCATTGTACAGTAGAGGTGTAACCTACACTTGTTATAATATCTATAGCAGAAGCTCAGTGCAAGGATCTACACATATAGTGGGTGGTACATATAATTTAAGACGAAATAAATAAAAATATGTTATGTTTAGCTGCTGTGGCATAGCCATATGGAAGGAATCAACACTTTGTAAGGGTGAGTGAGTCTTCCAGATGGAGAGCTTTGCATGTTTTAATTTTTAACTTTTTTTAGTCATATATAAATAATTTACAAATTGTGAATGCAATGGTATGAAATTAACTAAATATGTCAAAATGTGCTATTATTGGAAAATAATGAATTCCATGGTGATATCAGCCATCTGCTTGGCATTAGACTATATCACACTACTTGTTGTTGATTATTTTACCAAAAACAATTCAATGTTCTTTAGATTTCTTTAGATCTTTAGATTTCACTGTTAATTTGATTTTATAATTTTACTTTTAATGTAACGCAAAAGTTTAAACTTTTAACATGTCTGAATGTTTGCACTTCACTGATGACTGAAATATTCTCTGATTGAAGGAGTATAGTTAGTGAACTAATTATAGTCATTTCTTGGGTGTGGGTGACCGTCAGACTGCAGCACTGTAGCACTTCCAAATATTATTTATTAAAGTATACATCTTCTAGAATAATTATAATTTAAGATGCTTACTTAAGAGGGCCAAGTTAAAAATGATCACAAACCTGCTAATTGCTCATAAAAAGGGTTTTACAGACTGTTAGATGTGGCTCTCTGACTTTCAAGAGCAAGCTAAATATTAAGGGTAATATGGGCCAAGATTATGTATAAATTCAAATCACAGAAACAATAAAAAATATAGATTAAAAAAAAAGTAAACATACCATTGCGATATAAGTTGTTAAAATAAAGTTGATTAACATATAATGGTGGTGAATATTACTGTATATAATCAGTAGCAGTGAAAGGGGCAGTAGTTGCCCATTGATTTAAGATGTAGAACTACTGATCTTGGGCTCTTGTACACGGCCCTCATGATACACAGACATACAGTATAATGAGATAAATATACAAACTTTCTAAATGTGACTGCAATAATGCTTAAACCCTCTCCTGAGACCCAGACTGTGTACAGTAGTGTGATATTATTTTTTTCAAACATTTTAACCATTGACTATTAGCATTTTCAAAACAGAAGGAAGTAATATCTAATGTTCCTCATATGAGGAACGTATGGAAATATATCATACGTTTTCAATCATGCTTTTATTTTGAATGTTCTCTTACTCCAGGTTGTTCCTCTGTTTATTGAAATCTTGCAGTTCCCACACTTCAGGTGTGTTCCAAACGGAACTCAGCCATGTTAAGTGTGATTCCAAACCGCAGGGAGAGAAATTGTTCACTTTAAAGAGAACTGCAAACAGTGTAGGGAATGACTGAACGTCTCGGGTTACTTGACTGTAACCCTGTTCCCTGATAAAGCGGGAACGAGATGCTGCGTGAAAACGCTATGGGAACATCTCTTTGTTGCCCGGTTGTGAAGCCTGTGCATGCCAGACCCGCCGAATACCTTCGGCTTATAACCTGTGCCAGGCATGACGTCACCGAATAAGGTGCACTTGCAGGTTATAAATAGGAGTGAACCGGAAACATCCTCAGGTCAATTTTGTCTGAAGGACGTCCAGGCACGCCAGCAGTGCGGGATCGGAACGCAGCATCTCGTTCCCGCTTTATCAGGGAACAGGGTTACAGTCAAGTAACCCGAGACGTTCCCTTTCAAAAGCTACACTCAATGCTGCGTGAAAACGCTATGGGAACGAGAATACCAACGCCGCCGCACTGCAAGTGTCTGGACCCCCAGGTTGTGTAGCGTGTGCGCACAAGCCGAGGAGGTCTCAGACCTAGCTCTGGGATGCTGACTGAGGGATCCGTGAACCCAGAGTAGCATTGACATCCAGACTATAAAATCTAACAAACGTGTGTGGAGAGGACCAGCCCGCCGCATCACACACCTGCTGCAGGGGGACGCCTCTTGCCAAGGCAATCGATGAAGCAATCCCCCTGGTTGAGTGAGCCCTGATTCCTAGAGGCGAAGTGTGACCACGCGCCTCATAGGCTAGGGCAATGGCATCTCTCACCCAGTGTGACAGAGTCTGTCTAGTGGCAGCCGCCCCCCGGTTGCGACCCCCATGGCAAATAAAGAGCTGCTCTGACTTACGCCACTGGCTAGTGCGGTGGACGTAGATCCAAAGAGCACGTACTGGACACAGTAAGTGAAGTCTTTCCTGCTCCGGAGCTGTGAAAGGCGGAGGACAGAAGGCTTCGAGAACAACTGGGTGCATGGTCGAGAATGGAACCTTGGGAAGAAAGTTCGGGTGAGGATGCAGAATAGCTTTGACTAGCCCAGGGGCAAAGTCTAGGCAGGATGGGGAGACTGACAGAGCCTGCAGATCCCCAATCCTCTTCAAAGAAGTAATAGCCATCAGAAAAACCATCTTAAGAGACAGAAGCTTGACAGGCGCTGACTCTAGTGGTTCGAACGGGGTGTCGGCCAGGCCTTCGAGTACGATAGTTAAGTCCCATGAAGGGACCGTAGCTCTAGTGGGCGGCTTCAACCGTTTAGCTCCACGAATAAAACGGGCAACTAAATGGTGCTTGCCCACAGAAACCCCGTTGTTCAGAGCGTGACAGGCCGAAATAGCGGCTACGTACGTTCTGAGCGTACTAGGGCATAAGCCCGAGGACAACTTTTCTTGCAGAAACTCCAGCACTGAAACAATCTGGCAGTGAACTGGGTCTATGTGTCTTGCCATGCACCAATTTTCAAACACACTCCATTTGAGGGCATAAGTTCTTCTAGTGGAGGGAGCCCTGGCACTTAAATGGTTTCAATTACGCTGGCTGAAAGCCCAGCCTGTCTCAGTTGGTCCCGTTCAGGGGCCAAACGTGAAGGTTCCAGAGCTCGGGCCGGGGATGAAGTATTGTCCCCTGCGCCTGAGACAGAAGATCCCTCCTCACTGGAATCACCCAGGGTGAGCCGTCGAGGAGAGATATTAGATCCGAGAACCACACTCTGGTCGGCCAATGGGGCGCTATCAATAAGAGGCGCAACCCTTGTTGACGGACCCTCGCCAGGACTCCCGGGAGCAGAAACTATCGGTGGAAACGCATAAAGGCGTAACCTGGGCCACGTGTGGGCCATTGCATCCAGACCCAGGGGAGCTGGAGGAGTCAGAGAGTAGTAAAGGGGGCCTTGTGCTGCCTCTTATGAGACAAAGAGGTCCACCTCTGCTACGCAAAATCTTTCCCAGATTGACTGACTACTTCGGGGTGGATTTTCCATTCCCCATGTTTTACAGCTTGTCTGGATAGCAAGTCTGCTCCTACATTCATATGCCCTGGAATGTAAATCGCCCTGAGGGACAGGAACTTGTCCTGTGCCCAAAGCAGAACCTGGTGCGCTAGCTTGTTCAAGCGGCGCGAGCACAGTCCACCCTGGCGATTTATGTACGAGACTACCGCAGTGCTGTCCACCCGCACTAGGACATGGTAACCTCTCAACTGCTGGAGGAAGTGTTTCAGGGCCAGAAACAGAGCCATCATGTCGAGGCAATTGATGTGCCACGCGAGAAGATGACCTCTCCAGCTCCCTTGTGCTGGACGGCCATCCAAGACCGCACCCCAGCCCGTGAGGGAAGCGTCTGTCGTTAGCATCTTGCGACGACAAGACGGACCTAGAGTGGGACCCAAAGTCAAAAACCGGGGTCTGAACCACATAGAACCGGTACGAAGCCCCCGGCGCGTAACCCTTATTAGCCTCTGGGGGTTGGCCCTTGAATGAAACCCCCTGGCTCTTAGCCACAGCTGAAACGCTCTCATGTGCAGAAGGCCCAAAGGTATCACCGTGGACGCAGCTGCCATGAGGCCTAAGATTTCTGAAAGTGATGAACGGTGACCTTCTGGCCTAGCTTGATTTCCTTCAGGGTGTTGAGAATGGATTCGACACGAGCAGGAGACAACTGTGCCCGCATTGTGACCGAATCCGATGTGACACCCAAATATGTTGTCCTCTGAACAGGAAGGAGAACGCTTTTTGTGGCGTTGAGTCTCAATCCTAAGAATGAAGATGGGCTAGGACGACATCCCGATGTCGAAGCGCTAGCTCCTGAGACTGGGCCAGAATCAGCCAGTCGTTTATGTAATTCCAAAATACGGATGCCCTGGAGTCCTAAAGGAGCCAGAGTTGCATCCATGCATTTTGTATATGTGCGGGGTGACAGAGCTAGGCCAAATGGAAGGACCCAATACTGGTAAGCTTCGCCCCCAAGCGAACCTCAGGAACTTCCTGTGCTGTGGCAATATTTCTATATGGAAATATGCGTCCTTGAGATCGATTGTCACAAACCAATCCTCTAGTTGGATTTGAGAAACAATCATTTTGACAGTCAACATTTTGAATCTGGATTTCTGAGATAGCGGTTCAAGCCGCGAAGATCCAAGATCGGACGCAACCCTCCCCCTCTCTTGGGCACCAAAAGTACCGACTGTAGTAGCCCGATCCTCTGTCTGGGAGGGGAACATGTTCTATGGCCCCTTTGCCCAGCAGAGTCTGTAACTGCTGGGCCAGCAGATGTGCTCGATCCGGTTTCACGGAAGTGGAGACCACGCCGTTGAAACGCGGAGGACGATGTGCAAACTGAATCCTGTAGCCTGTGCCTACAGTCCTTTATACCCAAAGAGATACACCTGGCAGTAGTCTCCACGCTGCCAGCTTCTCCGAAAGGGGCACGAGCTTTGACACTTCGGCTAGATGGGGGGGGGGGGGGGGGGGTTGTGTTAGGTGTTGGGAGATGAAGTGTGGCAGGTGATGCCTGAACACCCAACTTTTTTTTTTTTTTTTTTCTTTGGAGACCGGCGCTCCCCGAACACCAGTGGTGGCGGGGATTGAACACCGGCCTCCCGGGAGTGCCAGGGAGGAGGCCCTGTTTTGTAATGAAAATCCAGGCGCCCCTCCCCGGGGGGAGACACCCCCACAGCCCCAGGCGCACGAACTCAGGGCTTCTTCTTTGAAGAGAGGAAGCTCCTCAGATCCGGTTTTTTCGAAGCAGATTTTTGAGAAGAGCGGCGAGCCCCACCCCAGCCTTTACGGGGGGGTGCGCGGCTGGTCACGCTCTCCTTCTGCACCTCACGCCTGATAGGGGCCAGACCTGGCCGGGGCCGGGTGGCCGACGGTCCCGGTTCTTGAGCACGGTGGGGAAGGAACCTCCCAAAGGCCTGTTCATATAGCTTTGCCTCCCGAAACCTAGTGGCGGCGGAATTAACAGCGTCGCCAAAAAGGCCGGAAGGTGAGATGGGGGCATCGAGGAGGGCAACACGATCCTTATCCATGATGCCCGTGATGTTCAGCCACAGAGGCCTCTTCGTGGAAACCATGGCAGCCATGGAACGGCCCACAGCACGGGCCGTCCGCTTGGTTGCACGGAGAGACAGGTCTGTGGCTCGGCGCAGCTCTGCAAACGCCCTGTCATCAATAGCCCCACCGCTGCTCAGGTCCTTCAGCAGGTCAGCCTGGTAACCTGCCAAACCGCCATGGTGTGCAGTGAAGCACCAGCCTGTCCTGCTGCCTGAAAAGCTTTACCCACCAAAGCAGATGTCAATCTGCACGGCTTGGAGGGGAGAATAGGCTTTTTCAGGGAGGATGATGTCCCAGGAGAGAGATAGCCCGCAAGCGTCTCTTCTATCTGGGCATCATCATATAACCGCGTGCTTTCGCACCAACGATATTCGAATAAGTCGAAGTTGATGGTACAAAAACACGCGATGAATACGGCTTGCTCCATGAAAGAGTTAATTCATCATGGATGTCACCAAAGAAGGGGAGAGAGAGACGTTGAGGCTCCTCCTCCCGGCCACCCGACAGACACCTGTCGTTCAATCTCGAACGCTTGGGGGAATCTCGCTGCTGCGGCCAGTCGATATGCAATCGCTCGACCGCACGCGTTATAACCTCTAATAATTCCTCAAAAGCTCTGTCAGCACTGGAGGAGCGTTGTGAGGAGGCTACTTCCATGGAAGCGAGAGAGGAAGATTCTTCCGCTCCTTCACAAGAAGCGCCGGAGCGCGCTTGCGAAGCGGAAGCTAAAACTTCCTGATCCGGAGAGAGCGCGAGAGAAAGGGGAAATTCCGTCTCGTGCGCGTCTGCCAGATCAGCACGCGAGCCCCAGGAATGCGCCGCGGCTCGCGGTTTCTCTTTAAAGAAAGCGAGCCGCGCGCAAAGCACCTTAATAGGGAGAAGATCACAGTACTCACAGTCTCCCTGAAGCCCGAGGCGAGCGTGTTCTTCCCCAAGCACTCGAGACAAAACTCGTGAAGATGCGTTATTTTTATTTCGCTTTCGTTACTGCTTGTACATGCACACGCAAACACAAAGCGGTCCTGAAGACAAAAAGATCTGAGGATGTTTCCTGTTCACTCCTATTTATAACCTGCAGGTGAACCTTATTCGGTGACGTCATGCCTGGCACAGGTTATAAGCCGAAGGTATTCGGCGGGTCTGGCATGCACAGGCTTCACAACCGGGCAACAAAGAGATGTTCCCATAGCGTTTTCACGCAGCATTGAGTGTAGCTTTTGAAAGGGAACAACAGGTCTTCACTTCAGTGGAAAAGGGAATGAAAAATTTCTCATTGCGTCTTGCTGGAGCGTTGAAAAAATGGAGCTCGAAAAAGGATTTATCCAGTATATATTTATTATCATTATTATCGAGGACGACATCATATTAAAAGGACAAAATAATTAGAAATGTAATTTAATCAAGAAATCCTTATTATTATATAGGCTAATAATTAGTATTTTTTTTTTATCTCTGTACATCAATTTAATCAGTCATTATTAATCAATAATTTATTTACAAGTTATACTCGTTTCTACAATATGTTTTATAATAAGTATTCCACATGTCCATCGTCTGAAATTTGCAGCAGTGACAGGTATCCGAGGTGCTTATTTTACCATGGTAACGCACGGCAGAAGTATCGTCTGCGCTGGTGACTTTGCAGGGTGTTCCGAATTGTGGAATTTTGGAGTAGGGAGTAGGCAGCACTCTGTGAAGTACATTTTGGAATGGAAATTTTTTTTTTTCATTACCTTCTGGCCACACCCACACTCACCTGCATCCTGTTTCTGCTCCACCTTAGTATTTTAACTCCTGCTCCTTCTTTCACTCCTTGCCAGATTGTCTTTCAACCACAATGCATCTGACTCAACCACCTTGATACATTGTTGACCATGCTGTATTCACTTTGCTCGTATATGTTAAGTTGGTGACTAGTGACCTCATGTGATTAAAATTAATGCTAATGATTCTACCTCAGCTCTTGTGACCAAGAGTCAAACCCAGTATTTCAATAGCTGATGGTAAAGATTGTGTTCACCTGGCTGCTTATCTTGGCAACATTTGTAAACCTGCCATGAAAGCCTGTATTAAAACCCTTTTACTCACTTTACTCACTTATTCTGACTGTTTGCTTTGGGGTCCATTTCCCTGGGCTTTACAGAAAGACAATGTAGTTGTAAGAAAAAAGTTATTGCGTCATATTTTCACATTTTGTATGTTACAACCTGGAACTAAATGGACTGAAGTTCACCAGTGTTCAGTTAAACTATCACATGCTTTCAATAAATATTCATTTTCCTGGAAGGCATGTGATGATTTCTAACAAGCATACCTAAATAAACAGCATCAAGACCAAAGTATTAAAACAAGGACAGAATATGTTAAATAAATAAATAAATAAATACTACTACTACTACTAATAATAATAATTATTATAATACTTATTATTAATAAACATTTATACGAACTAACTGAAAATAAATTTGTGCAACCAATGGTATTTCCCACTATTTCAACTACACACTTTTCCTAATAGATGTACTGCTTTTATTGAAATCCATATTAGCAGGGAGCGAAAATGTTCAGTTCAAAGGGAATTGCAAACATCGTAGGGAACGAGTGAACAGTCCATAACATAATTAGTCATTTTTTTGTAATATCTTAGATAATTAATTAATAACAATAAGCTGTTAACGTAATGTAAAAATTTAAGTATATTTGTACAAGATTGTCCATGTTTTTAGTTTGCCCTCCAAAAGATCAACTAAAACACAGTACTGACTAGATGTGGCCTAGATATGCTGACAGTATAAGAATGCAATCATGTGTTTATATTTAGAATTGCAGACAAGATGTATTAAAGTGAAAATGACACTGGCCTGATCACCGAGTAAATCATTTAAAAAAAAAGTTTTCGTAGTCTAAATGCAGGGTTGTAGCAGAAGTAGCAAAGTGTTGAAGGTATGGCATTTACATACATGTCTCTTGACAATAGCAGTGGAAAGAATTGGCATGCAAAGGACATACTGTATCAATCATATACCAGGAAACTGCTCAAGTAGAATCACTCACAGCCACTGCAGAATACCTTACGTTTATGGAAATGATGTAAGGAAAAATACAGGTTTCCTAGCATTCTGCATTTCAGTATAAGCTGATTGTCCACCTGTGGATATATTTCAACTATTTTATCCCACACTACTTTTTGAAAATGATGCAAGTGAGAAGCAATTTAAGCGGTGTTGCATGTAAAAATGTTACACCCCCAACATATTTCATTGTCTTGTATGTTGTGTTAGAGACCTGATGCTGTGACAGAGCGAGCGAGAGAGAGAGAGAGAGAGAGAGAGAGAGAGAGAGAGAGAGAGTTGCAGTGGTTAGCGCATAGCACAACTTTGTTTCACTCTTCTATTTTGTATGTTTTATTATTGTTAAGTTTTATTTTAGGTTTCATTCTATTCTTGTACTTTATGCAGTATATATTTCAAGGTCTTTGTTTATATTTCGTATATTTCTGGTTTATGCTTACTTCCTTTCCTATATTTCAGATTCTAGTTTTACACCAGTCAATGTTTCTGATTTATGCTAGCCTTGACTTTCATTTATTTCAGATTTTATGCTGGCCCTGTGTTTAGCTGATTCCTTGGTTAACCTTGTATTTTTTAACTTCTATATAGATGCCGTCTACAGTATATGCTGCATTAGCTGCTATAATCTACTTTCATATGCAGTCTTCACTATCATATTGGCAGGGTGGGAATAGCTCATAAACCAATGTTGGAATCTGAGGAGTCGTTGGTCTACCCTGATAAAATTGTCAATAACTGTGACATCAGAAATCATTTGCTTTGTTGCAGACATAATGCATTTGTGCTTATTGAAAGTGATGTAAATGCAAATATATGGTGGACTTTATAAAGTTTAAATGAAAAAAGCTGCGGGATATTGGCTAAAATAGTAAATGAACAACAGGAAGAAAATGTTCATACAGTAAACTAACTTATCTGTCCCGAGCAATTGTTTACAGACTCTTTACAGATACTAAGATTTATGTTGGAATGTTAGGGCTCTTGAAGTATTTTTTATATTATTTCTTGAAGTGTGGAGCTGATATTAGTTATTGTTTATTACTTTTCTGTGTGTGTTCAGGAGGAGATAAAATATATAAAGTGTTTCTTTTTCTTTTTCTTTTGTTTTTACTGACTCTCTCTCTCTCTCTCTCTCTCTCTCTCTAGCAAGGCTGTGTGCTACCACTGTCTAGAATAGCTTATGCTTTCCCCCCGAGAACAAAACCGTGTGTAATTGCCTCGAAATTGTCAATAAATGCTACTGTGGTTTGGAATTACAACTCTCTCTCCAGTTTGGCTCCTTTGGTAGCCAACTAAAATGAGACGCTGCTAACTTTGGACCTTCAGCTTTCAAGAGCAAGCAAGGTTCTGGGCGTTCCAAGATATTTTAAATTCATCGAACAGGATTGCTAACAAGATGACAAGATTACACAAGCGTAAATAAATTAACTTTCATTTACTATTTACGATTTATTCATGAATACATGATCAAGTAATATTATTAGATAGAACCAATATGACAGACACCTCAACCAGCATTAATGCTACAAAATATTCCACATGAAAAAAAAGAAGGAATAAGCTGTCTTGTTCTTTTTCTTTCAGGTTCCAATGATTCCTACATCCAGATGTTGCACAGTGTGCCATCATTTTTGGCAAAAATCTTTATGGACACTTCGAATTAATTCAACTCATCAGGGACAGTATTTGACATGCCAATCTTAGCCTGAAGCAGAATGCAGTTTGCCAACTCTTTTCAAAAGAAAGTAGCTAATTTATGCTCCAAAAGTTGCTACAACTGACTGGATTACATCACCAGCTATTTTGCATATTAATTGAATTGTCATGATAATTTGCATAGCATGAAGTGTTACATGAAAAAAGGAAGATTTTCTGAAGACACTTTCTATTCTGACTATTATCAGAATGGAAAATAACAAACTCTAACTTTGACACAGCAAACAGAAAACGTCTCCTTAATTAGTATATAATAATTGTGAATATTGGCAAGAAGAGTGTTTGAAACAAATACCATTAAAGTGGATGGGTGGGAAATCAGTGATTAGTGATTGGTTGCACTGATGGTGTTGGTATAGCAGTGCTAGAAACTGCATCACTTCCCTACAAACATGGATGCCAAGAATAAATCTACAATCAGGCATCATGAAATCTTGGACATTCACATCCACCTTCACTCTGATTGCACACACCTCGACTGATTTACACAATCACTACCACAGCATTTAAGTACTCACTGTAAGTTTCTACATTTCATTGTACCATGCTCAGGATCATGTACCTGTTGATACCTAGCCTTGTATTTTTTAGACCTTGTATTGAAATGTTCCTGGTTCCTGGTTTTTATTATTATTTTGTCTGTTGCCCAGGTAACCTTGTTTGCATATTACCTTACTTCTGCCTGTTGCATGACTAATTCTGCTCTACATTTTGATTTTTTTCTTTATTTCAAACTGAAGAATCCTGATGTGCAACCTTCCACCCCATGACAGTTTACTCGACTGCACATACACCTGAACCACTTAGCCTCAACAGAGTTATCGTTACTTTAAAAGGGGTGATGATGATCATGATGATGATGATGATTATGATGATGATGATTAGTGGCCAAACTGCAACAAGTGCTAAAAGATATTTTAACTTTTTACAAAAAGTACAAAACAATTAAAAAAAAAAATCCTCTTCTATATGTTTTATAGCAACATATCAAACTTTCTCATCACAAGAATGCTCCTTTTGAGCTGGTCTGCATGAAATTATTTCAATCAAGTTAATCTCTAATAATATATTATTTAAATAGGATTGGTATGTAATTAAAGAAAATGACTTAAAAGACTTAGCAGTATTTTCAAATGTATAAAGTACCCATTTTAATCATAGCAAACTCTGTGCATGAAGCAAGCAAACTCTGTTAAAAAGTAAAACTATTCATTTCATATTGAAAATATCTTAGGTGTATGCAACATATGCTTGTGCCAGAATGTTGATGTTCAACCTATAGCAGGTGCTGCAACTAAATTGCATGCAAATGTTGTTTTTTTCTTTGAGACTGAGATCATAAATCCATATGGGCAGCATTTCTTTTCCTGTCCCATGCTCACTCTGTGCACATTTCCAAGTGGCGGGGGGTGGACAGGACAGTTAATGGTAGGCTTGACAGGTTGTGCAAGTTTAAAATATTTCACACCCACCAAGATCAGGATTTATAGCAAATTAAGTGTAAGTTTCTATCATGTACAAATGTCAGTGTCAGTGTGTCTATGATGTAAAGAGGCATTTCTGTTGAAAGATATATTGCAAAGATTGAGAGTGGGAAAAGGGATTATAGAGTTGATAAGGTCTGTGCATCAGAAATGCATGAGGAATGTTTCCCACCCAAAGGCTGAAAAAAGAAGAAACATCTGCATTATCCAGTATTCTGTTTTTAAGGGATTCTGTGTGGTTATTTAAATGTATTTGGGAAGAGAATTGCTGAAACCATTATAACTACAAACACTTTTGAATGGGTATCTAATTTTGTTAAAACAAGCTCTGGAAGACTGTACTGTACATTGTTGGGTTTTCATTCCATAGTATGGCGTTACTCTAAAATTTCACTAGACAGTAGTCTATAGCACATGTCAAGTGTGATGGGTCTTCATTTATTTTATGCTGATTTTATGCTGATTTTTCCTAGTTCTTGGGTGAGGATGGAACAATGACAGAAACTGGGGTTATGTTTGAATTTATGGTGTTTAATGTAAAGCTGCAATAATGTTGTTGTCTGTTGTTTGGCTGTTATCTAGAAACCATTTCCCACAGAACTAATTCAGTATACATCTTTTAAAACACGAACAGTAAAAGGTCTGGTCTGGTTTTTGGTGCCTTTTTTTTTTTTTTTTTTTTTTTTTTAATGTTTACACTTTTACTTCCCACTGTAGGGTTGTTACAAAGGTATTGCACAAATAACACTACAAAGTTATTAAGAAATCTTCTCTGTAGTGCATTTCAGTTATGTTGGAAGGCCAGCTTTAACATGTCCAGGGAACCTTTAGCCTGAGACAGTCCAGTTAGTCTCAGAATGCCTGCTGTCTTCAGCTAGAGCTGTTATATTTCATATGTCTCGTCTTCATGCCTTCATACCACACACACACACACACACACACACACACACACACACACACACACACACACACACACACACACACACACACACACACACACACACACACACACACACACACACACACACACACACACACACAGATTCAGCAAAATTCTTCCTTCATTTCATTTTTATATAACCAAACCCACCAACTACCAATATATATTTTTTCATCAATTATTTCATTTATTTAAGCTCTACTCAGTTATTTGCATAGCACTATTAACAGACATTTAACAGACAAAAGGCAGCTTTACAGAAATCCAGAAATTCCAGACCTAAGTATAACATTTAGCCATTTTACCCCTAATGAGTAAGGCTGAGCTGATGATAGGAAGGAAAGTCTCCTTACAAAGATATACTGTAAGGAAGGAACGTTGGGAGAAACCATAATTCTTATAATTTTCTTTTAATTGTGTAAAGCTGCTTTGCGACAATGACAATTGTCATTAAAAGCGCTATACAAATAAAAGTTTATTGAATTGAACGAAGATGGTCTTGGATTCGGCCGATGCAGACAGCTGTTCTCTGATTACTTGTGACTGCAGCCGCTCAGTAGTACAGGACTGAAATTCATACAAACAGGTTTGTACCTGAGCCTCCAATAACAAAAGTGGACACAATATTAACTTACCTTAGCTGTTATACTAAACTTTCAGCCTCCTAACATAGACTGTTGACTGTTGATCAAACCTTGCTATCTGCCGTCACATACTGTACATGAGGATGGGTTTGCTGTTGAGTTTGGTTTCTCTCCATATTTCTTCCTATTGTCATCTTAGGGAGTTTTTCCCTGCCACCGTCGCCCTCGGCTTGCTCATCAGGGACAATCTAATAACCATGATTTATACATATTTCCTCACACATTTCATACTCATTTCTGTAAAGCTGCTTTGAGACAATGACTATTGTACTAAGTGCTATATAAATAAAATGTAATTGAATTAACGCGAACACGGACACGAACAAGGATCTATATACACCTGTTATCATGTACCTTTGTTGCTCTTGCATTGGCATTGAGTCAAGGCAGGACATATCGTTTTGTGTAGAAAAGGTGGTAGGGATGGAATTTTTAATATTTTAATATTTTAATTTTTAGAGTGTGTGATTTTGGCTAAGGTCTGCCAAAATGTATTACTTTAGTTATTACTTTAGTACTTTAGTCTTTAAATATATTGTTAAACAAGAAAAATATCAATTGAAAGCTTCCTAGTTATCTGTGGTCATGCAATGTGGTCAATGTAATCATTAACCGTCATTCCTGGGTTTAGATAGTGTGCATTTGATGTTGTGGGCAATGAGAAATACTTTCACTCACTTGAGCTGAAATTCTACTGTAGTTTAAACTACTGCAAGTAATCAATTTATGACCAATTATACCTGAATTAGTCTGCACAAATCAATATATTTCCATAATTATGTTTATAAAAATCTCCAATAGTATTCACTCTATCTACTGTATACTGTGTACTCTATCAAACGATCCCTCTTTGAATGAGCTACACAATACTAAGAATGGCCTTAAGTATACATTGCCCTTTATAATTAATCATCTGGTAGATGCATTTGTGACGGTGACATACAGCTCCCTTAATATTCAGGAAACAATTCAAGCATGCAAAAAAGCTGATATTAATTCAGATGCTGTAAACACCCATGTTTCCACAAAATGCTAAAAAAGTAAAATATATGAATGAGGAACAAAGAGAGCTAATTCTAAAGAATGTGGGAGTAAGTGCTATTCCCAAAGCAGTGAGAAAAGCACTAGTTATTAATCAGGTATGTAAACTACAAATGCTAGCTTATGTCATCTGGTATTATGCATCTCTTATAAACAGTGAATATCCAGGAGTCTTACTGTACGTCTGTATATAATGTCAGAGTCCCTGATTTAAAACTGTACTTTGTAAAAACTGCTTGCGTTTTCATAAAGACCATCTTGTACTTGTCTTAGGACTTCTACTAACAATATGGTCATACTGAGCATCTTTTGAAGACACTAGGCACCAGGGTGGCTCGTATAAACAGGCTAAGTTTTCCTGTGTTTCAAGGGGAGAAAAAGTAATATTTGATTCAGTTTTTGGTATCCATATCATCTTTGTGGTTAGCAAACCTTTTAAGGAGCATGATTTTGGATTTTTGTTAAATTGAGTGCAACAGAACAACCAGGGGTTGTAAGAAAAACAAGGAGAAAGATATGAAATGAACCTGGGGGTTAAGTGTACTATAAATTCACACAATCAATTTGTGACCGTTATGCCAGCCAATCACATTGGAGTAACGCAATGCATTTAGGCATGTAGACATGTCAAGATGATTCAAGTTCAAGTTTAAACTGAGGATCAGGATTTGATATAAAGTGATTTAACTTTAAATGTGCCATGAATATTTCTGAAACTGCTGATGTACTGGGATTTTCATATGCAGCCAACTACCAAATTTGAATGGGCTCACTAAAAAGGGACCATAGAAGCCTTTAAAAAATGTTGCCTGGTCTGATGATCCTTCATTTCTGCTGCAATATTTGAAGAATATATATAGACATAATGAAAGCATGGATCTATCCTCTCCTGTATGAGAGTTCAAGCTGCTGCTGGTGTGTAAAGTTGTGGGGGATATTTTCTTGGCACGTGTTTGTCCACTTACTACCAACTGAGACTTGTTTAAATAACTAAGTACCTATTATTTTTCATCTTACTAACTTTAAAACGAAACAGAAGTGAGACTGGTGTGGGAAGGACTTTCAGTATATCGGGATCATTTGTCTCTTAGACGTTTCACACCATTAAATATACGAGTAAAATTGCACGATGCATTGTTGATGAATGAAACAAAATGTCAGCTGTTGGTAAATCACTATGGGAAAACAGAAATAAAAAAATATATATACAGTGGAACCTCGGATTGCAAGTAACCCGATTTGTGAGTTTTAATAAATTTTGACTTGATAAACGAGTCTTGATATACAAGTACCAAATTTCATTGAGTATCATATAGGACACATGCGCTTCTTGTTTTGACGCTGAGCATCACATGATCACAACTGAGCCAATAGTTCTTCTCTCTCGCGCTGCAGAATTGTGAGTGATCGTCTCAGTGCACGTGTGTCACTCATACAGTATAGTCAACATCCGCACTCATGTACTGCGTGCACGTGTCACGTGTGTGCGCGTAAAGCATATTTTATTTTGGGTTTGTATAAAAAATTATGGAAACTCTGGTGATTCGTTCCACAACCCAAAAATATTCATATAAAAATAATGAATACAGAAAAAGTAAAGTAAAATAGAATGACACTTTACCTTTGATAATAATCGTGGCTGTAGTGATTGAGACCAGAGAGAGGAGAGAAGGAACACACACACACACACACACACACACACACACACACACACACACACACACACACACACACACACACACACACACACACACACACACACCAGTTTACCGAATAGAGATTCACCTGCGCACCTTTGTGAGGGTGAGTCTCTATTTGGTAAACTGATGTGTGTGTGTGTGTGTGTGTGTGTGTGTGTGTGTGTGTGTGTGTGTGTGTGTGTGTGTGTGTTCCTTCTCTCCTCTCTCTGGTCTCAATCACTACAGCCACGATTATTATCAAAGGTAAAGTGTCATTCTATTTTACTTTACTTTTTCTGTATTCATTATTTTTATATGAATATTTTTGGGTTGTGGAACGAATCATCAGAGTTTCCATAATTTTTTATATAGGAAATTAGTTTTGATATACAGTATGAGTGTATACGAGTATACTTCTGGAACAAATTATTCCCACAATCCAAGGTTCCACTGTAATCATTTTCAGGTTGGTGATTATAAATTCATTATGCATTTGATTGCATCACACAATCTTTTTTTCTGTATTTAATTAAAAAAAAAAATTAACACAACCTATTGTGTTTTATTTCTATTTGCTTAATTGTGTTTTATTTTGTATTGTTCTATTTATTGCAGGGCACAGAAAGTAAATTTATGACTGTGTGTTTGGTGGCCGCATTAAAAATCACTTCACTGAGGCATGATGGAGAATCTGATGGTCATGTACTGTAGAATCTTAAAATAAATTCCAAGAGATGGCGAGCAAAGGCATTTAATAACAAGAGTGTCCTCGATTACTTCAAAGGTGACATCAAGGCGAAGAAAGGAAACCTAGTTAGACACAGTAAATCAAAAGGCAAAGTACTCAATACATTGACATTAGGTGTCCTTAGAAGCAAACATGCTTGACTTCTACTTTTTAGTGAGCTTCATAAGAAATAGTGTTTAATTATCATATAAAAGCTGTTAAAAAGTTTTTCAATATGAAGGTAAAAATAAATGAGCAAAGTAAAAATAAACTTCAGAATAGAAAGAAAAAAGGCTAATAGTGTGAGAAACATCTCAGCAGTGTAAGATATTCGAACCCCGCATACAGCCTCGGACCAGTGAACCGTGCCGAGTACATGTGATTGAAATCATTTCATTCTCAGTCCTGATCGCTCCGTGAGCCGTGTATGTTTTAGCATGGAGTGCAGAGAAGACAGCAGAGAGGGGATTGGAGTAGAGTGGAGAGGAAGGGAATGAGGACAGGAAGAGTTCGGATCTCGAGTATTAATCCGAGGCTGATTTCCTCAGCTTGGCGCTGAAGATAAAATTTCTGCTTGCTTGGCAGTAACGCAGTGGCAGAACATTTGCTTCAAAAAAAGAGTCACTGCTATATTCGTGAAGACAAGCAAAAGATGAAAAACAGTGCTGTTTTTTCCCTCTGCAGCAGAAAAAAAGTGGTGCTATATTTAAAATGAGAGAAGTTTTCCATGCACGTCTGAGGATTACAGTTACAGCACACGGTATGTTGTTGAGGCAGCCACCTGTGAAGACGTGATAGCTGGCTCAGGTGTGGGTGTGGACCAGATTGATTAGCATTGTGAAATGACCAACAGAGAAGACATCCTTCTTTGTGTGTGTGTGTGTGTGTGTGTGTGTGTGTGTGTGTGTGTGTGGGTGGGCAGGTGGGTGTGGGTGCGTGGGTGCATGGGTGCTTGTCTCAGAGGCCTATGATTTAATAAGCACAGCCATTAGTCTTATTATGACCCACCTTTTTTCTAACCTGTCTTTTTGGACAAAGGGTTTGAATGGATGAGCTTGCTTAGAGCTGTTAATCTCCTAAACACACACACACACACATAGATAATCATTCATGTGTAAAAGGCACACTCTTTCTTTTTGTGCACTTTAAACCCGCCTGAGGGCCACCTGAGAGATGCTTTTTCATACATGGTGTGCTAATGGCTTTTAGCATATCATATTGTCTCATATACAGACTTTCTAATAAAAGCATGTTGTCTGAAATGTCTGTCTGTGTGTGTGTATGGCAGAGGGGAACTTGAGTCACTCCCTCACACCTGCAGGAGAATAATTGATTTCTGCCACAGTCTGCAGACACACACGCACTTGAGGGACAGCAGGCAGGTCATCTGGGGAACCAACTATGAGCTGTCACACAAACGCAAAACTTTTTTTCTCCCCAACATACCCTCGCACAAGTGTGTGTGTGTGTGTGTGTGTGTGTGTGTGTGTGCGTGTGTGTGCGTGTGTGTGCGTGTGTGTGTGTGTGTGTGTGTGTGTGTGTGTGTGCAGTGTGACAGAAATCAATTACTCCCTTGCAGGTGTTGGGGAGTGACTCCAACACTGTGTGTGTGTGTGTGTGTGTGTGTGTGTGTGTGTGTGTGTGTGTGTGTGTGTGTGTGCACGTGTGCCTTATGGTAACATGGCACCATTATTTAATCGAACTTCTGGATGATGCATATGCAGGCCCAAACTGCCTAGTACGAATTTAAAAAAATCGGTTTGGACTGAGCAGAAACGTCATTTATATGATAATACGATTGTATGACTTCATGAATAAATGCAAACAGATTGCAGATTAAAATGCAGATAAATTTTGTGGACTGCGTTTGGCCGCAGAACCACAGAACAATTAGAGCTGGCCTGGAGATCATTTGAAGGGCACGCAGATCAGCACTCGGGTGGATGACACCAGCAGATGTGGGAGCATATGCAGCTCTGCTTTCGGGGCTCGACGTGGACACCCAGGCTCCCATTTAGATGAGCTCGGTGCTAATTAGGGGCTTCACAACCCGACGCGGAATTCAGTCACTGTACAGAAACACCACGATTCTGTCCCCCCTACAAGCCGTAATGACTGTCTCGTTCTCGGCCACGCCACTAATGAACACATGCTTAATTAATCAATTAATATATGCAGTCGATTATATTACAACAAGGAAAAATTGTGTGTGGAAGTTCAAGGACAGTTAGGATGCGGATTGAATGTAAAACAAACCAAGAAGCAAAACTAAATGCCTAGATGCTCTATCTCGATGTATTATCTCTCACTGTAAGTGCATGTTCAGAGTGTTCTTGTATTAAATATCTTTTCTGTTTAATGCATCAATATGACCGTCTTTCTTTTCACTCTTATCTGATCAACCTTCAAAAACATCTGTCTCTGTCTCTGGCGTGTAACTATCAGTATGGGACCTCGGCCAGCCGTGTGACGGCTGATGGATGGATTTGTTGTCAGTGAGGTTTGAGGGCAATCAAAGAGGCTCTCAGTAACGACTGCCAGGGGAAAGCGGCGCAATGAACTCTGCGCTTCATATTCGCCCCCTCACAGCCTGCAGCCCAACAATGAAACTGCACCAGCCATTTGTGTCTGATATGCCGCATGTCAATCACTTCTCTGTCAGTGGCTAAGAGTCATGAAACCTTTGATGAAAATGGAACCCAAGAAATGTCATCTGCTTTATGTGAGTGATCCATAGTTTCATCTGAGAAAGAACAGATATTGGGACAGGCATGCAGAAAACAGAAACGCACATACACAAAGTATAGCAGTATAAACTGATTATAGTATTGTTGACTTAAGAAGTTTATGAAATTACTACTTGTATTTGTCTTGAATATGTCTCAAATAAGCAAGTTTTTTTTTATTCATTTCTCATGACAGGAACAACATTAGGGATACATGGTGGCCAATTCAGGTGTGAAAAATGATTCCTCATTCTCCCAGAATTGCTCTTTCACAATCTGAAACCTGGAGCACACCCATGCCATGAGGGAAGAATAAAATACATTGATGGGAAACCCTGGCTATTCAGTACATTCAGGAAATCTGGACTCCATTGCTCCAAAGTCCAATCTTTGTGCTATTAGCAAATTAAAGCCTTTTTCTTTTTTAGTTTTCATCACATTGGAAATGTGGAAGTGCTTTTACGTTCACTATCATATATAGCTGTGGTTTCCTCACCAAGTGATCTCCATTCATGATTCTTCCCGACATGATTTCTAAACCCAAGTCCATCCATTTCAAATTACTGTAGTTGCTTTCTTTGCTTGATGTAGACCAATAATTTGACCCTTCTGAAAAAGTGAATTTTTCAGCCAAATGCACTAAAAAGTAGTTACAGTGGAACCTTGGATTACGAGCATAATTCGTTCCGGAAGTGGGCTCGTGTTCCAAAACACTTCTAAACCAAACCATCATTTTCCCATAAGAAATAATGAAAATTCAAATTATTCATTCCACAGCCCCAAAAATTAAATACATAAAAATAATTAATACAATCTATAAAATGAAAATAAAACAAATTAATCTGCACTTTATCTTTAAAAGTACAAATAAATCCTGACAGATAAGTGTTTCCGTTGGTGCGCGTAGGCGCATATTAACGGAATCACTTTTTAAGTTTCACAACAAACGGACACACACATAAACACAACGGAAACACTGTTTTAACAGGAAAAAAGACATCTCTCTGACACTGGCATGAGAGCATACTAAAGGAATCACTTTTTAAGTTTCACAACAAACACAAAATGGAAACACCGTTTTAACAGGAAAAAAAGAAATCTCTCTGACACTGGCGTGAGCATACTAACAAAATCACTGCTGTAAAGTAAAAACAAAACAAATGAACCAGCACCTTACCTTTGAAAAGAATCGCGACAGAGCAGAGCTTCTGTGTGTTTGTGAAGCCGGGGAGGGGGTGAAAAAGCGAGAGAGTGTCTGTGCGTGTGTCAGGGTACACACACGCGCACACATAAGAGACGCTCAAAAAGAGAGGGAGATGTTGATTATGCAAGTAAGAGACGAGCACTAAGACCTAGCAGGGGAGACGATTACACACAATTCCGCAGCGCAAGAGTGCCGCTCGGTGTAAAAATGAGAGTTGCATGCGTGATACATGATACTCGGCGCTCGTAAACTAATACTTGCTTGGTTTCCGATTAAAATTTTTTTAAAAATCTTTGCTCGGTTTGTGGAGCACTCGTAAACCACGTTACTCGCAATCCGAGGTTCCACTGTATTTATATATTAATTTGATAATTTTGAAACTGTATAGCAGTGTACATGCTGATAATGCTACTTAGATTGTTAACCTCATCTTGAACCCTGACCTGACAATTAGATAACTTTTTTTACACCTGGGTATGTCATTTGACATAACCAACATACAGTAGCAATATAATACAGTATAATCTTATAATATAACATTATATTATGCATATAACAAATGCAAAAGTTTGTGGACACCTGACCATCACACCAGTAATATTGTATGGCTCTTTTTCATTCTGCTGCCACAAAGCTGGAAGCACAAATTTTTATAGCATGACTCTATATCCTATAGGATTAAAAATTTCCCTTTACTAGAACTAAGGAGCCCAATCATGGTCTGGCATGACAGTGACCCTGTGCACAAAGAAAGCACGATGAAGACATGGTGTGCCATGGTTGGAGTGGAAAAACTTGAGTGGTCTCGAAGTCTTGATCTCACCCCCACTGAACACCACTTGTGTGAATTGGAACACTGACTCAGCAAGTGGAAAGCTTCCAAAAAAGTGGAGGTTATTATAATAGCAAAGGAAGACTACATGTTTTAAAGGTACATATGCCTGTGATACTCTGGTGACCACAAACCTTTGAACACTGCCAAGCAAGCAGTGAATATTTTAATGAAATCAGTATTTGTCTAAAGTTATCTAATTATACTGACCAAACATTGTTTATAGTGTTTGCAATTTAACAATAAATTGCATCATCGTCATCAATACCACTTTATCCTGTACTCAGGGTTGCTTGGGGCCTGGAATCTATCCCAGGAGACTTGGGGCACGAGGCGGGGTACAGGGTGCCAATCTATCGCAGGGCACACACTCATTCAATTAAAGTAGCCTAACCTGCATGTCTTTGGACTGTGAGTCCGGAGTACCCCAAGGCACGGGGAGAACATGCAAACTCCATGCACACAGAGGCGGGAATTGAACCTGGCTGGGAATTGAATGTGGACCCTGGAGTTGCAAGGCGACAGTGCTAACCACTACACTGAGCTTACCAGTATCGAGTCCTTCCATCTGGCCTAGCCCTATCACCCCGCACATGTATAAAATGCATGGATGCAGCTCTGGCTCTATGATTCCAGGGCATCCTTATTCTGAATTGAATAGATAAATGGCTGATCCTGGCTTAGTAGCTAGCGCTTCGACACAGGATGTCGTCCTAGGTCATCTCCATTCTTTAGGATTGAGACTCAATGCCACGAAAGGCGTCCTCTTTCCTGTTCAGAGAACAACATATTTGGGTGTCACATGGGATTCGATCACAAAGCGGGCACAGCTGTCTCCCGCTCGTGTCGAATCCATCCTGTCGGAACACCCTGAAGGAAATCAAGCTAGGCCAGAAAGTGACTCTTCATAACTTTCGGAGATCTTTAGGTCTCATGGCAGCTGCGTCCACAGTGATACCTTTGGGCCTTCTGCACATGAGAGCATTTTCAGTTGTGGCTAAGAGCCAGGGGATTTCACTCAAGGGCCAATCCTCAGAGGCTAATAAGGGTTATGCGCCGAAGGCTTCGTACCCTTTCTATGTGGTTCAGACCCCGGTTTCTGACTTTGGGTCCCACTTTAAGCCTGTCTTATCATTGCAAGATGCTAACAACAGACACTTCCCTCATGGGCTGGGGTGCGGTCTTGGATGGCCATCCAGCACAAGGGAGCTGGAGAGGTCATCTTCTCGCATGGCACACCAATTGCCTCGAAATGATGGCTCTGTTTCTGGCCCTGAAAGACTTCCTCCAGCAGTTGAGAGGCTACCATGTCCTAGTGCGGGTGGACAACACTGCGGTAGTCTCATACATAAATCGCCAGGGTAGACTGTGCTCGGGGCGCTTGAACAAGCTAGCGCACCAGGTTCTGCTTTGGGCACAGGACAAGTTCCTGTCCCTCAGGGCGATTTACATATCGGGGCATATGGATGTAGGAGCGGACTTGCTATCCAGACAAGCTGCGGCACATGGGGAATGGAAACTCCACCCTGAAGTAGTCAGTCAAATCTGGGAAAGATTTTATGTAGCAGAGGTGGACCTCTTCACCTCGCAAGAAGCAGCACAATGTCCCCTTTACTACTCTCTGACTCCTCCAGCTCCCCTGGGTTTGGACACGATGGCCCACACGTGGCCCAGATTACGCCTTTATGCATTTCCTCCGATAGTTCTGCTCCCAGGAGTCCTGGCAAGGGTCTGTCAACAGGGCTTGCGCCTCTTATTGATAGTGCCCCATTGGCCGACCAGAGTGTGGTTCTCGGTTCTAATATCTCTCCTCCACGGCTCACCTTGGGTGATTCCAGTGAGGAGGGATCTTCTGTCTCAGGCGCAGGGGACAATATTTCATCCCTGGCCCGACTTCTGGAACCTTCACGTCTGGCCCCTGAAGGGGACCAACTAAGAGATGCTGGTCTTCCAGCCAGCGTAATTGAAACTATTCTAAGTGCCAGGGCTCCCTTCACTAGAAGAACTTATGCCCTCAAATGGAGTGTATTTGAAAGTTGGTGCATGGCAAGACATTTAGACCCAAACCACTGCCAGATTGTTTCAGTGCGGGAGTTTCTGCAAGAAAAGCTGTCCTCGGGCTTATGCCCTAGTACTCTCAGAATGTACTTAGCCGCTATTTCGGCTTGTCATGCTCTGACCGATGGGGTTTCTGTGGGAAAGCACCATTTAGTTGCCCGTTTTATTCGTGGAGCTAAACGGTTGAGGCCACCCACTAGAGCGACGGTCCCTTTGTGGGACTTAGCTATTGTCCTCGAAGGCCTGGCTGACACCCCTTTTGAACCACTAGATTCAGCGCCTGTTAGGCTTCTGTTTCTTAAGATGGTTTTTCTTATGGCTATTACATCTCATTCACGCGTTATCAGGGAACAGGGCTAAGTAACCCGAGACATTTTGTTATCTTTGTAAATTCTAGAGAATGTTGTGTATGAAAATCCTAGAACATTAGCAGCTTCTGAAATACTCCAAGCAGCCTGTCTAGCACCAACAACCATGCCATAGTTAAAATCACTAAGATTACCTTCTCTTAACCCCCACTCATAAATTTGATGTGAACATTGAAATAAAGAACATACTGTACAGTGTACCTTTTACTTTATACACTGTGCTGCTGCCACATGACTACAAACAATTGCTTAGGTGGAAAAACAAGCTTCAACATTTAGATTGTACACTAGGCCTGTGCCAGATACACCTAATTACAATTTTACATTGTGTAATATAAATTAGCCTGATAGTAAATTTAAATAAAGGTGTGTAAGTGGTTGTCACACACACATACTTTGCTAATAGATATAATTTAGGTACTTTAGGAATAAAGGGTAATTCCCTGCTGGTGTTGTTCATGGTAGAAATGATATTTGGTATAATGGTAGAAATCAGATGATTGGTAGACATTTGCCACATGGTTTTTGAATGCCAGATTGTGAACTTTCTTCTTTATGTTGATGTGTATATTGCACATTTTAAGGCAAACGTTGAATATTTTTTTGTCTATGAATTTCACTGAAGCAACTCATTTCATATAGCCCAAGAGAAGGAATAGAAATTAGTAATTTTTTTGCTTTAATGTGATAAAACAGAGCAACTATAGTTTTACAGTCCCAGGCTGCTACCTAGTCACTACACTGCCACAAGCCTGGGGCATACATAAAGGAAAGGGAAGGAGGGAAAGGGAAACCGACTATTGCAGACACAGAAGATGAATATGCTCTGAAGATCTGCAGACGAGATCAGATACTGTGACTTGTCAACATCAGACATCAGCATCTCTCCTTCAGCAGGCAAGGAATCAAGACAAATCATCCCTCTTCTCTATTTTCTCCGTCTCTCCATCTCTATCACTCAAACACAAACACAACACACACACACACACACACACACACACACACACACACACACACACACACACACACACACACACACACACACACACACGTGCACAGCAGTGTGTCAGAGGCAGAATGAATTTTCCATTAAAGTCATGCTGAGCTTACACTGCCAGCTTGGAAAGAGGGAATGCAGAAAAAAGAGGTTTGAATAAACCTACACTGAAAGTATCACCGTACCATTCACAGCCTGCTCTAAAACAGAACGCTGTCTGTCTCTTAGTGTCACTTTCACTTTGTCATGCCAACATGGTGACTGCATACCTGCTGGTGTGCTGGGAAAAAAAAAGACAGCACTAACAATCACCCCAGGGCTCATTTGTGGGTGAGAAGTTCAGAAAGGTCAACGGACAGGCTGTCTGGGGCTCAGCACAAAGGCTGCTCCAGTGTCCTTCATTACTATGAATCTTAGTATTAAAAATATTTCCCTGAAAATACAAATACTGTATGCATTGAACAACTAATTTCTATTGTAAGAAATGAATTGCTACATCAAGAAAAGAGATGACAGTTACATTTTTGCGCACATGGTACATCTGAGGAGTGTATGATTTCCCGCCAGCCAGATAGCATTTGCCATGACTAGTTAGGTGCAGGTACATAAGTTTGTTATAATTTAATTACGATGCATTCTCTAGAAATTTTCAACTTGTATTGTATACATGCATAATTTTTTTTTACGTGTCCTCAGAGACTTTGAAAAATCTTTTTACATCTTCTTCCAATAAATAAATAACTAACTAAAAGAATGAATAAATACAAATGATACAGATGCCAGCAATCCACACTGGCTTGTGGTCATGACACACAACTGGGAGACTGGCGTTCCCTGACTTTCAACTTTGCAGCGCAATACATTCCCATGCCCCCAACTCTTGGAAAAAAATGTTATCTCGGGACGACTCCAATCTGATACCCTGGATTGGTATCAGGACGATATAACGTGCATCTAATATGAGAACAAATAGGATCATTAGACTCATATGGATTCAGATTAATAAGGACTCAAACTTAAGGTTTCAATACTGGTATTGGTATTAAAAAAAAGAAAACTTGATAATGTGCCCTTGGATGGGACGGAGTTTATTAAAATCTATTATTACTAGTGATAAAAAACATAAATTGGCACAGTGGTAAAGTGCTCGCCCTATCATCCGGAGAACGCGAGTTCGATTCCCGGGTGATGTCGTAACCTCTCGCAGCCAGAGGTCTAGAGAGAGCTGATTGTCTGAGCTCTCTCAGAGGGGAGGGATGAGAGGTACTCTGTGCCATCACATTAAACATGTGAGACTCTACAGCCAATCAGGGACGTCTGTGAGCTCACGCAAGCGGAAGGAGCGAATAACACTGTCCTCCGAGTGGCTATCCGCCGGCACCAACGGTGCGTGAGCGAGCAGTTCAAAAAGATGCGGTCGGCTGGCGTCACATGGTTTGGAAGAAAGATGTGATAGTCTTCGGCCCTCCCGACTGAGTGGTAGTAGCCTTAATGTGGGAGCCCCCTAGTGATGAGGAGGAATTGGAGAAAATCGGGGAAAAAGCCCCCACAAGAAAAGAAACACAAATTGTGCTATTTTTTTTATATACTAAAAATTGTTCAAAAATATTTTCTACTATCCAGCTCTTTGCCTGTTTACCAACCTTGCAGCATTTGCAACAAGAATTTTAAGGTTTCTATTTTTAAAAGCTTTTCCACAACTCGCATTGTTGTGGTGAGAGATCCAGTGATGCACATATCACTGAGTGCTTTGATTAAAAAATGGCATAAAAGTTGGAAATAATAGAGGTGCTCACACAGCAGTGAAGTATAAGCATAATGTGAGTTTGTTTGAGTAAGAACGAATGTTACAAAAAGGAAGTCTAAAATCCAATGAGCAGTAAAGGCCCTATTACATTTAGTTAAAATATTTACTTTGTTAATAAATTCTCCTCATTAAAGAAAATACTTAAAAACCTAAATGTACTTTTATGTGCTGTGCTATACTCTGTTGTTACACAATGTTTTTTGTTATAGACTCTCAGTGGGTGTACAATTTAAGTATGGCAGTATATTGTATGTATATTATGTTTGTAAAACAATTAAATAAGACTTTTCAACTGTTCTTTAAAATGAAACCAGCCTTATTATCATGATAACAGACTATAACACTGAACCGTAAAATCTGCAGAATAAACATGTCAGGAAAAAAAAATCAGGAATAACTGTGATCAGAGATCACTTATACAGCTGGTAAAGTTGCAAAAAAAAACAAAAACACCAAAAACAAAACAAAACTGTGTTTAATAGTGACAGTAAGAGCACTTTCATACACACAATAAGATCTCAAAGAATTGGGACTAAACAGCTGTGTGGCCATAAGAAAACCACATGTTACTGGGATGAAATGAAACAGGCTTCAATTTGCCAGAAGCAATGGGAAAATGTCATGTCAGCCTATTTTAGGGTGATGGGTGCCTCAGGGTAAGAAGGTTTGATGCACCCATCATGTATAGGACCCAGCGTACAAACCTATGGAGGCAGTGTTATGATCTGGGGTTGTTTTCAGTTGATCAGGTCTAGGCTGAACAACATTATGTGGCAATACAATGAAGTCATTTGTTTACCTGAATGTATTAAATGTCCAGGTTTTCCCATCTATGGATTTTTCTTCCCTCACAGCACAGCCATATTTCAGAACTCAAATTGTAAAAAAAAAAAGAAAAAAAAAAAGCATAAAGCATAAGGAATTTTTACCCACTTAGGTACTTTATTTAAATACTCTGTATGTTTGGATAGAACCCATATCTATATAAAAGGTACACTTGGTCTGACACAGTTAATATGTGTATAATAGTTTGCTACTTCTATGGATTTATCACTCTCTCATACATGCTTCTTCATGCTACTGTATACCAAGGTTCTTTTTTATTTGCAGGCACTACAAGGGGAAAAGAGTGTTTGTTCAGCCTGACAGACAGAGAGTGATATGCTAAGACACAAATACACTTATACATACAGCAGTGCCAAACAATATCAATAGCAGCTCATGGGGAAAATAGTTAAATATTTACCAGCTCTCTTTCTGACAGAGTAAATTTATTGAAGCTCTGTTTGCGTGTTCAGTGCAGTATAATGGACCACTCGAAACCAACACCAAACTGAAATCACTTCCTGATGTTTGACACTGTACTCAGGCCTGGCAAAGGTAAACCTCTTGATTTAGTCTAAGCTATACTTCCAATTACTGATCTGAGATGAATTACTTCCGTTTCTTGGTTAGGCTTTTTCAAGGCCGGTGCTCCAGGATCATTGTTAATAAGTAACCTGCGCTCTGAGTGTTGTATTAAAACAGCCTGTAAATGACATGCTGGTGGAGTTATCGAAAACAAGCCTTATAGTCAGATTCTCTTGAGCCCTGTTGACCTTTGCAGAGCCACTGAGCTCAGAGAAAATCAAACTTCATTATTGCCTGCCTTTAGTATATTACACCTACCAGCACTGTGAACTGGCATGGAGAAAGGATTAAGGATAAAGAAAGGAGATGATTAAATTGTCTGTGTGGGTGTGTGTGTGTGGGTATATGTGTGTCGTCTGTTCCCATCTGGTAATTCTCTGTGGTATTCATTCATTCATGGATTTATTCATTTATTCATCCTCAGTAAGGGGGCTAGGCGGCAGAGTGGCTTAGTGGTTCGCAGTGTCGCCTTACAGCTCCGAGTTCCAGGTTCGATTCCTCAATCTGGTCTGTGTGCATGGGGTTTGTACTGTATGTTCTTTTTGTGCTTTGTGGGTTTCTTCTTCATTCTCCAGTTTCCTCCCACAGTCCAAAGACACGCAGATTGGGCTAACTGGTGTTCCCAAATTTCCCATACTGTGTGAATGTGTGCACCCTGTCCAGTGTGTCCTGCGATAGGCTTCAGGTGAGTGAACGAGTGAGTGAGTAATGGGGCTTTCCCACAGTCTCGAACTATTCATAGTTATTTATTCATTAAGTTTTACAAAGGCAGATTGTAGCAGTTTTAGGTGGACTGTAACCTTCATAGGTGGTTCATGCTTCTTCATAAGAATCACAGAGTACAAAAAAATGCTCAGCTTCTTGTTAAGTGTTCATATGGGTTTCTTTGATCTATCACTACTGGAGGGCTTGTAAGAAACCTCTCATACAAGTAGTGGAACAAATTCACTTAACTTGGTAAATCCAACCCTGCAGAGTAAACTAAATATAACCCTGTGCACTTAACTACTGTATAGTGTGCGTAAATAGATACAAATCGGCACAACCTGGTACAAAACTGGATTTTTAGGCTGCTGAGAAGATGAGAGATCATAGGGATGTCGGAGATCAGGTCTTGAAAATTCATAGCAAATTGTAACATGTAGGAGGTACTTCATACGTACAATAGGCAGGTTATGACGCACACAGTTTTAATTTAATGTATTTAAAAAATAAATACAAATAAAAAAATGTTGGTCCTTCAGTACAAAATAATGTCTAGATATTATTTAAAAAATGATGGCGAAAACAGATTGATAAGGATTATAAAAAAAAGAGAAAAAAGGAAAGCTGGCACTCATGGTCCACATCAGATCCCTCTTGTCCATGTGTGTCTGTCATGCTGCAGTTATGCAGTCCATCGGCAGGATTAGCTGCCCTTATTTGAATTAATAACGAGATATTCCACGTGGCACACAGGCTTCACACACTTCTGCTTTCTAAGATTAACTACTATGTCAATTTTCTGCTATTGCTTTGTGCACCTAGCAGAACATTAATTCAGCTTATCATAGACCTGTGAACACAGACACACCCCCATACACACAAGTGCTGAATAAGAGGCATAGCAGATGCCTTTTCTCAAATTTAACTTATACTTGTGTGCATACTAACTGGCTCCATTCTTCAGGTTTGAGTTTGCATAACCTGCCATGAGACGTATAAATAAAATCTGGACAAAAGCATTGCACTTAAAATGCACTTCTGGAATTTCAATAGTCTTTAAGTGAACTTAATAAACTTAACCTTTTATATTCTGTTGGTAATTTTACTTCTTGAGTACTACTGTTACTCTACTTTAATACTTACTCATCATCTGGCTCAAAAACAAACAAGCAGAACAAACCTGAAATCCAAAACAAGACTTGGGTTCAGTTTTCAAAAGCTTGCCATCAAAAACAGGTCGTATGAATTCTGGATGAGACAGCGATAGGATGCATGGCTAGTGAGAGACAAGGTGAGATAGAATGTAGAGGTGAAGGAGGAAGAACAGATTGTTAAAGATACATGGAAGGGAGAGAAATGTATTTTGCAGAGGTTGAAGGGAGATTGTTAGATCAATTCTGAGGAGATGTCCTTTCCTTTAGCATTCCTCTCTCTATCTCTTTGATTTTATCTGACAAATTGATTTCACCACGGGCTGAAAGCCTTAAGACAATATATAGTAATTACTACACCCTACAGGTACCACCCCCATATCCGATCTGAGTGGCTGCAGAAGTTTACTCTTAGCAAGACAAAGGGGAAAAAGAGAAGGTGGAGATATGGAGTGGAGTTATAGTGATTTAGGATAGATATGCATAAGATGGCTGCTGCACATAACCTGTTGTTGCTTGGACAGATACTTTTAAAATTAACAATACTATTCAATAATATTGCAGTACTATATTATGTGATACTGATAGCAAAACTATGCAGTACCCCTTTATACAGTGTCTACAATTAACTAAATAAAGTAGCATTGTGTCTCAAATTGCATCATTATGCATTATGCACTCTAGGCCACGCATCTCTAAATGGCGGACTTTGGTCCAGACCCACCCAGATCGAGTGACAGTTCTATCCGGACCCTGATGCTTCTCTGAAAATTGAGAATAATTAACATACAGTGGTACCATGGCATACGATTTTATTCCACAACAAATAAAATAAAAAAGTAAACTTGACAAAAAAAAGTAAACTATCGAGTAAACAAATCAACTCGATAGTTTACTGTGTGTAATGGTTAGCACTGACTTGCACCTCCAGGGTCCGGGTTCGATTCCTGGCCAGGTTCGATTCCCATCTTTGTGTGCATGGAGTTTGCATGCTCCCAGTGCTTCGTAGGTTTCCTCCCACAGTCTAAAGACATGTAGGTTAGATTAATTGGCATTCCCAAATTGGCTGTAGTGTGTGAATGAGTATATGTGTGTGCCCTGCGATGGATTGGCACCCTGTCCAGGGTGTACCCCGCCTTGTGCCCTAAATCTCCTGGGATTGGCTCCGAGCCTCCCATAACCCTGAATACAGGATAAAGCTGTATAGATGATGAGTGAGTGAGAGTGAGTTTACTGTGTATAAACAAAGTGTTAGGAAGAAACATGGGTCGTTAAACCAAACATATCAGCAGCAGTCTGAGATGAGAGTATGTAAAATTAGCAATCTGAGAGCCCAGTGTGATAGCACTACCAGAGTGCTTTTACATTCATTTACAGCCCAATTAAATTTTAATTCAAGACCCCTGAATTTTTTTTTTTTTTTTTAGCAAAATGTTAGCCTGCATGATACATTTTTTAAAATCACCCTAAGGCTTTTTGATATTACCTGGCAATACAGTAACTAGCATTTCAGATAACGTGGTAGGGTCAGTAATGTTATCTAATTAACTAAATAGATAATTTCAAAAGGAGTGCAGTCAGAACTCGTGTCTGAAATATCACATCTGAAATATACAGTACTGCAGTGTATAAAATTTACCATAATATAGCTAAACGATATTGTTGTTTTCCCATTTTCATTCAATATAAGTAAAATAAAATAATCTGATGAAGACCTTTCTGACATACAGACTGTATTTATGAGACCAGTCAGGCTGCTTTGACACTACTCTCTCTCTCTCTCTCTCTCTCTCTCTCTCTCTCTCTCTCTCTTTCTCTGTGTGTGTGTGTGTGCGCGTGTGTGTGTGTGTGCGCGTGTGTGTGTTCTAACTTGTCTGGAAGCTTGGCTGAACTGGGCTATCATATATTTTACCTTTCCACAGGCACCCTGTTCTCTCTCTCTCTCTCTCTCTCTCTCTCTCTCTCTCTCTCTCTCATACACACACATACACACACACACACACACACACACACACACACACACACACACACACACACACACACACACACACACACACACACACACAAAAGCAAGCAAGCAAACAAACAAACAAATAAATAAAACCAATCCTGTACGTGTGTGCGTGTGTGTGTGCGTGTGTGTGTGTGTGTGAGTGAGAATTTCCTGAAGCAATAAGGATTTCATAACAATATACAGTGGAACCTTGGATTACGAGCATAATTCGTTCCGGAAGCGAGCTCGTATTCCAAAAACACTCGTAAATCAAATAGACTTTTCCCATAAGAAATAATGAAAACTGAAATAATTCGTTCTACAGACCAAAACAATAAATACATAAAAATAATTAATACAACATATAAAGTAAAAATAAAACAAATTAATCTGCACTTAACATTAAAAAAAAGTAAAAATAAATCCAGACAGTTAAGTGTTTCCGCTTGTGCGCGCAGGCGCCGTGTATTTGTATGTGAGTGTGTGTGTGTGTGTGTGTGTGTGTGTGTGTGTGTGTGTGTGTGTGTGTGTGTGTGTGTGGAATTAGCTCCTCGCCTCATCTTAAACAGTAAAACTCCTTCTCCCTCCCACACCTCGCTTTTTAAGTTTCACAACTAACATACACAATGCAAACACTGTTTTAACGGGTAAAAAAAAGAAATCTCTCTAATGATACTCACGTGAACATACTAACGGAATCACTGAAGTAAAGTAAAAATAAAAAAAAATAACAAATGAACCAGCACCTTACCTTTGAAAAGAATCGCGACAGAGCTGAGTTTTCTGTGTAAATAAAGCGTGTGTGTAAAGCGCCAGGGAGATCTGTGTGTGTGTTGTGTGTGTGTGTCTTTGTCAAATTACGTGCGCGCGCACACGCACACACAAAGTAAGTGTGTGTGTGTAAAAAGTGTGTGTGTGTGTCGGTGTGTGTGGGGCACAGTGTCAAATTACGCGGGCACAAACAGAAAAGAGAGGGAGATGTTGATTATAAGAGACGAGCAATAAGACGCAGCAGGGGACTCTTATTTTGACACAGGGGACGCAGCAGGGGAGACGATTACCCATAATTCCCGCAGTGCAAGCGAGAGAAAAATCATTGGCTTAGTTGCGATCACTTGCCGCTCGGTGTCAAAATAAGCGTCGCATGCGTGATACATGATACTCGGCGCTCGTAAACTAATACTTGCTCGGTTACCGATTAAAAATTTATTAAAAATCTTTGCTCGGTTTGCGGAACACTCGTAAACCACGTTACTCGCAATCTGAGGTTCCACTGTACAGTACATTATTTCCTCTATTTCGCCATCTTTATAGTAATATAATAATTTAACTTGCTCCTTTTGATTTTTCTTTCTTATTTGACATAATCGTTTTCAGAAATTGTCTCCATGTATATTAACACACTTACAGTATGGCATTATCCTTCACTGACATAACCCTTTTCCCATGGTGTAGGAAGGACCATACAGTATGTACAGGTGCGCACATACACTACTGCTTTAAACTCCCTTTACATATTGCATGGTAATTTCATTTACAGTTGAGAGTTGATTTTATATATTTTCCAACAATATTGTTATAGCTGATCAATTGGTATTGTTTTAGCCATTTAATGTTCCTTTCTTAAGCAGCATTTATTCTGAGTTTTAATAAAATTAAATAATTATATCTGAATAAGATGAAAACTCCCTTTGCCATCAAGGTTGCACCAGAAAAAAATAATTAGGTGAAAATCTGTCATGGGTATATGCCTTTTATTGTCTTGCATGTTTAAATTTGGCAACTTTACCTTGGTAATTTGTCAACATTGAAATGGTGAACAACAACAAATTAAAATAAAAAAATAGAGGAACTGCTAAATGTGAACTAGTTTTAACTGGCTGTTTTCATAATTTTGGGGAGAAATAAAAGATGGAGTGTTATAGTGAAATTGTTGCTGTAGTTGAGCAAGGAGTGGTAATATTCAACTCATAAAATAATAATTTAGGTTTGATAGGCTGAGATGCAGCATTTTTGGCAACTTGTACAACAGTGATTGATGCATCAGTTGAAATAGTTGTTTAAGAAATAATAAGCTACTCACTGCATCAGTTAGAATTATATAACTTGTTTCCAGACGAAACATATTTTGAGTAATAGGGTAAAATTGGTAATATTTTCAGTGGCTGGAACAAATGATCTGCATTTAAAATACTTTTTTAAAATTTTTTATAGGAAAATGCATTTTGCAATGACTTTTTGTCTTAAGAACTTGTCTCCGGAAAGGATTAAATTCCTATGCTGAGATACCACTGTAATCATTGCCATAATTATTGAATAAAATGCTCTTACTTTTTTGCTTAGTTAAATACAGCAAAAAAAGTATTTAACTAAGCAAAAAAGTAAATACAGGTGGTGACTTTTTTTTTTGTCTGGGTAGTGTACATTAAGGACAGACAAATACTTTGTATAATTAATGTGTTCCTGTAACTCTGCACTTAAAATCGTTCCTATCCATGTCAAATTAAAAGTAGGCTTACCTGAAAAAAAAATTGATCCATATAGATCATTCTCACTCATTCACTTACTTTCAGTAACCACTTGATCTGGCCTGGTTCTGAGTCACAGTGGAGCTGGAAACTACCCTGGGAATTCCAGGATGAGATGCCAGTTTGTTTCAACGGACCATTTAAACACATCCATGTACTCACTAGGGACAATTTATCTTGGCCAATTTACTTAATAGCATGTTTTTGCAAAGTGTTAAAAAACCTGGATGAAACATAAATAGACACTGTGAGAATGTATCCATTGACCCTTGAGCTGTGAGGCGGCAATGCTAGCCACTTACTGATCAGGAAAATTGTATCTTATTGTAGATTCAGTGGCATTGTCACATATGAACTTATTGGTTAAGAATCAAAATCATATTGGATCACGTGGACGCCTGTGTTTTTGGGTTCCCCAAAACCTAAGTTTTGGGTTCCCCTGACCAGGGCAGCTCTGGCCACTCAGGGCATGGTCTCTGGGCGTGTGCTGTGGTGTTTGAACTCAAGATATTGGTGGAATGTGGGGTGGGACCTTCATGGATTGGACTTTTGTCCAATGTATCCCATGGCTATTCGATCGAATTGGAATCTGGGAAGTTTGGAGGTCAGATTGGTGGCTGTGGGCGGTGTGCAGTGGGCTGTGGTGCAAGGGGTGGTCATGGCTACCATTTAAATTTTTTGGCAATTTGTGTTGCATTCCAGTGGTATTAGACTTGACAGGCCGGCCTTTGATCCATGGGGCATGGATGAACCTTAGGTATCCATGATCCTGCCACCATTTTGCTGATATATAGTTGGTGATCAATGTACCCCCTCTAAACTGATCCCTCGTATTTACAAATTCCTTAAAGACTGTCCACATTCCCCTTTTACACCCATGTTTAAAGCTGGACTTGAAATTAGAGCTAATTGTTAACACCGTTAATACCAACAGGTAATAACACCAACATGTTATTCAGCCATTTATCTATTTAACTTTTGCCATCCACTGAAATGATGGGATACCAGTGATTAAAGTTGGTATTCCACTAGGTAACATCAGAGTTCCTCTACTGACCATTTTCTTGACAGGATTTCTTCTTCCATGGCTCTAAATGTCCTTGTGACCCAAGTAGTTGTGAGCTTTCTATTCATGATGAGTTTTGGCTGTTTCACCCTGTCAAACACCTGGGAGAGTATGGCACCCAGGCCTGGAATACCACTCTGCATCCTGGATCTATTTTACCCATTTTCAGGTCTTCCTTTTGGCCAGGCATCTGGAATTTTATTGGGGCCAATTGTAGTGTTGAACACAGTTTTTAACTTGTCTTTCTTGCTTAGTATCACCTTTAAATAAGTAGCCTTATTTAATTCTCAGGAGCACATGAACCAAGCTCTCTCCATGTATTTAGTTAAGGTATGCACCATGGGCAAGGGATAGCTGTCAAACTTTGAGATTGATTTAGATGAAAAAAAGTCATTGCAAGCTGCAGACTACCAGTGGAGGACACTTCACTAATCCCAGCTTGCACAATATCTGCCACATTCTCCTTTATAGCTCCACAGTAGGCCTCTGGGACTAGGCCATACTAGGAGGGGAGGTTATGTTTCAGCAAGTGAGTGAGGGCTAGTTTGGTGGAAATGTGTGTGCTGGAATTGGTCCATGAGTTATCCTATTTTTTTTTCTTCTTCTGGGCTTAAGTCAGGTATTTTCTGGTTTGAAATGTTGGATTTTCTGATGAGCCTTTAAATAGAGTGGCATTGGCTCAGACAGTGAGTACAGATTCAGTTCAACTCTTAAGCAAGCCCATATGGTATAATTGTGCACCTTTTTGATTACTGGAAAGGCTTCTCCACAAGGGGGAGACTCCAAATAGGTGAAGCCTTTGGACGTCTGGTGTGTTCCCAGAATGGTAGCTACGATGTGAGCGAGGTGCAGGTTCCAATTGTGGCCTTCCTTGATTGTAAGCAGGATGATCAGGACAAGCATGGGCATGTGGGGAGGGGTGTACTGTCATTGTATGAACATTCTTGTTTCTGATGTTTAGAGTAATAATTGCAAACCTGGGCTTCCATCACTTCCTTGCTGGACCTTCCTCTGTCAACAAGGCCCTCAGGAACCCGTGCAGGACAACTCTCTTGACCACCTCTGAGGATAAGAGCTCCCTTGGCTGCAGATTACAGTATAAATTGCAACTGGTCCAAATGTTGGTGGGGGACTGTCCCTTGGCCTAGATATTCATTCATAAAACTCAGTAATGGCACATCTGGTGAAAAGGTTCCAAGGTGCAACAGTTTCTGTCTTTAGCATATCTTTATCCTCAACAGAAAAGGCTGGGCCAGTAGTTAATGTGTGATGGGTTGGAGACCCCTGCTGATCTCCTGCATGACCACCTGCTGCTGTAAGAGATACTATAAGATGATTCATGTCTTTGTGGGGATCATTGTCCACCATTGTATTAACTCGCTGACATGCTGGTGAGCAGAACATAGGTTAATGTTTATGGAAAAAAAGTCATGCTTTATTTATGGTATGTTGGAAGATGTGTAAGGGGAAAGAAGAAATGTGCTGGTGCATTGTAAAGGTGAAATGGTTACACTGTCAGCACAGATGCAAGTTGGCTCATGGTGGCAGGGTTGAGCAATTCCGAAACAGGAAGAGAGTGTAGCCTCTGTAGCTTGGGGGAACATTGTCAGCAGAGTCTATAAGGAACAGAACAAGAGGCATTAACACTGTTCATCGGCTTCTGGCCGTTAGTCACTCGCTTGTGTTGCCTTCCTCCATTTTTCTTCTCCCATGAGCTATAGGAGAGTGAAGAGGGGAGAGAGAGTGATGCAGTGCCAGCTGTGTCTTGTTAAACAGCCGCGCCCCACAGCCACGAGCTCACTGTAGGTTCAAAACAATGTGGGTGCTATAGTAGCACTGTTCTTTCATCACTTGCCTGGCAGATTTTGTGTGACTCTGACAGAGGACAGTCACCACAGATAGAAACAAAGAAATACTGAACATATTGAAGAAAGATTATATTCAGCCCTTACCCTATGCTTAAAGTTTTCAGTTACATTCCAGTGTCTCTGTTAAATAATGTAGAGCTTTCCCTCCTTATAGAGCTACTGTACTGTACACACGCGCACACACACACACACACACACACACACACACACACACACACACACACACACACACACACACACACACACACACACACACACACACACACACTCACACACACACACACACACACACACACACACACACACACACACACACACACACACACATAGCTGTCATGGATGATATGAATTAAGCAGCCATTAAACTGCAAAATGTGGCAGCTAATGGGATAAGTCAGTGCTTCCACATGCATGCTTTTCTCTTTCTAGGACAGTAATTCTTAGAGACAAAGAAGAACAATTATATCTGTAAAACACATCTGCACAGTTCCAAATATGACAACATTGAGAATCTAGCAGATAACTGAACGAACTACTGTACTTTGCACCTTTGTTACACAGAATTTGGGTGCAGCTACATTTATATGCCAAAAATGTAGCCTGAAATGGATTTGGATAATTAGATGAATAATGCCACATGCCCAACTAAGAAGCCGTGACAGTACCAATTAAAACATTTGCACTCTCAGCTATTTCTCTTCAGTGTGCCAATAAGTACGTTTGGTGTGCATCAGTTTTATACTGAAACATGGAAATTTAGTTTGAAAGAATGAGAACAACAAACCTACACAAATCAATAAACCAAGTGGCCATGTATTAGTTTGGCTAGACATTGTCGATCTACAATAGTCTTAAATAACAGCGTTAAAAGGTGTAAATATCTTGGAAGTGTCCAATGCTAGACACATTTTCTTTCTTTATTTCTTTATCTATCTTATTGGTTGTGTGATCAGTGGCAGCTTCATTAGCTTGGTGATCGGCAGCCTATGCTGTCAAACAGCAGCCTGGGATCTGCTCTGCTGTTGTCTCTTATTCGACAGGTAATCGATTTGATTACTTTGTTTAGGGCAAAAAGAAAGGAGGGCACTAGAAAAGGGAAACAGACAGTAAAAGACATACAAACACCTTTATGTATCAAACAACAAAAATAGTTTTTATAGTACATTGTCTCAATTGATTAGAAGGAAATATGGATCAATACTACCACTATTACTATAGTGTTTCTACTACTACTACTACTACTACTACTACTACTACTACTGCTACTACGAATAATAATAATAATAAGCAAATGTCTTGTCCCAAAATATTGTTGGGTAGAGCTACGTTTTAATACAAGGGGTCCAAATCATGATAAAAGCTAACAGTGCCAAAATTCCTCAAAGCCAAATACCATGTTAAATGACACAGCAGTCTGCTTAATTCCTAAGATGGTATTGGTCTTTCAGGCGATTCCTGTTCTGATGTTCAATCCAGTGAAGATTAGTGGCAGTGGTTCTTCTAAATTTCATTGCTGAATGTCCCTAGCAATGAAAACATGTTGTCTGGCTAAAGCAATCCATCTCCAACATCACCGTAGAGCCTTATTCTCAGAAAACATTACTCATAATTCCCTAGGCTTTCATCCCAATATTCCTGTTCTGTTTGCCAATCCCAGTCCTTCAGTGGGCCAGGAACATTGGTAACTGCACATTTTCATGCAAATTGCAGTCAGAAGAGAGCAGGCTTAAGACAGATCACACCCTCAGATCCTATCAGCAAAGATATTTTTTCTTGTTTGTCTTTATTTCATTTCACATTTATCGGTGCCCTTCAAACTCCATCCTCCGCCTTTTACTACATCTCTCTAACAGGCACACAAACATATATGTAATGGAAAGTGATCTCCACCAGGTCTCACCCTGGACCTGCTTTAATATGCTGGCAATACCATTAATGGCAAAAAAATAAAAATAATATATATATACTAGGTTTGTACATATAACATATGTAGGTTTGTATTAGGTTAGGTAATATGGATAAAAATGGATCGAATTCTTGCATAAGGTGATGGAAATATTAATGACCAAAATATCAATGCTACAGTACCATGTGTGGAAATGACAAAATTTCATTATTGAACCTTTCATACAAAGTAACTGGCAAAGTTACTGCAACTGAGTAACATTTTGTAACCGAAACTAATTGTTTGAACTTTTTTCCTTTTGAGTGGTATTGCTAATTTCTTCAGTTTGCCCTTGATCTAAATTTCTCAAATGTTGGGTGTAAAATAAGAGTTTCCCTTACACTTGATGTCACAACATTTAAGCTCCAATAGTTATAAATAGTTATTTCCAATCAAAATAATACATTTTGGTCATCAATGTTTCATAAACCAGTGATATATTTTTAACCATTCAAATATGTACATGCATCATGATGAACATTCATGCTGCTCTAGTATAAGGGCTGATGACCTTTCCCCTCCCTACCAGCAGAGGTCACACTCACATAAATTCCTACATGACCTCTGACCACAAACACACGTCAGGTCATGTCCTGGTTGGTTTTTCTACATTTGTGTTTGGTTTCCCTCTGACTTTGATAACCCTGATCAATTCTGTTTTGACCTCCTGCTTTTACAGCTCTAATGTTAATTTTGTGGATCGACAGATCTTTATTAAACATTCTGCACATGTATTCTTATGAGTCTCTTGATTAAAATTTATTTTCAGATTCTTACAGAAGTCAGTTTTACTGTTGATAGCTTCTGAATGGATGGGCTGATTGACTCTGGCAGGAGTAATATTGGTGGATTACAATCTCAGACTGTTTACTCAGAATTCCCCTAGTCCATCACTTCCTCGTTAAGTGTACTTCGAAAAGTGAGAGAGGCACTGACAGCTGACAACTTAATGAATTCATTAGCTGTCTGAAGACGGAAGGGTTGCATGTCAGAGGAGCAGACCATTTTCAGAATGTTCTGCTGATGAGGGTGTATACTCTACATGAGTGTATATGTGTGCCTGTGCTCCTTAATTACATGCTTCAACATGGTTCACTGGTCTGAATAGTTTTTGTTAGGTGGGCTTTATGAAGCATAAAGGTATCTATGAGCGGTTACTGCTATTTGTCATGATTGTTTCTTGGAAAGGTTTAATAGTAAAATCTTTTAAAGACGAAATGTAATATGCATTTGAGTGCAAAAATAAAGCACATATATTGCACAAACTTGTCCCTTTAAAAAGCTGGGGAGGGGGTTTAAAAAAGCATGCTATTAACATGGGTCAGGGTCCAAGAATTACATTAAGTTAAAACCCTGTAAAGAGAAGTTACTTAACATTTTTTTTTCTCACTTGGATTTAATGCTCAGTTAATTACTTAATAATGTGAGAGTGCTTGCTACTTAAAGGCATGCAGTTATTCAGCTATTCCCCCACCTGGCAATGTTAGTTTTAAAATCTAATTTGGACGTAGTCCTAGTTTTAGACTTTTAACAAACATTGATAATATTAAAGTCAAATTTTTGTTAAATGATTAGTGAAAGTCTTATTCTAAGTTTAGTTCAGTACTGCAAAAGGTTTTAGTCAACAAAGTCTTTGTTTAATATGCTGTTTTTGGGTTTCCCAAACTCCTACATTTTTATTATTTCTCAACTGAGACTAACTCATTTACAAATGAACATTACAACTACAGCCTTACTAAAGCCTTCTTTGTTCCTTGTTCTCCTCATTGCCTATATGAATGTTCTTGCTTGGTAACAAAGTATGACCAGGCATCTATATATTACATGTACAGTAAACTGTTAGTGTGGAACCTTGGTTTGCGAGTAACGCGGTTTGTGAGAGTTCCGCAATTTAATAAATTTATTTTTTAATAAATTTTGGCTTGGAAAACGAACAAGTCTTGGTTTACCATGTGTGATTTATCATGTAACATGCATGCGCTTCTTGTTTTTCTCGTCACGTGATCACAACTGAGCCAATGGTTTTAATCTTGCGCGCTGTGGAATTGTGGGTAATCCTCTCCCCTGCTCGGTCTTACTGTGCGTCTCCACACACACACACACACACACACACACACACACACACACACACACACACACACACACACACACACACACACACACACACACACACACACACACACTCTCTGCTCTACACAGAAGCAATGCTTTGTTGTGATTATTTTCAAGGTAAAGTGCAGGTTAATTTGTTTTATTTTTACTTTACAGCAGTGATTCCGTTAGTCTGCGCTCAGTCGAGTGTCATTAGAGAGATTTCTTTTTTTTCCCCATAAAAAGTGTTTACACACACACACACACACACACACACACACACACACACACACACACACACACACACACACACACACACACACACAGCGACTGCACGCACAAATAGAAACGCTTATCTGTTAGGATTTACTTTTACTTCTTTTTGAAAGTAAAGTGCAGGTTAATTTGTTTTATTTTTGCTTTATATTTTTTAATAATTATTTTGTATTTATTTTTTTGGGCTGTGGAACAAATAATTTGAGTTTCCATTATTTCTTATGGTAAAATATGATTTGGGTTGTGAGTGTTTTGATATACTAACCTGCTTCTGCAATGAATTATGTTCGTAATCCAAGGTTCCACTGTATGTACAATGTATCAGAACTAAACACTATATTAGAAACAACTGTATTTATTCTAAGGCAGTTCAGTGCAAAAAATCAGGCAGATACAGACCGGCAGGGTATTGTTCACTTCAACCATCAGAATATGGAAAATGTGATCTTGGTGATTTTTGGGCATGTTTTAATTGTATGGTGGTGCCAGTCTTGAGTATTTTGATAATGAAAGATCTCCCGGTATTTTTAAACACACATCTTAAGGGTTTAGTCAGAATGGTGCAATAATAAAAAAAAAAAATCCAGTGAGCCGCAGTTCTTCAGACGAAAAAATCGCCAACACCTTAGTTTACATACCTTCTAATGGCTAGTATGATGATGCACCATGTCACAAAGACAAACTGATTTCACGAACATGACAATGTGCTCAGTATTCTTTATTGGCCTTATAAAAATCTGCAGCAATTGCATGATGCAATCGTGCCAACAATCTCAAAAGAATGTTTCTAACCGGAATTGAACATTGAATCTGTTTTGAGAGGAAAGAAGTCCCTGCACAGTTTGACTATAATAAAGTGCACAAGTTTGTTTGCATTACTATCGAATGTACAGTACATATATTTGACTTGGAATTTTGAAACATTTAAATGTATAAATGACTTTTGGTTGAATTAATTAAATTTATTACATTTAATAATGCTTCAACTTAAAATGTTACGTTATGAAAATTATTTGAAAAAAATTGGGACATTTCATTCACGTAACAGAGGCTGTCCACTGGTAACTGTTGCAAAGTATGGATGGTGAATTCGAGGGGGTTATGTAGTGAAAAGCTATGTGGAAAACACTGTTTTCATCAATTCCTTTGGACACTTTCCACCTGTTTGCTGGCTAATTCTTAGATTTGAGGGGCTGTTTGTGAGCAGCGGAAATTTCAGTTTAACCCAAATGAATTCAATCTGAATTTTTCACCTCAAGGGGCTGTTTTTGAGGAGCAAATAATTTTGTTTATACTAGTTCTACCAATATATTCCATGTAACCTTTCTTCTCTCAATTTTACCACAGTCTACTGAATTTACAGAGTATTGTAAATTAATAAACTCAGGACACAGATGTCAAGAACTGTTCTACTTTAGTTTGAAGCTAATGGTTCAAGAGTGCTAGTGTAGATCTAGACAAAGGACCATATAAAAGGGAATGTTCATCTAAAACATTAAAATAGTCTGCTATCTACAATGTTATTTACCTCCAAAATAATTTAGAGGTGATTTATTGTGATTCTAAGATATTAATTGTAACCATATTCATGCAACCGCAAGGCATGACATAATGTTCATGACCTTAGTGTTATATATTCAAAGTAAATACTTTTGTTTCCCCATTCATTTAAATTTTGTAATTAAATAATAATAAATAAACTACAAATAAATCAAAACTCACTGTAACTAAAGATACATGGGGAAAAAACAACTTATCCAACTTATCTGTAGTAAATTTGAAGGGTGGTGATATTGCTCCAAATAACCAGTTTAATTTTCATCATGGCTGTGGAAGGCATGTGCTTTTCGTCAACAAAATTACTTTAACAACCACATTGAGTAAGAATATAAAAGTCATGATGAGCTGTTGGTGAGTAAAATCAGGCCATGGTTGCAGGTCTCAAGGCATTTGGTGCAGAGTGGGGTGTGATACTTGTACTGTAAGTGCATTCAAGTAGGTAGTCCTGTTCTGTTATTGCTTGTGAAGATCTGTGTTTTATATGAAGTGCAGAAACTAATGGCATGCCAGTGGATGATGTGAGAGAACCTGGGAATGATATAACCAAAAGTTAAAATAATAATAATGAAAAAAATCCATAACAAATAAGGGTCCTTAGTTAGAAGTTCACTCTGGATGTCACATTCAGAAAAAAATATTTAGTTGTTTGTCAGTCAACATACATTTTTGACCATTTATTGGTTTAAAGAAAAATCTGTAAAAATAACTTGCATTTAATATGTTAGTTTAAGCATGCTTGGTTTAATTGTTGTTTAATTCTTTCAGAGTATTGGCTATAAACCTTTGCACCCACCTGTATAATCTGGTGATTTATGAAGTGATTAATGGCACATAATCGGAAAAGATGTCATGCCATGCTGCATTACAGGCTTGTTAGAAACAACAAGTCTAATAATTTCAACAAGAAGGGAATGAATTATGTAATTAACTCCAGCAAAACCCATGCAATGTGCCAGACGAATGGGCCCATGGAGGCAAAGGGTCTGGACACTACAACAAACCACTAAGGGCCTGCTTAGCCATGCCTGGATGGCACAAGGGGAAAATAAAATATCACTAAAAAGGGGTTATATTGTTAATACATTTAATTTTATGGCTGATCAGTGTACAGTATATGAAAAATAATCAAACTAATTACCAAACAAATTTGATCAGTTTTGTAAGCACATCCATGAATTGCAATTTGATTGTGGCCTTTTTATGTAAAACATATAGTAGTTTGTTATACTGTTGTTTTTCTATAAGTAAAATCATATCATATCTTAGCAGACTCAATGAAGCAGAATTTATTAATAAAAATCACAAAGCATAACCACTTGTCAACTATAATAGTCCATAACAAGGAGGGAGAAACAAGGTTACCTATAAAAATGTAAAAATAACATATATTTCTCCAGGGGTTTTGTGACAAATCATGTCATTTCTATGTTGAAGAAATATTGCACATAGACAACTGAGAATGTGTAGGCCAGCATGTGAGCTCAAAGTGGTTATAAAACTAAGATTCTGATAGCCTGCCCAAGATTCCTGTTTAGACGATGCACTGGACGTAGGGCAATAAAATTCAGTTTGTAATTTCATGCATGACTGTACAGCCTCTACCAGGCTTGAGCTGCAGTTTTTCAGCAAGACAAGCGTGTAAACCTTCAATTACAGAGACTTCCCTTTCCCTCTGAACATGCGGAAAAGGGAAGCGAATCACTATTAAATGGAAATCAAGTGACTATAGCATTGTGTGGGTGTGTTGGGGTAAGTGAGAGAAGGATGAAGGTTATTTCATAATGGAAACTGCACTCTAGAAGTCTCTCTACCCAATTGTGAAAGGATTCAATGTGGAATACTCCTCTCCTCTATCACTAATTAACTTGCAAAAATTGTATACAAGCAAAGTAATTACATGACTCTACATAGCACTTCGCCATAAGGAATGTGAGAGTTAGAATGAGAGAGAGTGGTGTGATTGAATTTGTCTCCACAAACATTGATTGTTTAAAGATTTTTGAAGTGTTACTGAGGTCTGCAGACAGTGATGCTGTTGGTAAAGGAATAGATGTTTGGTTTCAGGCACTGACTAAAGAATTATAAAAAACTAACAACAATGCATTTACAAAAATTGTATATTTACAAAACTGAAACAAGCATCTGTGCAAGGATCATACAGTCAAGTAGTTTAAAATGGTGGACATTACTCTTTGTTCCTGCTCAATTTTTTTTTTTTTCGAGGGTGACCTGTGACCACCCATAATTTTGTGGTATTTATAAATTCTACCAAGTAATCCAGAATATCTTCCTGCTGTGTGTTTAACATTTGCAGTGAGTATAACACAACCCTTTTGGTACAATGTCACAGTAATGAGGGTTTGCGTATGACAGAATAGTGTATGGTCCTGGTAGAGGTACTTTTGGTTAGATATGGGGGAAAATCAATCAATATATATATATATATAGCTATTCTTAAGTGTACAAATTCATTTATCACCTCACTGACTCCAAAATCATTCACTCAATCACAGAGGTGGGTAGTAACAAGTTACATTTACTCCGTTACATTTACTTGAATAACTTCTAAAAATACTTACTTCTCAAAAAAATACTTCTATGAGTAGTTTTACTGCACCATAGTTTTTACTTTTCCTTGAGTAGATTTGTGAAAAAGAAACACTACTCTTATTCCGCTACACCCTAACCCGAACCCTACAAAAAAAAAGAAAAAGAAAGAAAGAACAACCGGACATCACAATTGAAACAGTTACTCAGTACTTGAGTAGTCTTTTTACCGAATACTTACTTTTCTTACTGACTACTTTTTACATCTTCTTCAGTAATATTATTTTGAAGTACAGCTACTCTTGCTTGAGTAAATTTTTTGGCTACTCTACCCACCTCTGCTCACTCATTATCTACAGGGTCATGTGGGCCTGGAGCACATCCCACGAGACTTAAGGCAGGAGGCAGGGGACACCCTGAACGGGGTGCCAACCTATTGCAGGGCACACATACAATACACAAACTGACTCGCACACTACGGGCGACTGGGGAAAAGGTAATTATACTAATCTGCACATCTTTCGTCTGAGGGAGGAAACCAGAGTACCCAGAGGGAACCCACCAAGCAGAGGAGAACATGCAAACTCCATGCATGCAAAAGTGGAAAACAAACTTTGCAAAATTGTAGCCATATGGAACAAGTAAAAAATTTGGACACATCTTGTGCCTTTTTTCCCCATTGGAATCACATAGATCAATAGAACTATATTATAAGCAAAAATGTGCAAACAAAGCAAAATATTTCGTATGTTAGATATACATCTTTAACATCTTATACCAAACAAAAAATATTGCAAGCATCACTATACCCCAATAAAAAAGATTTGTTACTTATTATAAAATAATACGGACAAAGAGTAACTAATCTAAAGTCCATGAATTCATAATTTAAGAATTGCTGAAACTTGTCAACATATACACATCAAAAGTGCCTTTTCCTTAAAATAGCTTTTTGCTGGTCTCAGTAAAGCCAGAGGAGTAGGCAAATTGCATGCATTATCAGTCAGCACATAGTACTTTCATTGGGGACTGGGTGTAGAAGAGTATGTCAATAAACCTATCAACCTATCTGGCCTTGTAGATGAGAACATGCCCAAACCAGTCCTATATCCAATAAAGGCTCTCAAGAGCCATGGTGAAGTAAGTGCCAGCTGATGGCTCACTGATGAGCTGTTTGTAAGCATTTGAAAGCTCCATAGAGGGGCTTCCCTGTTTAAAAACAAGGTAGCCCATTTGGTAAAAGGCAACTGTGCAACCATAAGGCAGAATGAGAGGTTTCTTCTCCATATCCCACTCTTTATAAGGTATGGCAATCACAATATTAATGTTTGCTGTATGAGGGATGAGTTTTATTAAAAGTGTCATGTGCAACATCGTGGTGTGTTATTAACTTTTATGATAGTTTTTGTACACTGTGTGGCCAAAAACATTTGGATACTTGAAACTCACACCCACATGTGGTTGATGATAATCATATTCCAAAGTCATGAGCATTAATATACTGGGTTGACTCTTCCAGGAAGGCTTTCTACTAGATTTTGCAATGTAGCTGTGGGGATTTCATGATGTCAGATGAGGATGCCTACTATGCAATCTGTTCATCCAAAAGGTGTTCAGTTTGGTTGAGGCCCCTGAAGATTTCTCACATAATCAGCTATGGCAAACCATACCTTGCTTTGTGCATAGGGGGATTGTCATGCTGCAAGTCTTAAATATTTTTTTTTTCAAAACTCTCATATGGTTGTGAATTATTAGGTGTCTATATACTTTTGATGAGTGTGATGCAGAAAGTGTTTTTTAAAGGCTATTCAAAAGAAACCACAGTAACGTGCAAATATCTACTGTATTCACAAATTGTTCATCAGACATTTCTGCAAAGGTTCTGTATATGTACTTCCAGATTTAGAAATGACAAATTCATTCAATATTCTTTTCAATATGCTTTTACATTTGCACTGCTAATATTTAAACATTATTTTAAGTATTTAAATGAGAGAAGAAGAAAAAACAGCCATATAGTTACAACTCAATAGTACATAATTTATAAATAAACCCAAATAGAACTCCATTTTCAAGATATAGGACAACATATACACACCATGTCCAAAGCCAATGGTGTGTGGAAGATTCTTGAGTGTAGACACTGAGCAAATGTTTGGTGGATTTCCTTGAGCAATCATCAGTAAGTGGATGTCGTATAGCCATACAAAGCCTTATAACATCAGCTCTCTACAGGAGAGCTTCGGGGTGCGAAAACAGATGCTCTTCATCATGTCTTTCCATGTATGTTACAGTGCCAGTATAAAATCCGACTATAATTCTAGGCTACTCTTCATATAATGGATGCTAAATGCATAGTGTCACACATGATGATCCAACTAAAATGGAGCTGTTTAACTGCTCTTGCAGATTTTAATGTTTTACACTTCAAGACTCAGTCCGAGGAAAATAGCAAGGCAGTTTGCGAAATATCAAAGGCTGACACAAAATGTTCCAAAGCTAATTGTTATAATGGGGTATTATTATGGTGACAAAGCATAATGCTCAACTGAAAAGCATGTAACTTTTGTGTGAAGAGAACATGCAATGTTCTTTCTGAGACACCTTCTCTGAGATATACATTCAGTGACTATATATATCATGACATAACATGGCTTTGTTTAAAAAAAAAAGATATATCCTTTGCTTATACACATTTTTCTACTGCAGTTTAGTGTAAGTACTTACTTAAGACCATCCACAACATTTTTGGCATTTTTTTCCCCTGGGTAGTTGTATTTTTAACTAATATTTGTACAGTACAATTATTATTATTATGGTTGTTGTCCTTTATCCATATGGTTGTTGACTGTAACATCAACACTGGATGTCAGATGGGAATACATGTTAGATGAGACGACAGTCAATCAAAGGCACAAAGCATACACACATTAGCATATTCCTTAATTCCTCAGATCTTCCTCTAAACTACATTACATGGTGGTTCCAAAGGTTCTTAACTGATATTTCCTCCTAACCACAAACCACTAAGATTAACCTTTAATTAAGTCAAGAAAAAGGTGTAGTTGCCTTGTGATAGCAGTTAACCAATATCCTAATGCATATTTTTTTCTTTCTTTAAAACAATGTTAGTCATTGGGATATTGGAAATGTAAACTCTTTCACACAATATTGTGATACAGTATATGATTATTTTACACAATAATCATATAACAAAATAATTTTATAAACTTGCCTATCAATGAATTGTTTGAAATATTAATATGACCGTGTACTGTATTTTCATTTCTGAAATTAAAAACTCTACACTGAGCAACTCTATACAACATAATGTAATCTGTTGATGCTTTATATTAATTTATTTTAAAAATGCAATTTATGTAGCAAATATGCAATTTGAGTATATTTTTTTGGAATTACCACAAACGAATGGGAGCAAATGCCACAGCAAATGCAAGCTGTGATGCACTAGGTGTTCTTATACTTTACTCTTATAACCAGCTGTAATTCTTTTTAGGATTTTGTCCAACATTATCTTTTTTGTGGGATTGGACAGCCTTCAGTTCCTATATACTGTATACACATATATACAGTTCCTAACCCTATATACTGTATATGATATAGCAGGACAACCTTTTTTGTTACATTTTTTACATGTCAGTATTCATAAATCTTAGACAGTGTTGGGTGTAACGCATTACAAAGTAATGCATTAGAGTACTTGGATTACTTTTTTGATGTAACGAGTAATCTAACGCGTTAGGTCCGCCATTTAAGTACTCAATTATTTAGGTATATTTTCAAAAATGTAATCTGTTATTCAGACAATTTATGTAATCCGTGAGGCAGCCAGCAGTGATTCCGGTAGTGTGTGTGTGTGTGTGTCTGTGTGTGAGAAAGCCGTCCTACAAGCCCCGCTCCCGATAACCCGTCCCGATAATCTGCCCCCTCTGTTATTCCCGCTGTTAGTAATTAGTTATGGGCCAAACTTCACTGAGTGATGATGGTAGAATAATTATAAAGGTCTTGACTAAAACAACATGCATGAGGAAGCACAAAGGAGTTTTCATTTTCTGCAATGGAAAATCACTCTAACCAGTTACTTTTATCAGAAGGTAATGTTGTAATGTAACCGATTACTTTTTAATGACAGTAATTTTTTTATGTAATTAGTTACTTTAAAAAGTAACGTCCCCCAACACTGATCTTAGATCACATAGATTTAAGTGTCTAAAGATATGTATACTTTACACTTTCACAAAATAGATTGGATTTAATCAAGCCCGGTTTGTTACATTGCAAGCATAATCAGTGGTAAGAAAAGCTGAATTCATATGTCTTAGAGAAAGCATGCTAGCTTTCACCATCCCCACTTGATAGCTGTTGTATGAACGGGGAGAGCTAGCTGTTGGCAGGTGATTAAATTATGGAGAAAATGCATGCCTGTGTGTGTGTTTGCGCGTGCGCGTCTGCGCGCGCGTGCATGTGTGTGTGTGTGTGTGTGTATGCATGTACGTATGTATGGGGGTGGGGGTGGCGGGGTTGCTTCGGGAAGGAGCAGGTAAGTGTGGTGCATAAAGTGTTAATCTGTGTTTTGTGAGAGTGGGCTTAGGATGTAGAGGGATGTGGTGTTAAAGAAGGAAGAAGCCTGTTGACATTTAGTGTGCTCAAGCTATTTACACTGACATTTTCACTCTTCTGCTAATGCCACAGCAGCTAGTATCATGACAGCTAATGTCACAGCAACATGGCCTCTCTTCCATTTGTCACCTGCCACCATAACAAGCTAATTAGCGCACAATGTATTCCAGTCACTTGCGCACAATTGGTTACCGCCACGCTTACGGCTTTGACAGTGCCGTTAGGAGTACAGGTGCTTCTATTTAACCACTCTTCCTCTCTGTAGTGTCCTTTCTCTGAGACACATAACACAGCTGGCCTCTTGATGCTTTACAAATCCACAGATTACAAATATATATGAGCTCTGTTTTTTTTTTTTTAAAGAAGATATGTGAGCAAAACATGGCAACTGATCCAACTTACTTACGATCTGCATTTTTACACAGCCTCTTCAGGCATTAAGGTAATATGCTGAAACAAGCATACTCAATTAGTGGAATGCACTAATAATTAGAGTCTGGATCTGACAAATGATTTTTTTTTCTCTGTCAGGAGTAACCTAAAAATAAAATCTGCACACAAACATTAGAAACAGTGTATTTGTGCTCAGACAATAGGGCAGTAATACAATTGCACTGTATGTGTTTTTTTTTGGTGCTCTATTAATATCTAAGTTTAAATTTTAAGTTTAAGTGAAGAAAACCTAAAATGAAGGGAATAAATTGCTTCGCCGTCACCACTGACAACATGGCCTACAAATTCTGGCACTTCCTCAAGTTTAGTTGTTCTCAACTACAGTAGAAGTGCACATGATGGATAAATGTATCATATTTTCACCACCCAGTCTTTGTAGTCTGTTGATGGCAGGTCTTAGGAAACATTTTTTTTCCCCTTTTCTTTCATTAAATTTCATTAAATTTTCTTCTCCCTAGCTTTCCCATAATGGTCAAAAATTAGATTTCATGATTTAGATTCAATTATTATTATTTGTAAACATCAAATTTGCTAAGTAAACATATCATTATGCACATGTTAAAGGGGTGAGTGTTTCTATTTATCCATTATTGTAATTATGATTGGGGTGGTTGTTGGTTGGTTGAATAAAAGAATGACTGAAGAATGTATTTAAATACGTAAACAAAAGAACCTGTTCCAGTACAAAATGTAACAAAACCTAATGACGAAAAAAAGGCAGAAATGCGCGCGCGCACACACACACACACACACACACACACACACACACACACCACACACACACACACACACAGACACACACACACACACACACACACACACACACACACACACACACACACACACACACACACACACACACACACACACACACACAATTTTCGCTGTCAAACAGCTGGGTGAACACAGCAGATGGCAGTCCCTGTACTCTGATTGGTCCAGTAAGAGACACAGTGATGCATAAAATAATAAAATTCCTATTATAGTCAAAATTTTAATATAAGAAAGTAATTTATAACTTCATGAAATAAAGTTACACACCATGTTCTGCAACTATTTATATTTAACTTGGGACTTTTTATGTAGTCCTGTGGGGCAAAAGACAATACGGTACAGGGAGACTGCCTAAGAAGTAAGGAGAAAGTTTACTCTCACTCATTAACTGTACTGCTTTGTCCTTTGTTCAGGGTCATGGGTGGCCTGGAGCCTGTACCAGATGACTTAAGGCATGAGGGAGGGTACACCCTGGACGGCGTGCCAATCCATCACAGGGCGCACACATACACACACTCAATGCCGCCTGTAAAGAGAAACTTATACAATTATAATAAGACAAGTGTAGTCATTTTAGAATACTCATAACGTTAGTACTTAAATATTTTCTTATTTGCTTAAAAATTTCCATAGATGTATTGATGTATAGATGTATACCGCCTAGACCAGTGGTTCCCAGGTATTGTCCTGGTGGACCCCTTGCCCTGCACATTTTTAGTGGTTTCCACTGCACCAACTTCTATTTGAAATAGGATGTTAATTCACTGATTAGTTAATAGTTAATGGATGGAATCAGCAGGGCAAGGGGTCCTCCCGGACCAGGGAGGGGAACCACTGACCGAGGATTACAACATCACTTGTAAAAAATGTAAAATGAACATAATACCAGACATTACTGATTTCTTCTTTAACTGCCATGAAGGAACAAGCTGTGCAGCTTTCAGAGTGGCTTCCCTGTGTAAACAATACACACTTCTCTCCACAGACCTCTCTCCCAAACATGTGTTTGTAGAAGATTAATGAACCCCCATCTCTCTTACATCATTTTCTGTCTTTGCTGCCAAGGCAGAAGTGAACTTGTCTATGTATAATACACATACACACATGCTAAATGTATTTCTTTGTTCCAGAGCTGTAGCATTGCAGGAAGATGCCTTCACTATCAGTGTGCTGTTCTTCTTGCTGTGCAGATGACAGCACACAATGACGCTTTAGTTCAGCTTCTTTAATAAGTCCTTTTCTGACTTATGATCCAGTAGACTCTCCAGGGAATTCATCTGAGTGTGAAATCAAGGCAATTTCATTCATATGCAGTTTGCCAAGAGAACGTCGACACCCGAGACGAAACCAGGGAAAAAGTGCAGGCAGTGGGTATTGCTAAAGTAGGGCGCTTGCAGTATGAGTAGAAATTAATGTCTGGGGTATTGAGAGCTTGGGTTTTGTTGACAAGTATGGAGCTTTCCTAAGGCCTCTTGCAATAAACCAACCAAGCTTTGCAATTATATCATACAGAAGGAAATACAAAGCATACCCATACATTGCTTTCAGGATCTCCCAAGGTGTTTTTTAGGCAGTGGCATTAAATTCAAGCTGGGTAGACTTAAGGTTGATTAACTTTGATGCCTTTTTTGGTGTATTTGTGGATAGTACAATTAATCAAAATGTGGACTTGGCATTTATTGGCATTTATGTCTGGGGTAGAAATCATAGAGTGTACAGTTTACATGAGGATTGTTAAGATTCTAATTAAATACTAAAGTTTCAGGGCATGTTGGAGGTGATTTTAAAACATTACATGTGTAAATAATGGGGCATTCAAAGGAGTATGAGACAACGTTAAAATTTTGGGTATAATGCAGAATTGGTATTGTTTACCATATATTTAAAGCTGAAGACCTGAACGGCACTTCTAATGCAGTTATTTTTTCTCTTAATTATTATTATTATAATAATAATTATTATTATTATATTTTTACTAATATTAAATATGAATGAAATATGAATCCTATTACTATGCCCACAGAAGCATAAAAACTTTAAAAATATTGGCGGAAAAAAGTCTTGTCAAAATGATATGTGAATCCTGGCTCTGACAGCTCCCCAACCTCAACTACATCCCTCGAGTTCATCATTGATCTCAACTCCAGATGTGTGCATGATCATACAGTATTTAATCTCGCCCACACACTTATTTTTTTTTTGTTTGCACCTGCATTCTATATTTTTTAATGAAGTTAAAATACTAGAATCCTATTCCATATGAAAATACTTCTACTGGGTGGTGCCTAAAATACCACCTTCTCTAAAATAAAACTCTAGAATATATACAGCAGTTAAAAACACACAGAAGAACTGGAGAACATATTTATATGAAAAGCCATTTACAGAATAATGATGGAATCACCACAGATCCTAAAGTAAATTGATTTTTTAAATGACTTACATCTGATTGCAAAAAAAAATGCAAATGCAGAGACATTTTATTTCTAGTGTTATATATTTTATAATATCATGTCAACCATCATGTTACCTAAATGCAAATAGAAAAAAAGCACTGATCTGTGATTCAACCTAGGACATTGGTAGTTCAGTGTTAGGCTTCTCACCTCCCATGCAATAGGTCTGGGTTTGATTTTCAGAAAATAGCCAAATTTAGCTACAAATGCAGTCAACTCAAAATGTGCAGACCCCTTAATGGGATCAGCTGAAATCAGAACTCTATGCATCAACCTACAGCAACTATAGGGACTTGAGAAGTTCCAGGAATCTTTAAAAGCAACAAAACGTTGTATTAATTCTGCATGTGGGTTCTGTCTCCCTATTGGGATTCATTACTACTAGACATTGCTCATAACAAAGTGTAAAGACACACACAAAGACAAATCCTAACCCAATTTGCTGGTGCTTTTTGAACCACTGATCTCCCCTGTGCACTTTTTTCATGGTGGTAGTTCTATGGTTCTAGCATACCGCCCTTTTCCTCCTTCAATACTAAAACTCGGCATCATCAAACACAAGAATTCAATCAATAAACATGTCACTATATCTCTCAGAGATGTCAGGTCATTTCGGAGACATATGCATCATATTGCTGCCTCAAATTACAATTGATTTGAGAGATACAAGGATTGCATTGGTATCACTGCATGTTGTGTGTAAGAGCACATGAATGAACATGGCAACAGCTTAAGCTCAAACCCGTACACAGATAACTGATTTTCATTTTGAGGCAACAATATGCAGCTTTTATTTATTTATTTTTGAAATTAGCATTTTAAGAATTTTATTATATAAGAAGTGTTCTGAAATCTTTTGAAGGCTGAAGGGCCCTTTAACTGAAGAAAAGAAGACAACACCTAAGAGGCACTCACTCACTACAATTTTATATACATTGTTTTGTACAATCGAGCTCATTTAAACATTAGGTTTATTATTCAAAGAACGATAGTTTATTATTCATATTTCATTCACATTATTCATATATCCTAAATATGTATCAGAGCAATTGCACTTTAATTCCCTTTCCCTTCACAGAACACATCAGGACCAAGTGTCAACCCTAGCAATTTGAAACTAATCTTAAACAAGTTATCTGGAACATTGGTACTGTAAATGTTTAAAAATGCAGAAAAAAACTAAATTGATTAGACAGCCACATTCATATTTATGATGGATGGATGAATGAATGGGCATACAGATGATTGATGGATGGACAAATGGATAGAAGGATGGATGGATGGATTGATTGGATTGCTAGGTGAATGACAGGATGGATGGATAGATGAATGGGTGATGCATGGATAAAAATCTCAACTAATGTCAGCCTAATAATATTGTACCAGGAGATTTTTTTCTACATTTCGTTAAACGTATGGTGTATCACGTACCCAATATTTTGCTCATCAGTCCATGAGGGATGTTCAAAGTCAACGCCCTTTTAAATTTCTCATGAATTAAGGCATAAAAACTGATTGACCTTAATAGAAGACTTTAAGTACATTACAGTGATGAAACTCTTACAGGTGCATCAGTTATATAGTGCATTATAGTATAACTATGTTAGGTTGTTCCGCACAATCAAAGGATCAGGTTTGACTTGAACACCCCACATAAAAAGAAAGAAATGTATTTGGGGTGTATTCTACATAAGCAAAGAGAAAAGTAATACATAGAACTTGTTAACTTGAAACACTGACAAAGCACAAAGGAACCAGAGGTACTGTATGGCTCGTTGATATCAACAAGTTGTTCATTACATGCAACAACCTACTGTAAATATATATAAATCAGTATATAATTGGAAACCTCTGTGATGGTTGTTAATGAAATGCTCATTGTGAAATTTAACATGATTTTATATGGTTTTAAATGAATAATTAGGGTGTAGGGTAGAAATTTTGCTACAGTATTTTTTATGTATTCTGGAAAGAATCTTTGAGATTAAATCAAAAGCCCCATCTCTTTTAATATATACTGAGTGTTTAAGATTTAAGAACTTTTTGGATTTGGAGAAGAGGATCTATTTGTAATCACATTCAATCACTAAGCAATACTATTCTTCCTGCATGGTTAATTTGTAAGGTTCTTGAGTAATAAAACATGTTTACTTGTTGATATGATGGGATGCAGTGTTTTGCAATGAGAGGTCAGCATCTTACTACAATTTTTCAATGCCCCTAATTTGGAGACCGTTTACATACCATGTATATTTAAACATCTTGAATCTTCATGTCTTCTATCTTCTATATTGTAACTTCACTATGATGCTTAAAACTATTTTTTAAAGCAAAACAAATGTGCTAGAAGGCCATTGCAAGCAACATGACAGGCGAAGACAGTCTTAGAGCATAAGAGGGTGTAGTAGTTTGTGAGTGCGTGTATGCTCTGATTAGTGTTTACAGATGGACTGTGAGTACAGAGACTGGCCAGGTGGCTTAGAGGTGGTCAAAAGAAATAGGCTAAACAGGCAAACATCTGCACAGCCTCCCTCAGGGGCACAAACATGAACACAGGCCAATTTGTAGACTATCCTCCAGGCTGTGTGCTTCAATCTGTGTGTGTGTGTGTGTGTGTGTGTGTGTGTGTGTGTGTGTGTGTGTGTGTGTGTGTGTGTGTGTGTGTGTGTGTGTGTGTGTGTGTGTGTGTGTGTGTGTTCACACCTGTGTAGGGGTCAAAAATAACAATTTTCATTGCCGTTTACTGCAAAGCTAAATCAACTATTCTGTTACTCACTCTCCAAAATACACACTTCAATTCTATTCGTATAGCACTTTTAACAATCGACATTGTCGCAAAGCAGCTTTACTAAATCAAAAGAATTATTTAAGTTTGTATGAAATGTGAATGTGTATGCATCAAGATTGTCCCTGATGAGCAAGCCAAAGACGATGGCGACAGTGGCAAGGAATAAATTCCCTGAGATGGGCAATAGGAAGAAACCTTGAGAGGATCCAGACTCAACAGGAAACCCATCCTCATTTGGGTGAAAACGGATAGCAGGGATTGATCTGCATCATACTGTGTGAGACTGGAAGTTCAGTATAACAGGAGATGTTATTTAATTTAATATGGATTCCAGTTTGTTATTTGAGGCTCAGGTAGACTATAGAAAACTCCAGTCCTGAAGTAAAACTTTTTTTTTACAGATATTTTAATTATATACAGTAGTATTAATTATTTAAGATTCACTATGGCTGCTGAATAACTTAAAATGTATAAGTAATTAATACCCTGGGAGTTAAAGTAAGGAGTCAACCACTAGTGGTTGTGCTGTTGTAGAAAAACAAATCAACAACAAATGATATAAAGACACCTAAAGGATTGCTACCACCCCAAAATATTTTTTTATCCCTAATAAAATAAATCTATCCATCCATCTAGGAACCTTAGTAGTCTAGATAGAGACCAATGGTGACCACTGTATTTATTCCCATGTTTACAACTGTGGTAGAACAATAAAATTTCACAATAAACAGTTGTTTCTCTTTAATTTAATAAGGGAAAAATGTTGTGTGTTATGCTACCATTAATGTGCAAATTCCCTCCATCCTCTAAACTTTACCCAGTTGAAAAACTCCTTTTACAGAGACACCAGGATGCATATGACTCTCTCAGTGTGATAAGAACTCCACCCAGAAGTATGACTCCAGGATATGTCAAACAAGTTAACTTTTTAAGCAGAAGAAAAATTGGGCAGAGGCCCAATTAAAAATGTAATTATATATAATGAGCCCACAATCAATAATACTAGAGCTGATGTAAATATTTCAATTACAAGTTGAGTCAATCTAAGATTTTGAACTGGGTACATGTTGTGTCAATTAAACAGCAATAAAAAGTTGAGTAAACTAAAAAAAGTGCAACTTGTTACTAAACTTTTTCACATTGAGGTGGCTTTTTATTATTATTATTTTTTTACTAGAGTGCGGGGATTTGCTACCAAGCATTAAAAGAAGATGTGTCAAACACGTCCAGAGGGCAGAAGGGGGCAGGATAACTGGTAACTTAGGAGTGCTATGTGTAGCTCAACAGAGCGAGAAAGAGAGAGAGAGAGAGAGAGAGAGAGAGAGAGAGAGAGAGAGAGAGAGAGAGAGTCATATAATGGATAAGGTCAATGTATATTTTGTGGATAGTGCAAGCAGGGACTCCAGCATAACAAGCTATGACAGCATAACAAAAAGGGAGAGCCAGAAGGAAACACAGACATGAAGGCACACTGGGAAGTAAGGGGAGTCACTTCAGGCACTTCACCATCCACAAACCTGAGCGATCACTGAGAGAGGGGGAAATACATCATCTCAACATAACACAACTATAAAAGTCCATGAGTCCACAGTATTTCACCACAGCAGATTGTCCAAGCTACATACAACTTAGCACAGGTTTTACCCAAACCTCTCATTATGTCTGGGCTTGGGAATAGCACTAAGGATGCCCTAAACCTGAATTTCTTTATACCTGAAACACAGATATTGGTGGTCATATCCAGAGGAATTATTGTCCAGCTCTCACAGTCAGTTTTTTAGGATACAACACAACCAAAACATATTCAAGGAAAATGCAAACATGTTTAATGAGGCACTCGATATACAGCAAGAAATAGCTTTTTCCCCCCAAATACAAAAAGGCACTATCTTAGGTTGGGAAGAAAAATATCCTGATAAAAAAGAATACTGTTACCCTGAGGTGAGGCAACAACGGAAAAAAGTGCTGCTGATATAGATAGAAAAAACATTGCACCGAGGGAGAGAATGATATTGCAGCTTGAATCATAAAACTTTGCAACGAGAAATAGCTCAATAATGCATCTAGTGGCTGGGTTTGGGCCTTGGCTAGGAATCAAACCCAGGCCGTTTGCATGGCAGGTGAGAAGCGTACCACTGAGCCACCAATGCGCATGTGGCTAAAAGGTTAAATGGCTAATTATAATAACTATGCAGAATTTACTATTACAAATAATGATGTTTGTAAGAACTGTATTTGAACTTGACCTACATTCATTCAGCTTCAGTAACCACTGGTGGTCAGGGTCACTGTTGATTTAGAGCACTGGCATAAGCCCAATTTTTCACTGGGAACCATGAGCACACATACATTTATTTACTTACTGTATTCACACCTACTGTAGTTCAACCAGTTTTTAGGAGAAGCCAGGAGGAACCTGAAAGAAAACCCAGGGAGAGCACATTAGGGAAGGTAACGATGCAAAACTGTCAATCGCAGGAGAGGTTAGTTCTTTCAATAAGGGAATGTTAAACGGTTCCTTTTAAGCACCTTATGTTGGAATGGCTGCCATGACAAATTACACCAACACCAAAAGAGGAACTATAGTGTTCTTAACTTGGTTATGCATCATCTTTGAATAAACTACATTGTTGTCTACTAACAACAGCTCATTTCTTATGTATAGATTATATTAACATTTCTGTTTAAAGCATGACATTTGGTTTAATGTATAGTATATTTTACATTTAATACATTTTAGAAATCCCCTTCCCTCTCTCTGTCTTTCTTTCTCGCTAGCTCTCTCGCTCTATCTCTTTCTCTCTGTATCCTTTTTTCTTGTCTGTTTGTGTGCCTGTTCTTGGATGAAGCTCATCTCTCCACCACCTGCTGTTCGGCAGAAATCAGGTCGCTCAGAGATATCAGCAATTACGCTCCACTCAGAATTAATCTGTAGAAATTAATCATGCTATTAGCAAAGAGGGATACCGCAAAGCCCGTGTATTCCCGTTCCCATTTCCAACCATTCATAGAAACAAAAATTGGAATGTGGTTCCGCTATTGAACGCTATTGAATGTGATTCATTTTCAGCTTAATTGTTCCTGATTAAAATGCTCATTTTGTGTGGTTACATGAGATAATAGTAGAGTTTAAATCGATATCAAACAAAGTATCTTTTTCTTCTTATTTCTTGTAATGCAATTCAGAGCAGGAACCCCATGTTGAGGATGTATTTTCTTTGTTTTTTTTTCTTTTTGTCTGGTCAAAAGGTTAAGTTGTACAGCATAAGTTAGTTAGTAGCCCCCAGTCTCTGTACCTGATCAGTTTCTGAGAACATTTTTATGCTGGTTAAGCCCACAGTGACCTGTGAATCAGTCAAGCATAAAAAGCATTTAAAATTACCATGGACCTGCGAGAAACAGGTGCACATGATGGCAGATGATCAGGCCGGTGATTAGTATAGTGGTGATGCTGAATGCTGGGTGCTTGGAACAGACAAGAGGGGAAATGAAGTTGCTGATGTTGTTACATAACCAATTTAGAATTTTGCGGCTTCTAAAACTAAAACATTTGTTTCACTTTCTTTAACTTAATCTACATAATTTAATACATTTTTCTTTTATATGAAAAAATGTGGGGCGGCTCAAGACTTTTGCGCGGTACTGTATGTCACTATGATATTTGATATAATAATAGAAAAGTTTAGATTAGTTCTGTTGATCGTAGACAAAAACTAAATAACTAAAGTTGTGGTTTTACTATTTAAACAAACTTATTTACTGATATTGGGTAATTGTCTTAATGACCTCCATTTGCTTTTATTCAAGTACTGTAAATGATTACTACAATATCAGTAACTTTAATTAAGCCCATGTTTTGTAGTATTCCCACTCCTGCTTTTGATTAGCGGTAATGGAAGCTGGAACATGAAAGTAAGAAGATGCAGAATGGAATATCTTTGGACAGATAAGCAATCTTAGTCCTTATTAAATGGATTCCATATGGAACCCTCTCTGACAGGGAAACTCTTAGTTGAACAATTCTGCAAAGGATGATATTTTCAGGTGTGTATTGAGCCAGCTATTTGTTTTAGCAGTCCGCTAACTTCATGTCCCAACTTTATTACCAATAATCATGCTTGAGCCTGGCTTCTGGGAGGAAAACACCTGTCTAGGTCTGAAGAAGATGTTACATCAGCGGACAGCAGGGGCCTTGGAGCGCAATGTGTGTGTATGTGTGTATTACGTTTTTCCATGGACCTTCGAATAGTGTGCTCGTGTTTGTTGACGGAGAAGAATGTGTGTGTGTGTGTGAGTGTGTGTGTGTGTGTGTGTGTGTGTGTGTGTGTGTGTGTGTGTGTGTGTGTGTGTGTGTGTGTGAGAGAGAGAGAGAGAGAGAGAGAGAGAGAGAGAGAGAGAGAGAGAGAAAGCTGACTGCAGTCATAGTTGCAATACTTATGCTGGTTTGGCTGAGAGATGCCTGTCCAAACTACTCACTAAAACTCAACCCATAAAAGCTCCAGATTTATTGGCACCCCTATGGAAGTTTTTAGGAGACTGGGGTAAGTGCAGAGGTCAGTGGTAGGGCTATTAGATTATTTTTTACCAACTCAGATCTTTAACCAGAGAGGAAAAAATCTGTCCTGACGGGTGCCAATAACTATACAAGAACAATATATTTCTTGGCCAAAGACAGAATACTGTATAAATATAAGCAATTTAAGTATGTTGGAGTACTAATGCTATCATTAAACAGAGAACATGTCTGATCTGATCTAAGTTGGTTCAGTTTTGATAACTCTGCACAGATCTTTGACACACGGGAGACTCCTGCGTGTTTTCCCCACAGTGTATGCTTCCTAAGGGTTGTGGTACACTGTAAAAATAGTAAAAGTAATGAGCTAAAGAAAGGAAGTGATGAATCACATGTTCCTTTCACCTATTGTCTCTCTACATGGCTGCAGAACATGAAATGAGCTCATTAAAATTCTGGCACATCGCTAGCAGTGTCTGGGATTGTGAGCTTCTCAACAGAGGAAAACAATACTCCTCTGTGAGGGAACATATGCTTGCATTGAACTGCGCACTGTCTAACATGCAAACCCCGAAAAACCTGCATGGGCTAACCCATATGTGTAAAAGCAACATTTTAAACATTCAGGAATTCATTAAAATGGCTTAGTAGAGTAGCTTAGTAGCCTGTTTGTTTCTTAACAATGATTTGCAGCGCTATTTCATTTACACGTTCTGCATGACAGCTGTGAGTTGTGACGCCAGCGTTTTTGTTTTCCGTTCAGTTTATTAGCGACTGTGCTAGTACAATAACACTTTTTCAGAGTGTGACCATGTATCTTTTAATGATCTTTGATTTCACATGAAATTATCAGAAACAAACAACAGGTGTCTGAAACATGATTCTGTGGGGGGAAAAAAAAAAAAAAAAACTTCTCTCACACCACTATGCAGAGAAAGAAAATAATACACCAATATATATCTACTAGAAGCTGAGTGAAATGCTGCCAAATGTTTTTATGGGTTGCAAGGGGCATCTTAGTTTAGGTTACAAAAGGTGTTAAATGTACAATGAAATACATAGAAATATTAATACCAACAACAACAACAACAACAACAACAACAACAACAACAACAAATAACAGTGGGTTTATGTGTGCAGCAAATGCCCAATCTGTTTACCTGCCTCTCATTTGTCTACAGGGTGTCCCAGAAATCTCCATATTGTATGAAGAGCAAATTAACACCTTTTAGCAAATTGTATGGTAAATTGTGCATGTATATAAAGTTATGTCTGGATAAATTAATTTTATATAAATAAAGTGTTGTCTGGAAACGTGTGAGAGACTATGTATTTATTACTTTGGTGTTAATCTATTTTTATTTCCAAAGTCTTGTTCTGAATTTCAAATGTCTTTGAGGATTATTTCTTGGATTTTTGCTTTTATGTATAGTACTGTGCAAAAGTCTTGAGCCGCCTCTCTCTTTTTTTTTTTTTTTGTATTTTGCTTCCAAAAGCCAGCCTTTTTTGTATTTTTTAAAATGTAGTCTTGAGAAATAGTTATCCAGGCTTCCTGAAGAACTTGTTTTGGCTCTCAGTTTTTTGCCATTCATTTTTAGTCCAGTCCCTGTACCCTAACATTTTCAGAGGAATGTGGTTTTATTTGTTAAGCCACACAGTGACCTATAAATCATTTAAGCATAAACAATGTTAAACAAACTTAAGGCATAAAGCAATGACGAACAGCTTTAGGTCAGTGATTAATATACGGGTGATGCTGAAAGCACTGTGGTTGTGACAGATGAGAGGGGAAATAAGGTTTCTGCTTGGGGTATTACACAAGTATGGTAAAGCACATTAAAGGTCACTCTTTGAGTATGCACTAAATAGTCCATAAATAGTTTTACTTAAACTACTTAATTAAGTCATAGTAGTTACAGCATAACATAGTTTAAGATCAATTACAAATTAAACAAGAGGTTTAAGAAAGCAACATTTGTGATAAGCAAACTATGCTGTCTAATTAAATATCATAGTGCTATTGTGTTGGAGGTAGGTATTGATCCAATACAGTAAGTCACCTGTCTTTAGCCTGGAGATTTATTTTAGCTTCAGATCTGTTTGGAGAAACTGTGACAACTCTCACACATTTAGGTGAGTGAAACTACCTGTTTTACTTTCTGGAACACTGAACACTAATGTATTCATTTAGTGCTTCAGGTTCTTCCTCTCTGTTCTTTATAATTGCTAATGGATCACCTAGTGCGCTGAAACATCTGCTTGCAGTCATCATAGGAGGATCCGGTGGGAGTGAGTGTACCGCTTTGGTTCCGCTGAGATGAACACAGCACAGACACATGTCAGCATGTGTATCGTCACACATGGCTTTGATCATGCACATAAGAAAGCATAATGAGTTGTAATTAGTCAATAAGTGTATGTTAGACAGGTTGCAGTGCCCAGTCCATATCATACAGTAAATGCACCAATATGTTCGTCTGTTTGTGCAAGAAACAGCTCAAGATAAAAGTAGTGTCTTTTTGCCACTGCCTTGTGTTTCAAATATCGAATATGATATAGCTGAAACCAGTCTTCTGGGAACAATACAACAGTAAAAACTGTAATTCATTTTTATTTATTCATGAAAATGAAAAGTTCAGGAAAAGTTGAAGTTGTCCTGCTGTGCTGTATCTCATTGCCTGGCTACACATGTGGTATGCTAAATTAATTCCTCTGTTGTGTGACTTTCCATAATGGATTTATTCCTCCTTCCCATTATTAGGACACACCCCTGTCCCACCCCATGTGGTTCGGATGCTCATGTTGTTTGCAATGTTAACACATAATGATTAATGTTTCTTTAAATGCATTCTTTATGTACAGCACAAGTTCTTCCAACTTCACACTCCTTTCATTTTTACGGCCTAGACTTAAATGTCAAAACTTTAGGATTTACAATATACCTTGCTCCCTTTTATGAAATCTCAGGTTATTATCTAGTAATGAAGCAATACACAGTGAGAATAGGATTCACAAGTCTTTGTTGGAGCTGAGTAGGTCACACTATCTTAGAAAATATTATAATGACTGGCTGTGGATGTGTCCTCTCAGATTAAAAATGATGAGACCCTCACTGACATTATTATCAGTAAACCTCTCTCTCTCTCTCTCTCTCTCTCTCTCTCTCTCTCTCTCTCTCTCTCTCTCTCTCTCTCTTATCTCATCCGCTTCTATGTCTTCCTCCTTGTCTTAAGTTTCCTTTGCTCTCTCATGCTCCTCTAAAGCCTTTTCTCACCTTCTACCCCCGATTACATAACCTTCTCACACAATCCCTCTGTCTGCTTCCAGCCTCCTGAGGCTCTTTCTTCTCTCTTTTTTTCTGTCTCTCAACACTTCCATGCCTTCCTCTCCTCCGATCAATACTCATCAAGTCTCCACTCTGAAGCTTGTTTTCCCCCTTTAACATAGTATTATCAGCCAGAAAGTAGTTACACAAGCAATCAGCATCCCCTAATTAAACTTTGGCTAACAAATCTCAGTTAGCACACCATTAACTTTTACATACAATACCCAGTGAATATTATGATTCACTTTAATTAAAGATAGAGTTCCTAGGGCTACATGCCAAATACATCCTACTTTAAAAAAAAAAGAAAATGTAAATGTAAAAGTAAATGTCACCTGGTAGAAAAGAACTGATTTGATGGCTTATTTTCTGCCTTTGCTCTTGTGTCCTAGAGGGAAGTGGTTTGTGATTTCTAATTGTACATGTAATGAAAATATTTGAGATGCTTATTGAAGGCTGTAAATGAAGGCCTGCGCCAACTGTGGACTAACATACTAACAAACACTAAACCTTCTTAATCTTCAAATGCCAGATTACATTACTGAAAGTAAATATTCACCCCAGTCAAGAAAGCAAATGGAAGATGCCAGATCAACCAATAAAACCGTTACATAGTCATGGGTCCAAAAGGAGCAGTGATGCACTTTGGAAGTGAAGGGTCGCACTGAAGAGCTGCTTTAGCACAAGTTGATGAAAAGGTTAATGCTGGCTATGAACGGTGTCAGAACCCGCAGAGCATTGCAGTTTTTGTTGAGTATGGGGCTGTTGAGTGTCCATGCTGACCCCTGTCCAATTTAATTCATTTTTAGTTCAGATCTGTTCCATTCAATGCATTGACTCAATCCATTTTCTCTACTGCATCGGTTGTGGGAGGCCTGAAGCCTATCCGTGGGGACCCAGGGCACAGAGAGAGGTACATCCTGGATGGGGTGCCAATCCATCTCAGGGCTCTCGCTCACGCTCACACTCGCACGCACACACGCACGCACGCACGCACGCACGCACGGAAATGGAAATACCACATGTCCTTGTCCTGAAGTGCTGCACCCAGAGGAAACCCACCAAGCACAGAGAGAACGGCACAAACCTAAGACAGGACTTGAACCCTTGTTCCTGGAGGTACAAGGCTACAGTGCTAACCACTACACCACCATGAGGATAAATTCAATTCAGTTCAATTTTTAATGCACATTTAACAATGAATATTATCACAATTGCACAAATATAGGTTCAGGATGTGAAGTAAAAAAAAAAAAAAAATATATATATATATATATATATATATATATATATATATATATATATATATATATATATATATATATATATATATATATATATATATATATATATATACGTGGACAAAATTGTTGGTACCCTTCGGTCAATGAAAGAAAAACTCACAATGGTCACAGAAATAACTTTAATCTGACAAAAGTAATAATCAATAAGAATTCTATGAATGTTAACCAATGAAAGTCAGACATTGCTTTTCAACCATGCTACAACGGAATTATAAAAAAAAAAGAACTCATGGAACAGGCCTGGACAAAAATGATAGTACCCCTAGAAAATAATGAAAATAATGTGACCAAAGGGACATGTTAAATCAAGTGTGTCCACTAATTAGCATCACAGGTGTCTACAATCTTGTAATCAGTCAGTGGGCCTATATATAGGGCTCCAGGTAGTCACTGTGTTGTTTGGTGACATGGTATGTACCACACTCAACATGGACCAGAGGAAGCGAAGGAAAGAGTTGTCTCAGGAGATTCGAAAGAAAATTATAGACAAGCATGTTAAAGGTAAAGGCTATAAGACCATTTCCAAGCAGCTAGATGTTCCTGTGACTACAGTTGCACATATTAGTCAGAAATTTAAGATCCATGGGACTGGACGTGGCCGCAGGAGGAAAATTGATGACAAATCAAAGAGACGGATAATCCGAATGGTAACAAAAGAGCCCAGAAAGACTTCTAAAGAGATCCAAGGTGAACTTCATGCTCAAGGAACATCAGTGTCAGATCGCACCATTCGTCGTTGTTTGAGCCAAAGTGGACTACATGGGAGACGACCAAGGAGGACAGTATTGTTGAAAACAAATCATAAAAAAGCCAGACTGGAATATGCCAAACTACATGTTGACAAGCCACAAAGCTTCTGGGAGAATGTGCTATGGACAGATGAGACAAAAATGGAACTTTTTTCCGAAGGCACATCAGCTCTATGTTCACAGACGGAAAAATGAAGCATATCAAGAAAAGAACACTGTCCCTACTGTGAAACATGGAGGAGGCTCTGTTATGTTCTGGGGCTGCTTTGCTGCATCTGGCACAGGGTGTCTTGAATCTGTGCAGGGTACAATGAAATCTCAAGACTATCAAGGGATTCTAGAGAGAAATGTGCTGGCCAGTGTCAGAAAGCTGGGTCTCAGTCGCAGGTCATGGGTCTTGCAACAGGACAATGACCCAAAACACACAGCTAAAAACACCCAAGAATGGCTAAGAGGAAAACATTGGACTATTCTAAAGTGGCCTTCTATGAGCCCTGACCTCAATCCTATTGAGCATCTTTGGAAGGAGCTGAAACATGCTGTCTGGAAAAGGCGCCCTTCAAACCGGAAACAACTGGAGCAGCTTGCTCATGAGGAGTGGGCCAAAATACCTGCAGAGAGGTGCAGAAGTCCCATTGACAGTTACAGGAATCGTTTGATTGCAGTGATTGCCTCAAAAGGTTGTGCAACAAACTATTAAGTTAGGGGTACCATCATTTTTGTCCAGGCCTGTTCAATGAGTTCATTTTTTTTAATAATTCCTTTGAAGCATGGTTGAAAAGCAATGTCTGACTTTCATTGGTTAACATTCATAGAATTCTTATTTATTATTACTTTTGTCAGATTAAAGTTATTTCTGTGACCATTGTGAGTTTTTCTTTCATTGACCGAAGGGTACCAACAATTTTGTCCACGTGTATGTATATATATATATATATATATATATATATATATAAATTTTTTTTTTTACTTCATCACTTTACTAACAAGCCAGGGGCAATTGAGTAAAGGAAAAGCTTTCTGAGATGACATGAGGAAGAAACCTTGACCATAAATAAATACCTTTTATAACTGTCTTCTATATGGTTAAAAAGTAAAATTTTATATCAAGAGCTACATGAAGACCATGTTGAGGTTATTAAATGTTCACTGATGGAGGCTTGGGTTCAAAATCGTGTTTGCCAATTTCCATTTTAAAAATACCATAGCAATTGCACTTAGGAGCAGCCTTCTAACAAAACTGTTTGTAAGAATGTAGTCCAAAGAATGATCTCTTTGGACTACATTCTTACAAACAGTTTTGTTAGAAGGCTGCTCCTAAGTGCAATTGCTATAGTATTGTTTCAAAGTGGAACCATCTTCACATCTATCTAACCGTAGTCAAATACCGTACCCATAGTCATCCTCAGCAGTGTGCGGCTTCCAAGTGATGAAAACTCCTACCAGATGGAGGGAATCAAGATGGATTAGACAGGTCTTGAGGGGTCAGGATTATTGATATTTCAGGAGTGCCATGTGTAAATCGAACTGGGAAACAACTGGCAGAGGATGCATTATGGAAGGAAGCCTGCCGGTAGAGTCAGTATGATTCTCTGGGAACTCTGGGCAATGTTCAGCAAGGGAACCTTGGGGCCTGGCATTCATGTGGGTATGACTGTGACAGATACCACCTACATAAGCATTGTTGCAGGCCAAGTAAATCCCACTCATAGCAACAGTATTTTTTTTTATAGCAGTGACCTCTTTCAGCAGAATAATGCACCCTGCCACACTGCAAGAATTCAGGAACATAAAGAGTTCAAGGTGTTGACTTAGCCTCCAAATTCCCTTGTTTGTCCTCTGCTGAACAAAGAGATCTGATCAATGGAGGACCCACTGCACAACTTACTTAAAAGGCTTGACAAACGTAGTCTTTGTATGAAAGCTATTACCTGTTGTAATAATCATTTATAAATGCTTTATAAATACAACTCCATACCGGTGTCATGTGTAAGTACACAGCCCTTAAATGAATTTATATTTGATTACTTTTAGAGTTGATGGGCCATACTTACTGAACTTCTTCCTTAGATTTGATTGCTAAAATTTGGCATCATTATTTCTCTTGGCCTATGACTATGTATGGACTCAATGTATATACTCAAAGTTTAATATGCTTTACCATATGACTTTTTTTTTTCAGTTTTCTTTCAGATACACTGACAATGATTTTATTTTATCCAGTGTGAATTCAAGAAGTCGTTTGGTATAGTTTTTGTTAGAAGTGCTAATTACTGCTTGTTGTGTTTGTGTGAAATATCACTTCATATGTGATATGTGAAATGTCATTTCATCATGGAAATATTTGTATTCAGATAATGACTGTATACATGTCTGCTAAACTGACATCAAAAACAAGGGATAATGTTTTTGTTTTTTTTTGCTTAAAAAAAAAATATTCTTTATGAAATTCTGCATGACTTGATTGTTCTTGTGATCTCTTGGGTAATTTCTAAAACCTTCCTGGACTAAAATTCCAAGGTCTTGTAAGAGCAGATAGAAATCATCACAATGCACCAAAGTTATAAAAAATATATAGCAGCGGGCAAACTATTTAACAAGGCAGATTCTTCCAATCTCTGCACTTCAAGAGACCTGTGAGAAAGTTATACTTTTAGAAAAAAAAGAACATGCAGAAAAAACAACGTCAGAGAAGGGTAAGCCAATTTAAGTCCAGGCACTTCAAACGTAGCAGTGACTGGAGTCAAAGGTTAATGAAAGGGCACTTTGGCACAAGGATGAAGACATGACAGGAGAATGAAAGAGTGGATTATCCAGCTCTGATATCAAAGAGTCCCTTAGCTCGCTGCCTCATCATCCCTATCTCCCTCTTTCTCTACCTCACTTTGCACCATCAGCCTAATAATCCTGGGAGAAACTGAAAGACTTGAATAAAGCAGAAGGATATAAACAGTCTGTGTTCCAACTTCCCACTTTTTTTTTTTTTTGCCAATCATTAATCCCTGAATGTATTATATTGCAATTACTGTTAATTACTTTACTAACTATTGTATAACTGTATGTTAGGGAATGAAATCGGCATAACACTAATCTTTACTCAGATTTATTTATTTATCTTTTTAGCACTATGGCTTTTCACAATACTGTATATTCTCTGGTGAGTGGGTTTATAAAGGTTTGATAGACTTACTAAACAAAGACATCTACTACGTAAGTGAGAATACCTGAGAAAAGCCAAGGCTCAAAATGAGAGCCCCAAACCCTCACAGCTGCATCACTTATCACGCTATAAAAAGTTCAAGAGCATCCAAGATATCCTGACTACAATAAATATTTTATTAGTTCATGCAGTTAATCAGACAAAACTTGGCTTGATCTATAGATGGAATTCAAGATAATTATATTCTCACAAAATGTTAGTAATGTCTGAGGATTGGTACCAGACCTAAGATGTTCATGTATCTGTCCTTAATAGGTCAAATTTCAAAATAAGGAAATAAATATTCCAGACCCCTTCTTGTAAAAATACATACAATGTTCCATGTGTTAGTACGTCCTTGAGTTAGATGGAAAAAAGGGTCCATATAACACTCTGAAAAAGGTTATTTTAGGCATTCTCCCACCTATTACTTTATTTGCCTTTTGCAAAAAAACAAAACAAAAAAAAAAAGATTTGGTATTTTTGGTATTCTGTCCATGTGTTATCTCTCACAGTAGGTGACAGGTACTCCACACTCTGGAGATATATCTGTAATTTTAATGGCAGTTACTTAAGGACTTACCTTAAAAACTGATTGCTCTTACTGAAATTCTCAGCAGAGTTTAGCAGCCTGTACCTACAAAAAGTTCTCTTGTGACAATTAATTAGGAATAGACATTTTAACCAATCTAAGTATAATTGTATGCTTATAAATATATATATATATATGTCAGGGATAACCCCTAGAGGGCGCCAAAGCGCCCTGTGAATTTTGTTTGTAGTTCTTTTCGTTTTACTTCATTTCCCTTTATGCACTTCGGTCAGGTGACGTGAGGGCGCTCACCTGAACCGACTTGCTCATTAGTTTCTTTATAAATAGCTTGTTTTAGTTCTCCTGTGTTGTCTTGCAACTGTTCATTTACCTTAGTCATGTCTGCCTGTTTCCTAGTGTCTTTTGTTTTGTCTATACGTGTTTTTGTTTCAGTTTCATTTAAAGTATCTTTGTTTTGTTGAGTTTCCCTGCCTTTTTGTGTTTAATAAAACATCGTTTCCTTTAAAACCTGGATCCTCCTGCGTTTATGCCGCACAACACCCAGAAACGTGACAGATTGCAAGACCTAAAAAGAGGCATAGCAGAGGAGCCCTTCCCCGGGGAGATTCTTTTTGGGGGGGGCAACGATGTTTGGAGTTTGGGCAGCCGGCGTGGAAGGTAGCCGGGGAACCAAACGGCGTAACGGCAAAAGAGCGGAGTGTGAGCGGGACGTGCAGCTGGGAGCAGCCTCCCAGAGTTATTGGAGCAGCTTTCGGCGATGCGCTCTGAGAAACGAAGAGCGCATTCGTGACCTGCGGGAGCAGGTGGCCAGGCTCCAAGGGCTGCTAGCACAGCTGCACCGCGCCGCTGAGCACAGCGAGCTGCTGCCGCTGCAATGCGGCGAAGAGGACGGCGAGCTTCCGTCAATGCACAGTGCCTTCGAGGACGGCGAGCTTCCGTCGCTGCACAGTGCCTTCGAGGACGGCGAGCTTCCGTCGCTGCACTGTGCCTTCGAGGACGGCGAGCTACCGTCGCTGCACTGTGCCTTCGAGGACGGCGAGCTACCGTCGCTGCACTGTGCCTTCGAGGACGGCGAGCTTCCGTCGCTGCACAGTGCCTTCGAGGACGGCGAGCTTCCGTCGCTGCACAGTGCTGCCGAGGATGGCGAGCTTCCGTCGCTGCACAGTGCTGCCGAGGATGGCGAGCTTCCGTCGCTGCACAGCGCCGCTGAGGATAACGAGCTTCCTCTTCCCCCGCCGCCACCTTCATGCGCCGTCGAGGACAGCGAGCTCCATCCTCTTCCTCCGCCGCCGCCTTCATGCGCCGCCGAGGACAGCGAGCTCCATCCTCTTCCTCCGCCGCCGCCTTCATGCGCCGCCGAGGAGCACGAGCTCCATCCTCTTCCTCCGCCGCCGCCTTCATGCGCCGCCGAGGAGCACGAGCTCCATCCTCTTCCTCCGCCGCCGCCTTCGTACGCCGTTGAGGACAGCGAGCTTCCTTTTCCTCCGCCGCCGCCTTCATGCGCCGCCGAGGAGCACGAGCTCCATCCTCTTCCTCCGCCGCCGCCTTCCTGCGCCACCGAGGAGCACGAGCTCCATCCTCTTCCTCCGCCGCCGCCTTCATGCGCCGCCGAGGAGCACGAGCTCCATCCTCTTCCTCCGCCGCCGCCTTCCTGCGCCGCCGAGGAGCACGAGCTCCATCCTCTTCCTCCGCCGCCGCCTTCATGCGCCGCCGAGGAGCACGAGCTCCATCCTCTTCCTCCGCCGCCGCCTTCATGCGCCGCCGAGGAGCACGAGCTCCATCCTCTTCCTCCGCCGCCGCCTTCATGCGCCGCCGAGGAGCACGAGCTCCATCCTCTTCCTCCGCCGCCGCCTTCATGCGCCGCCGAGGAGCACGAGCTCCATCCTCTTCCTCCGCCGCCGCCTTCATGCGCCGCCGAGGAGCACGAGCTCCATCCTCTTCCTCCGCCGCCGCCTTCATGCGCCGCCGAGGAGCACGAGCTCCATCCTCTTCCTCCGCCGCCGCCTTCATGCGCCGCCGAGGAGCACGAGCTCCATCCTCTTCCTCCGCCGCCGCCTTCATGCGCCGCCGAGGAGCACGAGCTCCATCCTCTTCCTCCGCCGCCGCCTTCATGTGCCGCCGAGGAGCACGAGCTCCATCCTCTTCCTCTGCCGCCGCCTTCATGCGCCGCCGAGGAGCACGAGCTCCATCCTCTTCCTCCGCCGCCGCCTTCATGCGCCGCCGAGGAGCACGAGCTCCATCCTCTTCCTCCGCTGCCGCCTTCATGCGCCGCTGAGGAGCACGAGCTCCTTCCTCTTCCTCCGCCGCCGCCTTCATGCGCCGCTGAGGACTTCGAGCTTCCTCTTCCTCCGCCGCCGCCTTCATGCGCTGCTGAGGACTTCGAGCTTCCTCTTCCTCCGCCGCCGCCTTCATGCGCCGCCGAGGAGCACGAGCTCCTTCCTCTTCCTCCGCCGCCACCTTCATGCGCCGCCAAGGAGCACGAGCTCCATCCTCTTCCTCGGCCGCCGCCTTCATGCGCCGCCGAGGAGCACGAGCTCCATCCTCTTCCTCCGCCGCCGCCTTCATGCGCCGCCGAGGAGCACGAGCTCCATCCTCTTTCTCCGCCGCCGCTGTCATGCGCCGCCGAGGACAGCGAGCTCCATCCTCTTTCTCCGCCGCCGCTGTCATGCGCCGCCGAGGACAGCGAGCCTCCTCATCCTCTGCCGCCCTGCGTCACCGAGGACGGCGAGCACCCACTGCCTTCGCCGCCCAGCGTCAAAGAGGACGGCGAGCCTCCTCCGTCTCCGCCGCCCTGCTTCAACGGGGGCATGAAGCCATCGGAACAACTGGCCATAGGTGCCAGCCTCTGGGTGAGAGGGGCGGACATTGGACCCTGGGGGGGATGCCCTGGACCTCCTGTGGCGCCCCGGAGTTGCGCCCTTTGAGGGGGGGTTATGTCAGGGATAACCCCTAGAGGGCGCCAAAGCGCCCTGTGAATTTTGTTTGTAGTTCTTTTCGTTTTACTTCATTTCCCTTTATGCACTTCGGTCAGGTGACGTGAGGGCGCTCACCTGAACCGACTTGCTCATTAGTTTCTTTATAAATAGCTTGTTTTAGTTCTCCTGTGTTGTCTTGCAACTGTTCATTTACCTTAGTCATGTCTGCCTGTTTCCTAGTGTCTTTTGTTTTGTCTATACGTGTTTTTGTTTCAGTTTCATTTAAAGTATCTTTGTTTTGTTGAGTTTCCCTGCCTTTTTGTGTTTAATAAAACATCGTTTCCTTTAAAACCTGGATCCTCCTGCATTTATGCCGCACAACACCCAGAAACGTGACAATATATATAAGAAGTTTGTTCTGTCTATCTATCTATCTATCTATCTATCTATCTATCTATCTATCTATCTATCTATCTATCTATCTATCTAATTTTGGACATTGAGAGTTTCTTCAGTCATTTAGTTAAATGTAAACTAAATGTATATATATAACTTTCCTTTTAATATTAAACTTGTTATTGTCCAAAAAAAATCTATCCCGATGGTCTTAATTGGTTTTGTTTTCAAATTGCCCATGCCACATTAATGAGTGCCATTAAGCTGAAATTGTACTCCATTACCCAGTATTGGATTTAATGAGTAGCACCATAGGAGCAGCATGGGTAATGCAGTCTATCAGCTCAGTCTGAACTCTGCTCTGCACCTCACTGCCTTCAGCAGATGTGCTACGAGTCCATTGATCCTTAATTAAAAATCATGGCTGCCTTCTGTTGCTCTGCACTCCAGTAACTTTGGATTAACTAGAAATGTACTGTTGGTTCAAATATACAGTCCATTGGAAATGGGCATAGGGAAATCAGAGGTTGGAAATATATTAATTTCACCACAACAAAATAAATGAACCATATAATTATGTCACAGTGATATGAGCAGAAACAGGGCATGTCTGTTTAAACACTTTGTTAAGAATTTGCATTTGCATGGTGGAGATTGCATGCAGCAAACTAATAATCTGTGCTACATAAAGCATAGGGAGTAGTTGGACAACATACATCTAAAAGTTTTCTTACGATGATATAATATATTTTCATACATTGTACAACTACTAGAAGTGCATTAAATACATTCACAATTGTACAAATCTGACCTATTTGAGACAGGTTATCACTTACAGTATGTTACAACAGCTATGTAACAACTGGCACATTTCTTTAACCATGCCTGTTTAATTGGTGCAATTTGGCAACAGGCATATCTTTGGACTGTTTGGGGAAACTAGCGTCCACGAAGGAAACCCACCAAACATGAGGAAAACATGCAAAATTCACACACAGACCCAAGGCGGGAATCAAACTCTCGAAACTGGTACTGAGAGACCACAGTAATAACCACTATGCCACCGTGCTGCCCTCACCAAATATTTCTGGATGAGAAAAAATGATCATGCTTACTCTAGATATAATTCCAGTAAGTATATATCGAAACAAGGTGTATTAGAAATGAACAAAAATGTTCATGTTACCCTGAGTCAACAATGAATTATAAAGAAATCACAATGGTCTTAATTAAACTATACTATATAATTACTGCATTATATTACAACTCTAGATAATCAAATAAATGAGTAATACCTTTTTGTTTGAATGATCAAAGAAAACCAGATGTAGCATTCTCAGCGGGGATAAGTAGTAAGGATACTGTACTGTATAAGTAAGGATGAGATGGCGTTGGTGCTGATTTGATATAGAGATGGAAAAAGTGAAAATAGAGATGATGACGAGGCTGAAGATGGAGATACCATGATGATATCAAATCTACATAGAGAAAGTGAGGGGTATATTGAGGATGTCGAGGGTGAAAATAGAGGTACAGTAAGTACCTCAGTAAGATGGAGGTGAAGATGGAGTTTTCCAGTGAATTGCTTGAACTGCTATTTACAGTATAGTGAGATGACTTCAGTGAGAGATTTTTCATATTCATGTTTCAACACAGTGTTAATTATGTTGATGCCTCCTCAATTTTACACTTTAACTCTAGCTGTGATCATCACTACTGTTACTGTAACTTTTCTCTCTCCATGTGCTAATATAATCTCTTTCTGCTAACTATAAACTTCCTCACATCATGTTCTCCATAGTGAACAGTACAGTATGTGCAGCTAAACTCATCCTGTACCTGATAGTACCTTCGCTATCGGTCTCTGATTTGTATGGCAAAAAGGATGCTGTTTAAAAAGTGGGAAAGTGTTATGTTCAGGTAGACGAGTGTTTTAAACACCTTTAGAAAGGAAAAAAAAAGGTTTTTATCCCCAAGGAAAAAGAAAAAGGGACAGATAAAGAGAGCAAGGGAGCGAGTGAGATAGAGAAACACTGAGCACTTGTTCTGCGCAACCTTAATTAACTTCAAGGTTGAAAGTGTGAAATTTAATAAAGGGGACTTAAAAGATGTTAATATCCTGCCAATGTGCTGGCATGAATAAATTAAATTAAATTAAACAGAGGAATTCTGGTGAGAATATTAAGGCTTTTCTTATTTTTTGCCTTTCTTATATGAGAAGCTAAAGGATAGTAAAGATCAAGCTCAAACTGGCTCGAACAGAATGCAGAATTATGTTTATGCATGGGAGATACCGAATATGTGTATTTGTGTGCTTTCATTTATGAACAGTGGTAACTGGTAGCTGTTGTTGTAAAGAGAGATTTCCAGTCTGCAGTTTCATTATTATACCCACACTATGCACATATAACTCAACTATGAACAACTTTTGTGTAAACTCTAGAGACTGTGTGTGTGTGTGTGTGTGTGTGTGTGTGTGTGTGTGTGTGTGTGTGTGTGTGTGTGTGTGTGTGTGTGTGTGTGTGTGTGTTTGAGAAAATCTCAAGAGATCAGTAGCTTATGAAAAACTCAAACCAACCCATCTGGCACCAACATCCATGCCATAGTTAAAGTCACAGAGATCACACTTTTTCCTCAGTCTGATGTTTGATGTGGGCATTACTTGAAGCTACAATGTACAGTACAGTATATCTGCATCATCATTGGCATTGCCCTGCCACATGATTGTCTGATTAGGTCACTGTATGAATATTCAGGTTTATAGATGATTCTAAAAAAGTGGAGGCTGAGTGTATATAGATAAAATGAAAAAAGAATTATTCACTGTGGATATATAAAGATTTCCAATAAAATCACAAATTCCACTGACCATGCAATCAATCCGTGCAGTCCATCCTTTTTTGTGCAGCATCCGCAAAAGCATGTCTCTGCTCTGAATAAACATGCTTTAGGACAGGATTATGTGCTGATACTCAGCTCAACTGCACGCATGATCCTCCTTTAGCTTGACTATATTACTTGTATTGATCATTAGGCTTCTCGGTATACTGTGCAGTCTGTAAGTGTGGATAATCTTCCTCAGCAGGCTGCTGAATAGTCAGCACCTTCGCAATTACATTGCAATCTCACACCCAATCACATTACATCCAATAATATCAAACCACACAATGGCGAAATGCACGATTTAAAAGAATCAGAGACGGCTCTATGCTCGTGATTGTAATGTCTGCTTTGGGGAGATGCTTTGAAGAGCTTGAGCCATCTTTCAGAGGCACACCATGTTCCTGTATGCAAGCAGCTTTGCGAAACAGCATACCCCTTGAATCTCGTCTAATGAAGACTAATATGTTGTCTCTGTCAACTGGCAGCTGACCTTGCTGTTTGCATAGGTGTGTGTGGATAAATGGACAGGGCCTTCATGTGAGGAGGTCAGAGATGCTTGTTACCAGAGGCGGCAAATTTGTTTTGAAGCGCAGATCAGGAAGGACTGCAGGAAATCTCAGAGGAGGGGACGCAGACACAGAAAGTGAAAGACCTTGCTTATCGCAATCTGCTATATCAGTAACAATAAAAAGGCTCCCAGTGGTCTCACGAACAGTAGTCCTGTGTGACATCTGAGTGTGAAATTAAAGTGGAGAAGGTGAAAATGAGTATATAAGCAGACTAACTATCTTAAGGTAGAAACCCCACATGGGACTGCTTTGTATTGCAGGTCAACAGTAATTGAAAGCTTTAGATTTAGACATAAAATCTGTTTAAGTACAAACCCCCCAACCTGTTATTGTCTCTAAACTGGCATTAAGACACATTCCCGCAATCAATAGTCCAATCAGCTGGGGGTGGATCTATACGGAGCCGATCTATAGCATTCCAAGATGTAGTGGATGAGCTGAGTGTGATTAAGACATGGTTGGATCAGACAGCTGCTACCACACATAGCACAATAAGGAGGCAGCTGTAGGGAGGGGCCAGGAGGTGCAGCAGTGGAATAAAATGAGGGAATCTAAGGCTTTCGTAAATTGTTATTTTTTACCTGCATGATTTATTTCCCAACAGTTTTTCTATTTTAATTGCATTTAGTATTTAGTAAGAATGTGTTTTGAGCCTGACCTGAATCATTTACTGGTTTTAAGCCCGATATTTAACTACTTTTATTACACTCGTCCATGGCTTGCGTACTCAACCTACAGTATGCTTCCACAGTAGATACTCTACAAAGAAATCATTTTGTAGTATTATACCCTTTTACGGACACTACAAGACAATTTTTCTTTACTAATATGAGAGTAGCCATCCACGTCATCATGCCATTTTTTGCACATATTTGTAAAGAAGACATTTGCCCTCACTCTGGAAATGAATTTCCAGCTTGTTAAACAGTCCTCTTCAATAGTGCCGTTTTGTGGTATGTTTCCAAAAACCTACTTCGTTAATAGATTCTATATATCGTTAATTGATTCTCTAACATATGAACAAGTCAACAAAAATGCTTGCTACAGTATATGCTAGTTAATTTTAACATCATTCTTCCAAAGGATATTCCCTAAGTTAGTGTTTTGATTAGGGTGGTGAAAACCCTCTGTCTAAAGTGGTGCACCAGATTCTCCTGAACATCCACCCATCATCCATACTGCTTGTGTAGACCTGGAGCCTATCCTGCATGAAAGGGGTTCCAACCCATTGTAGTGAACAAGCATACACATTCTCTCACCCTCTATTATACACTTCAGACAATAAAAAAAAAGCAATCAGCCTACACAGAATGTTTTTGGCTCATTAGAGAAAACCAGATTATCTGGAGGAAAAACACTAAGCATCAGGAGGACATGCAAAGTCCACACACCGGATGCAAGATTCAAACACTCAACCCTGGATGTGCAAGGTGAGTGGGCTAACTACGGTGACCGTGAAGTGCAAAACAAATTAACAAAACCGAAAACAAAATAACAAATTCAAAACCAAAATAACAAAACCCAAAACAAAATAACAAATTCAAAACCAAATTAACAAATCCGAAAACAAAAATAGCAAAACTCGAAACTAATTTGTTATTTTGTTTTGGGTTTTGTTGTTTTGTTTTCGGATTTGTTAATTTGGTTTTGAATTTGTTATTTTGTTTTGGGTTTTGTTAATTTGTATTGCACTTCTCGGCCAGTCAGATACGAACCGGAAAAGGTACGTGTAGGTATAGTTTGCGAATTAAATTCTTACCGCTGATTGGATGAGACACCTGTCACTCAAGATAAACAGTAAGTACGAAATTGTGTCTCTAACTTTGTTTCTTGTGTGTTCTGCTTCACTTTTAAACCATTTTTTTGGTCCGCAAAACTAAGAAAATAATTAAACTTTTCATTATAAAAGCAAGGAAATGGAATTTATTCAACGTTACTTTGAGGACGGACATTCGTATTTCGTGATTTTTGATATGCTGATGACATATCATGGTATAAAGATTAGTTTGTGAACTGCTGTGTCTCTTTTAAAAGCGGTTCCACAAGAACTGCAAAAATTTGGCAGAACGCCATATTTGAAACCACAATAAGGACAGTTTGTTTGCACATTCATATACACACGAATGTACCGCCGCTACAGTACTTCCTGTATATCTTGAGTGACAGATGTCTCGTCCAATCAGTGTTAAGAATTTAATTCCCAAACTATACCTACCTTTTCCGGTTCGTTTTTGAACGGCCGAAGGGTGCAAACCAAATTAACAAAACCGAAAACAAAATAGCAAATTCAAAACCAAATTAACAAAATCGAAAACAAAATAACAAATTCAAAATCAAAATATCAAAACCAAAAACAAAATAACAAACTAAAAATCTAAATAGCAAAACCGAAAACAAATTAACAAAACACAAAACAAAATAACAAATTAGTTTTGGGTTTTGTTATTTTGTTTTGGGTTTTGTTATTTTGTTTTTGAATGTTTTATTTTGTTTTGGGTTTTGTTATTTTGTTTTTGAATGTTTTATTTTGTTTTGGGTTTTGTTATTTTGGTTTTGGTTTCGTTATTGTGGTTTTTAATTTGTTATTTTGTTTTCGTTTTGTTAACTTGTTTTGCACTTCTCGGCCACCGTACCTAACCATTAAACCACCTTCCTCCAAAATCTAGCTGATTAACTGGCATGATTTTGAGTAAATTATATGTAATTACTACATTTCCCCTTTCTTTAAATGTATGCATTAGCATAGTTAACCATGCCAATGTCTTGGGATTAAATCCCTAAATTGAAATAAAACTGTGACACTAAACTGTTTGCAATTAATGTTTATTTATCTGTGCACATGTTTGAATTGGCTGTACCCTACATCCAAGTGACCACTCTCTGTCAGCTGGTTGCATTAATGGCAGAAATGGCTCAACTCCAACTTATTGTGGAGACAATATCTGGACATGTGAATATACACATTAACACACTGTCTCATTGCATTACACACTGCATTGAATCCTGTCTGTCTCACTACATTAGACCAATCCTGCCTCACTGCATTAAACCAGCCTGACTTACTGGCTGTTGAGTGTTTTTTCTCCCATGCCTGCCAGATCAAACACATGGTGCAGAAGTGACATGCCATACACTGCTGTCTTCCAGGGAATTGTGTTTTCAGTCGGTGAACCAACACATAGACTTGTGGACTTGTGGTGGGATCCTGAGTGTGATGGTATCAGAGGGTTGGGTGTGATTAGTGGCACATGTCTGATTACTTCCAAAAGCACTCAAGAGAAGACAGCAGGAGCCTCACAACACAGGGCTCAACAACAGCCAGCACACTGAAGCCCTGAAGAGGCATGCATGGTCGTAACACACGGGAAACCAAGCTTGGAATGATGCATATAAAGGGAACAACCTCCAAGATTTGGTCTGTATTTGTCTAGCAAATATAAAAATATCATTTACACTATCAGCGTGCACATGTAGGAGGTTTTTTAACTATGTTGTTGTTGTCAAGAGCATGCTTTTACTTTATTTGTTGCACAAATGCATGCATGTTGCTGTATTTGATTATGTTCCAGTTAGTTTCTGAGAATGTGTGTGTGTGTTTGTGTGTGTTTGTGTGTGTTTTTGTGTGTGTTTGTGTGTGTGTGTGTCTTTAACTCTGATGCCGATGCTTGGAATTGTGGCAGGCAGCCAGATGCACATAAGCTGATATGCACACATGACGAGCTGCGCAGGGAAGATGACAAAAGAGCGAGGGCAATGGGGACATGTCTCCATGGTAACAGGAGACAAGATGATGAGCATCTCCTCTTCCTCCCAACCACATGCCAAATCCGTCTGACTCGCTGTCCCTCCTCATTAACCTCTGTGCTCTCTCTCTTTCTGTCTCGCTCTCATTATCACAGCCCAACCACCCAGTCGCGCCACACCTATGACCCTGTGCAAATGCTTTCTCTTAGGCCAGAGGAGTAAATTTACATTAGAGCTTTATTAAAAATAATGGAGAAGTTATGTTAAAAATATTAATACTTGACTCCTGTCACACCTCCCCTTTGATATCCTTGCTGCTTTACCTTTATGTGTGTGCGTGTGTGTGTGTGTGTGTGTGCGTATATGTATTAAGCTCTAATTTTCAGTGTGTTATTATATGCACTGTGCAGGACAGTTTCTTAAAAAGGTAAGGAGCAGCATAGATTCCTAATGGGGAACCATTATGCAAAAAAAATAAAATAATAAAAAATAAATAAATAAATAAAACTTTTTTATGCCTTTTTTAAACATGCAGATTGGTCTGAATGTGTATATAAAAAAGTCCCTGCATTATTGTCTTCTTTTTTCATTTTATATAGATCCTTTTAGAGCCTATGTCATAATTACATCATAGTTTTCTCTGGAGGAAGAACACCAGGAGCATGGAGGTGTCAGCTGCAAAAAAAGGCCTCTTGCTGTATTGTTTGGTGCCATAATCCAAAGAGTAATAGCTCTAACTTTACGTTTTATCACAAACCTGCTTTTACAGCCAGTAAAAAAAAAAAAAAACGAAAACACTTTGGTTCAATGCAGAGCAAAGACGAAAAGATTGGACTGAGGCGATTACTAGAAATTCTTGTGTTTGTGGGATACACTTCATGTACATCAGGTAATGTTTAATACATTTTATTTGTCTATTGTTGCATGGATATCTCTTACATTTTGTCAGGGCAACCTAATGTGTCAGTTGAGCAAATGTACTATAGGGGTTAGTACATTTCATCCTGGTTAATATTGTTAACTTTTCCTTTTAACATTTGTAGTTCAGGAAAATGAGCGGTCATACATAATACAAGCTGGTGGTAAAATACAAAATGTTAAGTAACAGGTGTTTGTCTCCACATAGGCTCCTTGTCCCTTGTCACCTTGGATAGTAACACCAAAATGGGTCTGTTGGCCAGTGCTTCAACAAGATAATAAAAATAAAGCCTTATATAAAAAGATACTCCCCCCAGCTTGCTGCCCAGCTCTGCTGTTCTTAGGCGAGGTGGGGATCACTATTAGCTCATTTACTATTTGAGTACTGTAATGAATATGTCACACATAAAGGCTTGTTCTTATTAACTTTTAAATCTTGATTCCTACCCTGTCTGTGAGTGGGGGAGGCTTTGGATTTGGGTGTTTGGATGTGCCAGGTAGAACCAGCGTGACTTTTAAAATGCTACTGGAATATGGGAATGAGGTCGCAAAAAATGTAGAATTCACAAAATTATTATTATTATTATTATTATTATTATCATTATTATTATTAATAATAATTCACTCACTCACTCATTGTCTATACCACTTTATCCTGTATTCAGGGTCACAGGGGATAAAGGACACGAGGCAGGGTACACCCTGGATTATTATTATTATTATTATTATTATTATTATTATTATTATTATTATCATTATTATTATTAATAATAATTCACTCACTCACTCATTGTCTATACCACTTTATCCTGTATTCAGGATCACAGGGGATAAAGGACACGAGGCAGGGTACACCCTGGATTATTATTATTATTATTATTATTATTATTATTATTATTATTATTATTATTATTATTATGTCACAGAAACAACTGGAAATAAATAAAAAAAAAACACTTCATACAGTATGTGTGACTGGTATTTTGGTATTTCTTTGTCTATTTGATTTTCATGTTTATAATTGTTTAAAATAAAATCATATTGCCTAGGTTGTGCTGATTCTAAATCCTGTAAATCCTACAGCTGTGTAATTCTGTTTTTTTGTTTTGTATACATAGACATTTTGCACATTGATGCAGAGAACTAATTTTAATTTGCCAGATTGCTATAATACTTTGTTATTAAGTATCTTGTAAATGTGATTATTAAAAATAAGTCTTTATTGTACTGAAGTACAGCATAGTGAAATCCTTTTCATCACATCTTAGCTTATTTGGAGGCTGGGGTTACAACACTGAAGCAGAGAGGCTTAAGGAGCTTGCTCTAGGGCTAAACAGTGGCAGCTTGGCATTTCTACTATTCAAACTTATGACCTTGTCAGTAGTAGGCCAGAACCTTAACCACTTGTTCATAAAGATTTTACAAATTCATGATATCATAGTATGTTGGCAATGTGAACAAATAATTCACAACACAAACACAATGAAAAATTAACTTGAGGAAGGAGCAGGACTTTATATATCAGTCATGGGTTCATGGTTTCACTGCTAGCCCTTCACGAGCTTGGTAAGAAGGGGCAACATTCTGTTTTCCCCCCTTCCCATCACCTTTCACATTAGGGATGAGTAGGCTAGATTTTAGAGTAATGTTCTACAGCACTGCACACACTTTTCAACTGCTATTGAAAAAAAAAAAAGAAAAAAAAAACTCATTAAAGATATTCTGAGCCCTGCTGACTTGTGGTGCTTCCAAATCTCATTTTCCGTATGCCTAGTGCTATTTACTCCTCTGGTGTGCACTGTGGAAATACTTCTCAGCAGTGGTCTGTGGTTAAACAACTATTGTTAGCAAATAGGCATTGATAGGAAATCCACTCTCACCCAGTAAACAATTACATTCGGTCATCTGTCAGAGAGCAGTAGGCTCAGATAAAAGCATCCTGACTGATCACATGGGCATGATGTCAGTAAAATGTGTCTGACAGTTGCTAATAACTCATCATAACAGCGTAACTTGGCTGTAGACAACCTGTATTGCAACAGGTTCAAACTTATGCAGTCTAAAAAGGCTGAATAGGTCTCAGCTATTTTGTACAACATATCCATGTGGAAAACATACGTAACATTAAAAGTTGCAAAACAACATCAACAAACTACCAACGTACAAGCTAACAATGCAAACAAAAGAGGTCTACATCATCTTGTTTAGGATGGCAGTGACTCTAGAGCCTATTTCAGGAACACTGTGTGCATGCCAGTTTTTATCTGCTCTGCCACAGTAAAATCTCACATTCAAGTTTACACATCCTGTATTTCTCAGAGAATTAATACACTGTCCAGCCAAAGAAAACGTCATCACCTGTATTTACCTAAGCAAATAGGTAATAGCAGCAGAATCTACTAAAACTGGGTTAAGAACTGTTCAATGCATTATTAAAATCTGAATATGGATAGTGGTGAACCACCATCTTTGAGGAATAAATGTGGTTTGGAAAAAAACAAAAACAATTGGAGATCACTTACACATTTTTCAAAATCAAATCGTAAAGAAACAGCAAGATAACTCACAGCTATAGTATGTTTCATAGGGAACGTAAGAGCATTTTCACATGTACAATGCAAAGAAAACCCAAGGTATTGCAACTAAACAGCTGTGTAGCCTTTAGAAAACCACTTGCAAGTGAGGGGGTGAAAAAAAGAATTCACTTTGCTAGAGAGCATGAAGAATGGACTGTGGGGCATCGGAAAAAGGTCTTGTGATCTGATGAGTTTAGATTTACTCTGTTCCAGAGTGATGGACATATCAGGGAAAGAAGAGAGGCAAATGAGTGTACCCATGTAGTGTTATTATCTGGGGTTGCTGCAGTTGGTCAAGTTTAAGCTCAGCAATATTATATGCCCCCCAAAATGAGGGCAATAGCTACTTGAAAAAATAGAATGACTAGGTTTTCCATTAATGTGTTATTTTCCCTGGTGGCACAGATATACACCAAGGTGACAATGCCAGGATTAATTTGGCTCAGATTGTAAAATAGTGGTTGAGAGTCCACACCACAGATTCCAGACCTTAACCCTATTTAGAATCTTTAGGATGTGCTGGAGAAGATGTTAATTGATGGAACAGATAAGTGGCAGGACTTTCTGAAGGCAGGATGTCCACCTCTGTACAAAGTGCCTAACACTCTCAAGTGAATTGTTCATACACATCCTGCCAAATCTTTCCTACCTTTTAATTTCTGGTAAAATAATGACAATAACAGGTGAGAAAGGTCATAAATGTAGTCTGGCAAAAATGGAGAATCTGCTACTAAAGTGACTAAAAAATCTGGCTATTGCAAGTATATATGGAACAGTTAAATTATATTCAGTACCTCCAAAAGTCAGTAAATTGATAGCACTTGTGGTAAAAAAAACAAAAGACAAAACTGTAATTGTGGAGGAAATGACACTGCAGAGTTTGTCAGTGTGGTCTGACTGTGTGCAGCTGCAGGAAAACTAGCTGTGATCTTACAGTAACTTAGGATTAAATGTTTACATTAACTTAAAACCGTTATAAGATTTGGGTTGGGGCTCATAAATAATGGGAAAAAATGGCTGACAAGTAGTTGCATGGCCAGGTGTAGCATGACTCAGCAAGTAAATTCATTAAAGGAAGAACAAAGACTGAAAGTAGGAAGACTCACAAGTCTGGCAAAGAATCTAGAGAGAGGAAACTCAGCATTGGTCATGTCCATGGGTTTCAGACTTCAGGCAGTTATTGACTGCAAAGAATGTTTATTCAAGTATTAAAGGCAATCCTTAAGTTTAATTGTTTTTCCCCATTATTTATGAACCCCCAAAATAAGTGTGTGTGTATGTGAACATGTCTGTAATTCCTGAATGGTTAAAGACACACTTTTTTTTTCAATTTCACTGGCATATTGAGTGTTTCATTTGAAATGAAATGTGGTGATGTACAGAGGACAAACGCCAAAACATTACAAAATTTATACTGGGTGTATGTTCGATTGTTATCGCATGTGTGATGTTCAATTAACTTATTCTGCATTATTTCCCCCCCCCCCCCCCCCCCCCCCTGCTTTTAAGGCTCTCAACAATCTGCTGATTGGGAGGACCGTAGAAAACCTCTTTCTGACCACTCCAGTGCTGTGTCCCAAGTCTGGGAATCCCCCTCATCAATGGTCAATTTTACAACATTAAGAGGCTGTACATCCAAGGGCTGCATCCCAGTGCTTTGGGTGTGACATTTGCATTGCTGCATTTCAATCTTATGAATCTTTTGAACAATGAGTAATATTTATGACTGATCCTGTTCATACTTAAAATGGTATTTACAATTACTGTAAAATACTGTAGCTGCTGTTTTGATCATAATATTCCTGATTAATGCTATTAATTATTGGGAGCCAATGCTCCCATTTATAAATTTTGTACTAAATGAGCACAGTGAAATGGTTGCATGTGTGATACAACAGTTTGTTTTAACTAGTATGTGAATGGACGTGTGTTTACAATACAGAGTTGAAAAAGGTTTTGTGGTCAGAAAATGTTTATTGTTCTAGCACCTCTGATCAGTGCTTGAATGAAGTATTGCTCCCAAATACTGTATGAATATGCAATATTTTAACCATAACTAACCACTGTAGGTCTACATTCTTCCCATATATGATCTGTATATTTACTACACGTACTTTCAATCTCATTTCAAAAGGATATATATATATATATATATATATATATATATATATATATATATATATATATATACACACAAATGCAGGCAGTGTGGGGTTATATATTAAAAAGTAGGCACATTACAAATAAATATATACAACTAATTACAGTAATGGAGTAATGTATTACTATTCCTAAATTCAGTATTTACATTACAGTTAATAATCAAGGAACTTGCTTTACATAGCTTCAGTTATCTGCATAATGATCTCTGCAGAGTACTGGGTGAATTGATTTCTCACCACAATGGGCTGTAGGATGCAGCACTTCAGTGAGAATGACATACTTGCTTTAGATGATGAGAATACAGCTTCTCTCAAATGCGACACTGAGGTGACTAAATATTAAAAGTCAGATGGAGATCCTGAGCCATTTCCCTACAGTAAGTTTATATCCATGGAAATCAGCCGTAAGAGGAACCAAAGAGGAACAGTGTGTCTGACAAACAATTAGACAAACTCCTCCTCATGAGATGTAACCACTTCGTATCAAATAATCTAGACTAATTTAGTATAAATACATGCTCTGGTGACTAAGCAAAGTGATTGTGCTTTTGGCCTGTAAAATACAGTTATTTTGCAATTTCGTTTTAAGTTGGACACCATCTAGATGAGAATACAGCTTCTCTTCCATCTACTGCTGGTCATTTTTATGAGTAACAACCCAGAACTGCTCACTGGACATGTCTTTTAATCTGTTTATGTTAATATGTTTACATAAAGTATAGCATATTACAAAAAAAGAAAATCTACATAAATCACATAAAATCTTTGATGAACTGACGATTGATAGTCTGACATGTGCATCAAGTGAACAACCATCATCCTCATCTCCATTGTGAAGCCAGGTGATGTGCTGGAGAACAACCTGTACTGAAAGCAAAAACAAAAAGATCAGGGACTAAATCAAAGTTCAACATAATTATATCTAGCTTTGTAATAATATATACAGTGGTGGACAAAAGTGAAAGTCGCTGCTTTCATATCAACCTCAAACATTTAAATAATGACTATACAGAAAAAAACTTATTTTATGCTACTAAAGAAAGTACAAGTCCTGCCAATTATCTGTTCCATCAATTAACTAAAGCAGCTGATTTCAGCCGGACCTGAACTAACTGGTGACGTCACCTGTTCTGTGCACAGAGAGAACTAATACATGGCACATGCTGTCTTAATACTTTTGGCCACCAGTGTGTATCTCTCTCTCTCTCGTGCGTGCGCGTGTGTAAAACAAACATCAGTCTGTGTCTCATGCTCACTAGCCCCACTTTAACTAAACTTTGACTAAATTCCTTTATCACAGTAAAATGACTAAAATATCTGACAATATATAATTAGTGTAACACACTACAGGTGCACTTACCGAGCCGCTGCGCTCCGCCATGTAGCGAGACTCACTGGGAGCCGGTATCGAAGACGGCCGCTTGCCTGGGTCACATGACTGACGAACGGATTCCGTTCTGGCTCGATTGCTTTACCTGTATTGAATTTGTGCTTGAATTTGTACTTGAATTTTACAGCTTGAATTTTCTATCTGAATTTCACAGTTGAAATGGATTGTTGAAAATTACGTGTGACATTCAGAGCACTTCAATTCAAAGATGTTGCTTTTTAAAGTCAAATATTTCAGTTTAATAAATTCAGTAGTATTTAAATTTCAAAATTAACAATTCAACAGTGATTAAATTTCAAAATTTATTTTTCAAAGGCGGATATAATTCAAGTAATTATGATGCTAATTTGCTTCCATACAGAGGCTATATTTGATCATAATGTGCTGGTTCTGTAGGCTGTTTTAAGTATAGAAACTATCCTGGGGTTTTCACATGCAACAGTCTCTAGAGTCTGAATGAGAGGGTGTATAATTTAGACAGACAGACAGACAGACAGACAGTAATCCCAAAGGGAAATTAACATTACAGAAGCCAATTCACATATTATAAGCCAACATACAAAGAGGTGAAGAAGAATATTAAGGCTAGGTTAAAATAAAAAATGAGAATGAGAAAGAGGATAAAGTTATAAGAAAAATGCACATTAAGGAGCATTCATGAGGTAAAAACATTGCAAAATAATAAGAACATACTGTTTATATGTTTCTACGTGCATGGACATTTAGTATTTACATAAGGTGCACCAGCTAGTTGTAATATTAATAAAGTATGAAATTAGATAATCGTTTCAGTGCAATCAGTGGGACAACAGAATGTATACGAGCCTATTTATAATGATTATGATGTCAGAGAAGGAGCTCCCTCTCCTTACACAGAGCAGAGTTATTGTACGGTCTAATTGCCGTCAGCAGAAAATACTTCCTGTAATGTTCTTTGTCACAGCAAAGCCGAAACTTTTCTCTTGCTGAAAGTGCTCAGCTGTTTAGCCTTTTTGGAGGGTTCTGTGAGATGTTCTCCATGATGATTGATAGTTTGTGTAGCATCCGTCTCTCCACCAGCACTTCAGGAGAGTAACCGATATTGAGCTAGCCTTCTTAATGAGTTTGTTGATTTTCCTGACGTCACTGCTTCTGATGCTTCTGCCACGGTAGATAGCAGCATAGGAAATTGCACTTGCAACAACAAATGGATCAAAGATGGGCAACATTTAGTTTAGAACCTTCTTTGTCCTTTCCTTTAGAAAGCATCTGTGTTGTATTTCCTATCAATCAAGCAATCAAGGTGAACACCAAGGTATATGTAGCTTTCCACCACCTCCTCAGCCAGAATGTAGACTTTGTTTGGTGTAGTACTGGTCCTCCTGAGGTCCACAATCTCCTTGATCTTGAGTTTATTTTAACTTGCTAATTCTTGAAGGGGTAGTATTTTCAACATTCTTTACACATTTTTCATTATTATTATTTTTTATTGTTGTAGAATGCAGATAAAATGCAAACATACTGATGCTGTTGACACTGGTGTATAGTGGCAAGGCAATAAACGTTTACATAGCAAATAAGCAAATCTCATATATGCATTAGAGATTTAAGAAAAAGAAAATAAAAAATGTGTAAATTGAGTGACAGGGTCTTGTGTTCCAACAGAACTTTATGTCTAGCAACACCTCTTACTGTGTGAGGAAGAAATATACCTTGGAAAAGAAATCTGTCCATTGCAGGGTGTCATGGAACAGTCTCCCCGGAGGTGTGAAGTGGCAATGCCACTTACTGTTTCTAATGAAAATAAACACTAGAGAGTAAACACCAAATTCACAATAATAAAAAAGATGTAAAATATAAATTGAATTTACATTCACCTACACTACTTTGAAGCCTGTGAATTTGCACTGGAGCAACAGGTTCCCATTACAAATTACAACCATAATTCATTAAATAATGTGTTCAATGAAACAAGCTGTTATTAAAACACCTCTTTCTGGAGGACCCCCAAGCTTTTTGGAGGACACAAAACAACTAAGGGGATTGGACATTACTACAACTGGGTCAAGAACCCTTCAATACATTGTCAAAACCGGGATATTGCTGAACTATCAACTTTCTGGCAGACGCGCACGCGACGGAATTCCCCCTTAATCTCGCGCTCTCTCCGGATCAGGAAGTTTTAGCTTCCGCTTCGCAAGCGCGCTCCGGCGCTTCTTGTGAAGGAGCGGAAGAATCCTCCTCTCTCGCTTCCATGGAAGTAGCCTCCTCACAATGCTCCTCCAGTGCTGACAGAGCTTATGAGGAATTATTAGAGGTTATAACGCGTGCGGTCGAGCGATTGCATATCGACTGGCCGCAGAAGCGAGATTCCCCCAAGCGCTTGAGATTAGACGACAGGTTCCTGTCGGGTGGCCGGGGGGAGGAGCCTCAACTTCGACTTATTAGAATATTGTTGATGCGAAAGCATCATTCTATCTGGGGCATATATGATGATGCCCCAGATAGAAGAGACGCTTGCGGGCTATCTCTCTCCTGGGACATCATCCTCCCTGAAAAAGCCTACTCTCCCCTCCAAGCCGTGTAGATTGACATCTGCTTTGGAGGGGAAAGCTTTTCAGGCAGCAGGTCAGGCTGCGCTTCACTGCACACCATGGCGGTTTTACAGGCCTACCAGGCTGACCTGCTGAAGGACCTGAGCACCGGCGGGGTTATTGATGACAGGGCGTTTGCAGAGCTCCGCCGAGCCACAGACCTGTCTCTCTCTGTGCAACCAAGCAGACGGCCCATGCTGTGGGCCGTTCTATGGCTGCCATGGTATCCACGGAGAGGCATCTGTAGCTGAACCTCACGGGCATCAAGGATAAGGATCGTGCTGTCCTTCTTGATGCCCCCGTCTCGCCTTTCGGCCTCTTTGGCGACGCTGTTAATTCCGTCGCCACTAGGTTTCGGGAGGCGAAGCTATATGAACAGGCCTTTGGGAGGTTCCTTCCCTGCCGTGCTCAAGAACCGGGACTGTCGGCCACCCGCTCCCGGCCAGGTCTGGCCCCTATCAGGCGTGAGGTGCAGAAGGAGAGCGTGACCAGCCGCACACCCCCTCGTAAAGACTGGGATGGGGCTCGCCGCTCTTCTCAATCTGCCTCAAAAAGACCGGACCTGAGGAGCTTCCTCTCTTCAAAGAGGAAGGCCTGAGGCTCGTGCGCCCGGGGCCATGGGGGTGTCTCCCCCCAGGGAGGGGCGTCTGGATTTCCGTCACAAAACAGGGCCTCCTCCCTGGCACTCTCCAATAAAAAGTTGGGTCTTCGGGCATCTCCTGCCACACTTCAGGATACCCAACACCTAACAACCCCCCATCCAGCCAAGTGTCAAAGCTCGTGCCCCTTTCGGAGAAGCTGGCAGCGTGGAAACTACTGCCAGGCGTATCTCCTTGGGTACAAAGGACTGTATTCACAGGCTACAGGATTCAGTTTGCACATCGTCCTCCACGTTTCAACGGCGTGGTCTCCACTTCCGTGAAACCGGACCGAGCACATCTGCTGGCCCAGGAGTTACAGACTCTGCTGGGCAAAGGGGCCATAGAACATGTTCCCCTCCCAGACAGAGAGTCGGGCTACTACAGTCGGTACTTTTTGGTGCCCAAGAGAGATGGGGGGCTGCGTCCGATCTTGGATCGTCGTGGCTTGAACCGCTATCTCAGGAAATCCAGATTCAAAATGTTGACTGTCAAAATGATTGTTTCTCAAATCCAACCAGAGGATTGGTTTGTGACAATCGATCTCAAGGACGCATATTTCCATATAGAAATATTGCCACAGCACAGGAAGTTCCTGAAGTTCGTTTTCAGGGGTGAAGCTTACCAGTATCGGGTCCTTCTGTTTGGCCTAGCTCTGTCACCCCCCACATATACAAAATGCATGAATGCGGCTCTGGCTCCTTTATGACTCCAGGGCATCCGTATTTTGAATTACATAGACGACTGTCTGATTCTGGCCCAGTCTCAGGAGCTAGCGCTTCGACATCGGGATGTCGTCCTAGCCCATCTTCATTCTTTAGGATTGAGACTCAACGCCACAAAGAGTGTTCTCCTTCCTGTTCAGAGGACAACATATTTCGGCGTCACATGGGATTTGGTCACAATGCGGGCACAGCTGTCTCCTGCTCATGTCAAATCCATTCTCAACACCCTGAAGAAAATCAAGCTAGGCCAGAAGGTCACTGTTCATCACTTTCAGAAATCTTTAGACCTCATGGCAGCTGCATCCATGGTGATACCTTTGGGCCTTCTGCACATGAGACCATTTCAGCTGTGGCTAAGAGCCAGGGGGGATTCATTCAAGGGCCAATCCCCAAAGGCTAATAAGGGTTACGCGCCCCGGTTTCTGACTTTGGGTCCACTTTAGGTCCGTCTTGTCGTCGCAACATGCTAATGACAGACGCTTCCCTCACGGGCTGGGGTGCGGTCTTGGATGGCCGTCCAGCACAAGGGAGCTGGAGAGGTCATCTTCTCGCATGGCACATCAATTGCCTCGAAATGATGGCTCTGTTTCTGGCCCTGAAACACTTCCTCCAGCAGTTGAGAGGCTACCATGTCCTAGTGCGGGTGGACAGCACTGCGGTAGTCTCGTACATAAATTGCCAGGGTGGACTGCGCTTGAGCCGCTTGAACAAGCTAGCGCACCAGGTTCTGCTTTGGGCACAGGACAAGTTCTTGTCCCTCAGGGCAATTGACATTCCAGGGCATATGAATGTAGGAGCAGACTTGCTATCCAGACAAGTTGTAAAACATGGGGAATGGAAACTCCACCCAGTCCACCCAGTCGGTCAAATCTGGGAAAGATTTTACGTAGCAAAGGTGGCCCTCTTTGCCTCACATGAGGCAGCACAATGCCTCCTTTACTACTCTCTGACTCCTCCAGCTCCCCTGGGTCTGGACGCGATGGCCCACACGTGGCCCATCCCATAGTTCTGCTCCCGGGAGTCCTGGCGAGGGTCCGGCAACAGGGTTTCCTGCCTCTTATTGATAGCGCCCCATTGGCCGACCAGAGTGTGGTTCTCGGTTCTAATATCTCTCCTCGACGGCTCACCTTGGGTGATTCCAGTGAGGAGGGATGTTCTGTCTCAGGCGCAGGGGACGTACTTCATCCCCGGCCCGAGCTCTGGAACCTTCACATCTTGCCCCTGAGGGGGACCAACTAAGACATGCTGGTCTTCCAGCCAGCGTAATTGAAACCATTTTAAGTGCCAGGGCTCCCTCCACTAGAAGAACTTATGCCCTCAAATGGAGTGTATTTGAAAACTGGTGCATGGCAAGACATGTAGACCCAGTTCACTGCCAGATTGTTTCAGTGCTGGAGTTTCTGCAAGAAAAGTTGTCCTCGGGCTTATGCCCTAGTACTCTTAGAACGTACGTAGCCGCTATTTCGGCTTGTCACACTCTGACCGATGGGGTTTCTGTGGGGAAGCACCATTTAGTTGCCCGTTTTATTCGTGGAGCTAAACGGTTGAAGCCGCCCACTAAAGCGATGGTCCCTTCATGGGACTTAGCTATTATACTCGAAGGCCTGGCTGACACCCCTTTCAAACCACTAGAGTCAGCGCCTGTCAGGCTTCTGTCTCTTAAGATGGTTTTTCTTATGGCTATTACTTCTTTGAAGAGGATTGGTGATCTGCAGGCTCTGTCAGTCTCCCCATCCTGCCTAGACTTTGCCCCTGGGCTAGTCAAAGCTATTCTGCATCCTCACCTGAACTATCTTCCCAAGGTTCCATTCTCGACCATGCACCCAGTTGTTCTCGAAGCCTTTGGCCTCCGCCTTTCACAGCTCCGGAGCAGGAAAGACTTCACTTACTGTGTCCAGTACGTGCTCTTCGGATTTACGTCCACCGCACTAGCCAGTGGCGTAAGTCAGAGCAGCTCTTTGTTTGCCATGGGGGTCGCAACCGGAGGGCGGCTGCCACTAGACCGACTCTGTCACACTGGGTGAGAGATGCTATTGCCCTAGCCAAAAACAACCCGAGATTTTTATTTAATACCGTAGCTAAATTAACTAAAAACAAGACCACTGCAGAAATCTCCACAACAACATCATGCAGTAGTGAGGATTTCATGAACTTTTTCAATAACAAAATCATAAATATTAGGCAAAAAATTCAGGCTTTGAAACCAGACAATTTAAATAATTCAGATGAACTAACCACATGACATGAGAACTTAGAATACTTTACTCCCCTTGAAGCGAGGGAACTAATTTCACTCATCTCTTCTTCAAAATCGTCAACCTGTATATTAGATCCTATACCGACACATTTTCTCAAACAGATAGTACCAGCAATAATAGAACCCATGTTGAAAGTAATTAACTGTTCACTCAATAGTGGGTATGTCCCCAAATCCTTTAAATTAGCCATTATTAAACCGCTAATCAAGAAACCTGACCTTGACCCCAGTCAGCTTTCTAATTACAGGCCGATATCAAACCTTCCCTTTATCTCCAAGATTCTGGAAAAGGTAGTATCACAGCAGCTATGTTCACATCTACACAGAAATAGCATAAATGAACTGTATCAGTCAGGATTTAGGCCTCATCACAGCACAGAGACAGCACTTGTTACAGTAGTAAACGACCTCCTATGGGCCTCTGATCAGGGTTGCGTCACTATACTTGTGTTACTGGACCTCAGTGCAGCTTTTGACACCATTGATCATAGTATTCTCCTTCACAGATTAGAAAAGGTAGTAGGAATTAAGGGAACTGCCCTCTTGTGTCTCAGATCCTATTTGACTGATCGTTATCAGTTTGTAGATTTAGGTGGTGACCATTCCTCATATTCTCAAGTGGAGTTTGGTGTTCCACAGGGTTCAGTTTTAGGCCCACTGCTTTTTTCCCTTTACATGCTTCCTCTGGGTAACATAATTTGTAAACATGGTATTAGTTTTCATTGTTATGCTGATGAAACACAATTATATGTCTCAGCAAAACCAGATGAGAAAAAACAGTTTGCTAAAATTGAGCAGTGTGTGCAGGACATAAGAGATTGGATGTTAATTTTCTTCTGCTTAATCCTGATAAGACAGAAGTTCTGGTCATAGGACCACAGGTAGCTAGAAGTAAGCTTTCTGATCACACTGTAACTTTAGATGGCCTTTCTGTTCCATCAAATGCAACAGTAAAATACCTTGGTGTGATTATAGATTCCAGCCTTTCGTTTGAACCACATGTAGATAATATTACCAGAATAGCTTTCTTTCACCTTAGAAATATTGCCAAGATTAGAAACATATTGTCACTAAATGATGCAGAAAAACTAGTTCATGCCTTTATCACCTCTAGGTTGGACTATTGTAACGCCTTACTGTCTGGTTGTTCAACTAGGTGTATAAACAAGCTTCAGTTAGTACAGAATGCAGCAGCGAGAGTTCTCACTAAAACCAGAAGATACGAGCACATCACCCCTATCTTATCTACACTGCATTGGCTCCCTGTGAAATTTCGCATCGATTTCAATATACTACTTTTGACATTTAAAGCACTAAATGGTCTCGCGCCACAGTATTTGAGTGAACTGCTAGTGTCTTACGATCCGCCACGCCTCCTTCGATCAAAGAATGCAGGCTGCCTGTCAGTACCACGTATTATTAAAACTACAGCAGTGGGCAGATCTTTTTCAAGTCAAGTCAAGTCAAGTAGGCTTTTATTGTCATTCCAACCATATACAGTTAGTACACAGTGAAACGAAACAACGTTCCTCCAGGACCAAGGTGCCACATACATGCAACAACATAAATTTACAACACACATTTTTTTACATTTTTAAGTTAATCTAAAAGAACTATCTTACAAAGCCCCAAAGTTATGGAATAGTCTTCCTATTAATGTTCGGGACTCAGACACAGTCTCAGTGTTTAAGTCTAGGCTAAAAACCTATTTATTTAGCCAAGCATTTTTGTAAATAGATTAACCTTAGGTAAAGGAGCAGATCTGGGGGACTCATGGACGTAGAGTATTCTGGTGAACTGGTATGTTTAGATGCTGTCTTCCCCACTCTCATTGATCACTCAGGTTTGTTGACGGTGAGGTGATTGGTTGCTTTACATCACAGGGAGCCCTCATGTCTGTGTTTCCTTCTGGCTCTCCCTTTTAGTTAGTCCTGCCGGAGTCCCTGCTTGCACTTTGCACTAACTTTACATTCACCTTATACATGTTGACTGTGACCATACCTAACTGCCATCTCTCCTTTTTTTCTGTTCTCTCCTCCTCTGCTCTCTCTCTCTCTCTCTCTCTCTCTCTCTCTCTCCTTTCCCTCTCTCTGTCTCTCTGTCGAGCTATACATGTCACTCCTGAGATGCCAGTGATCCAGACCCCTCTGCCCTCTGGACCCGTCTAACCCGTTCTGGAGTCCTGCTTCTGGTTGGAGATCTCGTCGCATGGATGCCCCGTGTGGTCTGCCTGGATTCATGTGGTGGCTGGGGATGGTTTCCATGAAGACTGTCCTGTCATCGATTGATGCTCTGGGGACCTGTGACTTCACTTGTTCGATAGCTCAGGACTGGAATCTCCTACAGTCTACCTGAGCCTCCAGGAACAAACTGGACTCCTTTTAATTTTAATTTTAAACACATCTCCTGTTATACTAAACTTCCAGTACACATTATTATGCTGATCAATCCCTGCTATCCATTATCACCCAGATGAGGATGGGTTCCCTGTTGAATCTGGTTCCTCTCAAGGTTTCTTCCTATTACCATCTCAGGGAGTTTTTCCTTTCCACCGTCGCCCTCGGCTTGTTCATCAGGGACAATCTTATCATTTTGATTCATACACATTGCATACAAACTTACTTCTTTTATTGTGTAAAGCTGCTTTGTGACAATGTCAATTGTTAAAAGCGCTATATAAATAAAATTGACTTGACTTGACTAGCCTATGAGGCGCGTGGTCACACTTCGCCTCTGGGAATCAGGGCTCATTCAACCAGGGGGATTGCCTCATCGATTGCCTTGGCAAGAGGCGTCCTCCTGCAGCAGGTGTGTGATGCGGTGGGCTGGTCCTCTCCACACACGTTTGTTAGATTTTATAGTCTGGATGGCAATGCTACTCCGGGTTCGCGGATCCTTGAGTCAGCATCCCAGAGCTAGGTCTGAGACCTCCTCGGCTTTGTGCGCACACACTACACAACCTGGGGGTCCAGACACTTGCAGTGCGGTGGCGTTGGTATTCTCGTTCCCATAGCGTTTTCATGCAGTATTGAGTGTAGCTTTTGAAAGAGAACGTCTCGGGTTACTTGGCTGTAACCCTGTTCCCTGATAAAGCGGGAACGAGATGCTGCGTTCCGATGCCGCACTGCTGGCGTGCCTGGACGTCCTTCAGACAAAATTGACCTGAGGATGTTTTCGGTTCACTCTTATTTATAACCTGCAGGTGCACCTTATTCGGTGACGTCATGCCTGGCAGAGGTTATAAGCCGAAGGTATTCGGCGGTTTTGACATGCACAGGCTTCACAACCGGAGAACAAAGAGATGTTCCCATAGCGTTTTCACGCAGCATCTCGTTCCCGCTTTATCAGGGAACAGGGCTACAGCCAAGTAACCCGAGATGTTTTTTCTTCTGTTATGGCACAGGCATATTCCACGATCAAATTGTGAAAGAGTGTTTCTGGGAGCTTGGGGAATAATTTTCTCACATGTAGTGGACACAGCTACTGTATACTGGAGATGTAGTAATGCCACAGTCGAAATAAAAAGCTCCTCATCACCCTGAGAACACCATCTTTAGATTGAAGCATGATGGTGGTAGCATCATGAAGAATTTTACCGGCTTTCAATGGAAAAATATTTATGCGTGAGAGCACAATACAAGAGATGGAGCCACATACACAACAATCCCAACAGAAATCATGTGACAGTCTGCAAAAGCCTTGAGACTGGCCAAAGCCACTCTGAAGTGGGTCAAAACCTGTGTTAATGCCTTACAATGCCCCAGTCAAAGCCCAAACTTCAAGCCAATTACAGTTCTGTGGGAAGACTTCAAATATCTAAGTTGAGTCAATTTCAACTCCACCTTTTTTACTTTTTAACAACATTTAGTGCTACAATATGAATACTTATTCAAGTTTTCACCTTTACAGCTATTACAGTATTCACTGTAGAGCTTCCTGGGTTCTGTATGTGTGTGTGTGCATGGCACAAAGAGAGTCTTTTAACAAGTAGGCTGGTAGTATGAAAAACTCATACATCACAGCATCACCTATAGCCTGCTGAAAAACTCCTGTGGCATAGTAACACAAAGCTAAAAGTTAAAAGCCTCACTGCTGGAGTGAGTGCGTCAGGCATCTTATATCACAGCCATTACTGCATTTAGAAAAGTAAAAAAAAAAATATATATATATATATATATATATTTTTTTTTTTATACACACATACACATACACACACAGTACAGACCAAAAGTTTGGACACACCTTCTCATTGAAAGAGTTTTCTTTATTGTGTTCTTTATTGTGTTCTTTAGCCCAAACAAGTCTCTTCTAATTGTCAGATATTCTACCATGAAAGCCTGATTCACACAGTCTCCTGTTAACAGTTGTTCTAGAGATGTGTCTACTGCTAGAACTCTGTGTGGCATTGACCTGGTCTCTGGTCTGAGCTGCTGTTAACCTGCGATTTCTGAGGCTGGTGACTCGGATGAACTTATCCTCCGCAGCAGAGGTGACTTTTGGTCTTCCTTTCCTGGGCCGGTCCGCATGTGAGCCAGTTTATTTGTAGTGCTTGATGGTTTTTGTGACTGCACTTGGGGACTCTTTGAATGAGAAGGTGTGTCCAAACTTTTGGTCTGTACTGTATACTGTATATATCACACACACACACACACACACACACACACACACACACACACACATATATATATATATATATATATATATATATATATAGAATGGAAGCAACTAACTAAGCATTTTCAGCATTAAAAAAATGTTAAAAATACATATGCATTTAAAATTGCTTGAGAAATTTCAGACCCCAGAAAGTAATACAGAACTTGTATTGTAAGCTGTGGTATGTGCAACTGAATAATATGCATGGCTTGAATCAACTTTTATATTGGAGATGGAAATAATCACAGGCCGTAGTATACCATATGCTCTAGTATATCAAATATGACCCCCCCCCCCCCCCAAAAAAAAATAAAATAAAATAAGTCCAATTCAATATGCCAAAATGCTCTGAACATAGGTTTGGAACATTTTATTCTACGGTATCCAAATTTTAAAGATTTTAATCACCAGAGACATATGTGTTTCTCGTTAATCTCAGAAAACACTGAAATTTCACTTTTATAGCAACATCAAGGATAGTGATGGCAGGAAATATTTTTAACTGAAAGTATAGATTTTTCATGTTGGCAGTGTCAATAATCTGTGGAATTAAATAAGTTACAAATCTTTTTTATGGTACCCCATTCTCACCGAATAATATACAATTTCTGAGCCAAAAGTAAAGCAATTTTAAGGTTTTTTTTCGTTGAAAGCCGATGGTAAAATATACAGACAATAATTTCCTTTTTGCTAGAATTGAACAAACTAGGCTTAAATCTATTGAGAAAAAACATTCAATTGATTATGCAGCAGTATTGAACTTTGAAAAGTCAAATAAACCATTAAAAAAAAAGGCTTAATGAAAATCAATTACTCAGCCCAAACAATCTTTTCATCCCTCTGCCACCAGGTAGCAAATGCATTATGTTTTGGTGTTTTCCATGTATCTGTGCTTCCTTTTGTTTTTCTGTCCAATATTCTCTTCAGCATAGTACACACGTGGACAAAATTGTTGGTATCCTTCGGTCAATGAAAGAAAAACTCACAATGGTCACATAAATAACTTTAATCTGACAAAAGTAATAATTAAAAAAAATTCTATGAATGTTAACCAATGAAAGTCAGACATTGCTTTTCAACCATGCTTCAACAGAATTATTTAAAATAATAAACTCATGGAACAGGCCTCGACAAAAATGATGGTACCCCTAGAAAATACTGAAAATAATGTGACCAAAGGGACATGTTAGTTCAAGGTGTGTCCACTAATTAGCATAATCAGGTGTCTACAATCTTGTAATCAGTCAGGGGGCCTATATATAGGGCTCCAGGTAGTCACTGTGTGGTTTGGTGACATGGTATGTACCACACTCACCATGGACCAGAGGAAACGAAGGAAAAAGTTGTCTCAGGAGATTTGAAAGAAAATTATAGACAAGCATGTTAAAGGTAAAGGCTATAAGACCATTTCCAAGCAGCTAGATGTTTCTGTGACTACAGTTGCACATATTATTCAGAAATTTAAGATCCATGGGACTGTAGCCAACCTCCCTGGACGTGGCCGCAGGAGGAAAATTGATGACAAATCAAAGAGACGGATAATCCAAATGGTAACAAAAGAGCCCAGAAAGACTTCTAAAGAGATCCAAGGTGAACTTCACGCTCAAGGAACATCAGTGTCGGATCGCACCATCCGTCGTTGTTTGAGCCAAAGTGGACTACATGGGAGACGACCAAGGAGGACACCATTGTTGAAAACAAATCATAAAAAAGCCAGACTGGAATATGCCAAACTACACGTTGACAAGCCACAAAGCTTCTGGGAGAATGTCCTATGGACAGATGAGACAAAAATGAAACTTTGTGCCAAGGCACATCAGCTCTATGTTCATGAAGCATATCAAGAAAAGAACACTGTCCCTACTGTGAAACATGGAGGAGGCTCTGTTATGTTCTGGGGCTGCTTTGCTGCATCTGGCACAGGGTGTCTTGAATCTGTGCAGGGTACAATGAAATCTCAAGACTATAAGACTATAAGACTATAGGATTCTAGAAAGAAATGTGCTGGCCAGTGTCAGAAAGCTGGGTCTCAGTCGCAGGTCATGGGTCTTGCAACAGGACAATGACCCAAAACACACAGCTAAAAACACCCAAAAATGGCTAAGAGGAAAACATTGGACTATTCTAAAGTGGCCTTCTATGAGCCCTGACCTCAATCCTATTGAGCATCTTTGGAAGGAGCTGAAACATGCTGTCTGGAAAAGGCGCCCTTCAAACCGGAAACAACTGGAGCAGCTTGCTCATGAGGAGTGGGCCAAAAAACCTGCAGAGAGGTGCAGAAGTCTCATTGACAGTGAGACTCGTTTGATTGCAGTGATTGCCTCAAAAGGTTGTGCAACAAACTATTAAGTTAGGGGTACCATCATTTTTGTCCAGGCCTGTTCCATGAGTTTTTGAGTTTTTTTTTTTTTTATAATTCCGTTGAAGCATGGTTGAAAAGCAATGTCTGACTTTCATTGGTTAACATTCATAGAATTCTTATTTATTATTACTTTTGTCAGATTAAAGTTATTTCTGTGACCATTGTGAGTTTTTCTTTCATTGACCGAAGGGTACCAACAATTTTGTCCACGTGTGTATTTCTTAAATGAATGATTGATGGTTTACGATTAATAGATAGAATTAACAATGTCACAAAACAACAGTATGTCACAAAAGTGAGTACACCCCTCACATCTTTGCAAATATTTAGTTATATCTTTTCATAGGACAACACTGCATAAATGACTCTTTGACACAATGAAAAGTAGACAGTGTAAAGTTTGTATAGCAGTGAAAATGTATTGTCCCCTCAAAATAAAAATGAAAATACAGCCAATAATAGCTGAACGCCTGGCAACAAAAGTGAGTACACCCCTAAGTGTAAATGTGCAATGTCAATAGTTTGTGTGGCCACCATCATTTTCCAGCACGACTTGGGTCATTATCATGCTGGAAAACTGCTCTGCGGCCCAGTTTCCGGAAGGAGGGGATCATGCTCTGCTTCAGTATGTCACAGTACATGTTAGACTTCATGTTTCCCTCAATGAACTGTAGCTCCCCAATGCCAGCAGCACTCATGCAGCCCCAGATCATGACACTCTCACCACCATGTTTGACGGTAGGCAAGACACACTTGTCTTTGTACTCCTCACCTGGTTGCCGCCACATATGCTTGACACCATCTGAACCAAATAGGTTTATCTTGGTCTCATCAGACCACAGGACATGGGTCCAGTAATTCTGGTCCTTAGTTTGCATGTCTGCAGCAAATTGTTTGCGAGCTTTCTTGTGCATCATCTTTAGAAGAGGCTTCCTTCTAGGACGACAACCATGCAGAGCAATTTGTTGCAGTGTGCAGTGTACGGTCTGAGCACTGACTGGCTGACCTCCCATCCCTTCAATTTCTGCAGCAATGCTGGACGCACTCATCCGACTGTTTTCCAAAACCAAACTTTGGATCTGACACTGAGAGTCACATGATAAAGGGGAAAGAAAATGACTAATTGCGCTCAATTTGTACATTTTCACTTAGGGGTGTACTCACTTTTGTTGCCAGTTGTTCAGCTATTATTGGCTGTATTTTTAGTTATTTTGAGGGGACAATAAATTTACACTGCTATACAAACTTTACACTGACTAGTTTTCATTGTGTCAAAGAGTCATTTATGCAGTGTTGTCCTATGAAAAGATATAACTAAATATTTGCAGAGATGTGAGGGGTGTACTTACTTTTTGACATACTGTATGAACTGATTTTGGATTTTTGGATATATATATATTTAAGTGTGGACGCACCTAAAAAGTAGATATATGAAATAGTGTCTATTAGTAAGATATTTTGGTGTTTTACTAATTGAACACTCTATGCTAAAATGTACAATTATTTACTTATGATATAGCTCCTTGTGTATGTAAAAACAAGGAATGTATGAATTGATATGAAAACTAGCAAGCAAATTAAAGAAGTTACTGAAAGTAAGCTACCCAGCCAAAAAAATGCTTTATTTATGTAAGTGAGGTGGTGTTAGTTTTTATTTATTTATTTTTTAGATAAGAACATTGTCAGGATTAGTAGATTAAAGTCTACGTTTTTTTTTAGTTAATTACTACTATATTAGTGGTATTTTACTCAAGTCAATGTGTTTTGTATTTGTTTTACCACTGATTATACACTGCATTCAAGTAAATACCAGACATAAAATTACAGTATTTTTTTTTATAGTTGACAACATAATTAATGGATTGTCATTAGAACCAAGAATAAAAAAAAATCCTCCACTTGAATGTAATAGTCACCCAGAATTGAGTGTAGGGAGTTTCCCAGGGGATTTTGAGTGACACAGTTTTTAGGACCTCGGTGTCATGATACAGTAGTTATCATGATAGTGAATTGTACACTGCAATTAAATTCAAATCAGCAGGTAGAGCCAAGGAAGCCCCTAGGATGAGTTGCAAAATAACTTCATGACTCCAGGCACCCTACTGTGAGGCAAAATTATTGTTTTGCTTTTTGTTTATCTTGTTTGTGGTGTTGTTTTATGGGTCATTTTCTTTCATTCATTTTCATCAATCTAAAATGTAAATTACATAATTATTTTCCATTAATTAAATTACATTACATAATCTTACATAAATAAGATCCGTCAGTGTGCCGTAGATGACCCGTTCTTCGTGTCAAAAATCATTACCTGTGATGAAACTTGGGCGTATGGATAGAGACCCTGAGATGAACCCACAGTCTTCACAGTGGAAGAGTCCATCATCACCACAACTGAAAATGTTGAGGCAAATCCTCAAACAAGTGCACGCTTATGGTCTTTTTTGTGCATCAAGGATTTATCAATTCAGACAGTCAAACAGTCAAATTCTACTGCCAGCTTTTAAGGCATCAAACAGAACTAATTGTGAATTTTTTTGATAAACTCACATACTTTAAATAACATTAGTAATGTAAATAAAAACAGGAAGAAAGTAGCATGTTGTATTTGTTAGATTTAAAAAAAACTTAAATATTACAATGGGACTTTATTTGAAATCTTTCAAGCATTATTATTTTTTTAATTGTGAAAAAGATTTCTATAGATAAATTGTTATAATTGTTAAACAAATAATAACAGATGTAATTACTTTTACATATCATCAACAACATAAAGCTTTTAATATTGCATAAGATTTTCAATGTAATTTTTTTCATAGCTTTTATTGAATTGTGTTTTTTTAAGATAAAGTCTGTTTGGTATTGCTAAACTACTTTGAAGGAATTTTATTTGTGTACATTAAGGAAACCTTGCACTACATGGCTAGCATATTCATCTCTAAACTCTTACATATTAGGAAAAAATGGGTGGAGATCAAGGAAATTTTGACAAACTTTTGTTAATGGCGGATTGTAATGGTGTAAAATGTGGGTATGTGTGTATTTTTATTTTGATCCAGAGATGTCAGGGTATGCAAACTGAGCAATGTGTTTATGTTTTAGATCTCTTTTTCTAGATTCTCAGTTTACTTTTTGTCCTTGCTTTGTTACTATTTTTATTTTGCCAGATGGCCCTCTTTTACCCCCTGCGACTAATTTTTTTAATTTAACATTGTTTAAGTCATAAATATATATTCTGTCTAAATTTGCTCCAAATATCTTGTTATCGACATCATTAACATGACCAATATAATATACATGAAGAATTTTGCCACAAGTATCCTATTTTCAAAAATGCCTTTGGCAGCTGGTCAGAGTGCAATGAAAGAATCAATTACCCCAAATGAAGCTGCAGAAAATGTGCCAAGCATACCAAGGAGTCTTCTACAATGTCCCCATTTTACTGATAGTGTAATGTTAAGTGCATGGGCTTTATTTCACATAAGGAGGCTATAGTGTACTTTATGCAATAGTTAGTTGATTGTACAATTTTACAAGTTTCATTTCATTGATATATAGCATAATATCACTGGAACATTTATCTATATTTATTACTCTACTTTACAGGTGTTCTAATAATCATTAATCCCTAAACAAAGGCACTACTTGGTGTGTGGAACAAGCGATTCTACCCTCTACATAACACACTAGGGACTTTGGGATCAACCCTGGAACAATTAGCTCATGACTTTGGCCATCTTAACCATGCTGATAATCAGTACAACATCACTCTCTCTCTCTTGTGATATTGCTTCATTAACTATTCATCTAGATATTATTTTAAATTAAGTTGTGTGTATAACTCTGGAGGCAGTTTAACAAAAGATGAATTGCAATTATTTCTCACAGTTAGTTTAATCCAATTGTATTTCACAGCTAGTTGTATCCAATTAAAATCCACATATATATTTTTTAAACAATCATCTGGCTCTTAAATATAAATGGGTGGATAAAATGGACAGCTCATTGATTGACTGGAAGAACAAATGTTTGGATTGAAAAATTCTGAGAATGGATGCTAAGGGAACTTAAACAAAAGAAACAATAAAAATATGATTTAGTTGACTGCAGCTATATAAAAAGAATACAAAATCATATCTTGGACAGCTGATTCATCAAACAAGATGAACTATGACTGTTAATGTGTGACAGAGTACTATACCAGGTACGATCATTTTGGACACAGCTCTGGGATTCCAATTTTGATGATTAAATTTGATTATGTTTTTTTTTTTTTTTTTTTTTTATTCTCTGGTTTTCTTTCCAGTGTGTGTGTGTGTGTGTGTGTGTGTGTGTGTGTGTGTGGGTGTGTATGTGTGTGTGTATGTGTGTGTGTGTGTGTGTGTGTGTGTGTGTGTGTGTGTGTGTGTGTGTGGGTGTGTATGTGTGTGTGTATGTGTGTGTGTGTGTGTGTGTGTGGGTGTGTGTGTGTGTGTGTGTGTGAGAGAGAGAGAGTGAGAGAGTTGTTGTTCTTTGATGGGCTGAATTCCAGTGTGGATTCCCAGCTCTCATCCAGTGATATCTGGGCTAACGTGATGTCATGACATGATGCAAAAGCAACATAAATGGCCCCCCCACACCGCCCTTTTTTAAATTGTTTGTTTGTTTGTCAGAAAACAGCATTAATGTCTTTGCAAATATTGCTTGCATATGATGTCTGATGTCTGATGTTTTTTGTTTACAGTGTACATTTTCATGTTCTTGACTGTGATGGGCAGAATGATAGAGGTAAGAGTGAAATTCAATGTTTTAATAACATCCTCAAATTGTTAAAATAATGGAAGTCAAGATAATAAGACTAATTAAGTGAAATTCTATACAAGCATTTCAATATTTAGTAAAAAGTCCTTTACTCATCAGAACTTGCTGGATCCAGCTGGGCACAGAGTCAAAAAGACATCTGCAGTACCCTGGTGTAACTTGTTCAATCCATGCCTGCTTCATTGCTTCCTGAAGATCATATAGGAAGGTGGCACACATCTTGACAATTCACTTGAGAATTGACTAGTTTTAGGCATTTTTGTATAGAGGTGGACACTTTCAAAAAGTAAAAGTCTTGTACCACATTTGTGCATTCAAATGAGCACACTTCTTTAGCCAGATACTGTAGGCTAGATTAATTAGTGACACCACTGTTATAATACATAGCATATGCTATATCTTAATACTTTTGGCCACTATTGTATATACAATCTGAAATAATGAAGACATGGATGACAGATATTAAAATTAACATCTAAATTCCATTAACAAGCATTTATATTACAACCTAAGAGCTTGATGAGACATATATATACACTTTTCTACCAGATGGTGAAAATGTATTTGTATGCAATTTCAGAATTTCTTTATTACTGTTCTATGGTGCCAATTAGCACAGCAATACTTTTACGGAAGGAGCCTGGTGTTTGACCAAATTAAGGATTTTTCTCCTTTAATTTGCTTCTGAATCACCACGGTGAGGTCAGGCACTCCTACAGCCTCTGTAGCCATTAAAGCTCATCTTATCCGGACACCGCAGTAGCCTACCACAGACCATCTCAGCTGTTTTATAACTTTAAGACAATTACACAATGCCTAACTGTCCTCTGAATAGTGTCTGCAGGAGTGTAAATAAAAATAACCTATTATTATTATTATTATTATTATTATTATTATTATTATTATTATTATTATTATTATTATTATTAATAAGGATAATGCATAGTGAAAGCAAGAGGGGGTGAAGGATTTTTTTAAAGAAGTATATACAGTATTATACATATACTGTATATACACACTTTATTTCTTCATTATACAGTATACTAGGCAAAAAACCTTATGCACAGGAACCATAACTGCAATAGCACCAATAATTAACAGCAATTAAGTTATTGCATCGATTAAATAAATTTCTCATGATTTAACTTTTACATTAAACAAAGAACAACATCAGCAGAAAAAAAAAGCTGAAATTCCAGTCATGTCAGTTGAAATCAGTTATTCCAGATTTGTTCGTTGATTGGCTCATCTGGCAATTCACTTAATAAATTGGCAATAAAAAATAACACTTACTTGACACTCTATTTGAGAGATAACTTGTAGCAAAGTACAATGCTGTTAAAATGTCAGGCTCCTTGTGAATGCCATGTTTCCTCAAAGGGGGAAATGGTTTGTCCACTCCAAACAAGATCAAAGTGTATGTTACATACTGAAGATTATACTCCCTGGAATTACTGTTAATATAACTGAAGGATACACCATCTTAAGGATGACTCCTGGTCACTTGTGAAAGCTCCCCAAAAACCAATAAAAGTTTGGAGTTGAAGAACCACCCTGGGCTTATGAGTACATTCAGGAAATCCTAAAACTGGTGCTGGTTATTTCAAAACCCATTTTTCTTCTGAAGTGTCAGATGCTCTGGAAAAAGGTGTATATCTTACCATATGTTTAGTCATAACATCTGGGGGAAAAGGGAATAATCTTTCTTACTAAATGTCTTAACTTTACTTCCACTTGCAAAATAGTGCAATTCTGTTGTGACATGTTGCTTTCCCTGGTGACTGCTTTAGAGATGTCAGAATTACAGGGTCCCTTGATACACTGCTTATTTCACGCTTAATGGTGCTGGTTTGATAGCATGCTGTTTGTCTAATTAGTTTATTTCTACTTATTATGGACCGGTAGAAGCTTCATGTAGTTAATTTGTATACTTACAAGAGTAAAATCTCTAGTTCCACACTTTTATTCTGTTGTTGAGTGTATCCTTGTTATACTCAGTGACAGGATCCCTCCGTTATCAATGACAAGTGATGACAATTTACAGTTTTTTGATGCAGCGTTTTAGACCTTCCACAAAAGGGCACTTTGATGGCTTTACAAAGAATGAACAAGTGTATGACATGAACCTTTTCAAATTATCATTGTGATTGAAGACTGACACAACATCTGGCTTTTCAAGGCCTAATAAGTGCCTGACTTGGGAGCACTATTCCCATGGGGATTATAAGGCCCTTCCTCAAAAAGCAGGAAAACAGGAACCATGATGAAATAAAAACCACGAAGAGAAACCAGCAGCAGCCTTGTCCTTCGCTATTCTCAACAATTCTCTAACTCCTGAAAAAGAGCCCTTTCTGTGTTATAATGTGTAAATAACAGAAAACAGCAAAGTCTGACAAAGACAACCAAGCCTATGCATGGATAACAGTAGGTGTTTGTTCATGTCGACGCTTAAAGTTTGTAAATCCTTACTGTGCACGCCGAAAAGATGTTCCATAGCATCAAGCCCTAAAACCTCAATGTTTTCTACTCTAAAATGTACTATAACGTACTATATACCAAAAAAGTACAGCATACTTTTATTATTTCATTCATTAGCTTTGATTATAGCATGCAATGTGGTGGCCACATTCATGTGTGAAAACGATTCCCCATTTCTGAAATATGTCCATGGAAGATAAAACTCCACTGATGTGATTCCTCAAGCATTTAAGTGATTTCTGGTCATTCATGTTTTTTTTTCCCACAGTTCTTACATCAATTGCAGTCATTTTAATCTTTCCTTTGCTTGTACTGTATGTAGTCCAATAATTTGACTCTTCTTAAACAACTCAGGTAAAATTCATACCATTTTCCATATAAGAGTTTTTTCACTGCATCTTTGGCGAAGCTATCATACTTGCTACTGTCTTTGAAGGTAGCCCATTATGCTGGTATTCTCATTATCATTTTCTTCATAAAAGTTCATTTAAAAAATTGCAGATAATCATGTACAGACCATTTGACATCAAATAAAGGTTAAAGTTTTAAACTTTTATTTAAAAAATGTTTTTTTTTTTTTGCTTCACAGATTAAATGTAGTTTTAAATGGATAAAATATACAACATATAATAACCCTAGAATTGTTAAGATGCTGTGGACTCTTTGGCTCTTCACATCACACAACCTCATCATTAATTATTTTAATGCCACATGCCATTGCTTTATTCTTCATTTTAACAGTTTTCTTAACTAAATAATATTTCTGTAATATGATATGAAGTAGCACCATTGTGGCTTAGTGGACCACTGTTGCCTCCTATCTCCAGGATTAATGTGTTTTAATCTCACTTTCATGTGTTTTAATCTCATCTTCAGTCCTGTGGGCATGGAGTTTGCACGTTTTCTGTGATTGATGGGTTTCTTCTGGGTACCCTGGTTTACTACCACAGTCCAAAGACCTGGGCCCGTATTCACAAAGCTTCTTAAGCCTAAACGTTGCTCCTAGTGGTGAAATTCTAAGAAAATTCTTAGAATTATGACATTTTCTTACACACTAAAAATGCTGGGTTGTTTTTACTACCCAAATGCTGGGTTGCCTCTGTTGGGTAATTTTTCTGGGTTATTTACAGGGAATTTGGTACTTTTTGTTTAACCCAGTTTGCTGGGTTGGAGTTGGATTAGCTAGTAACAGCTAACATCACAGACAAGACCAATCCTTCGTGTCTTTTTTTTTGGGCTGCTGATAAGGGTGCTTTCTCCTCATGCATTTAAGAGGAAATGTAAACGTTCAATATAAGGTCTGTATACACACTTTCACTCACCTATGACTGAATTTGTTCACTGTATGTAACATTTATTACTGTTACCATGTTACACTCAAACTTTCAGCCTGGTCTGTGCTATAGCATGCTAGTTTATCTGACAATGGCTGCTAGCTAGCCAAACCAAAGAAGCCCACCTGTGTATGAAAGAAACTGCAAAAATGTCTGAGCTTTTTAACTTTCTTTGTAGAATGCTTGCAGGGTGTATGAAGATGGTGAAGTGATGAATGAAAGCTAAACTTTAGTGCCAGCATGATGCTAGCTTTTAACTAGGTTGCTAGTGTTAGTAACCACATATAAAAAGCTGAGGTGTTACAAAACACTAATATTCTTACAAATATGCATACTAGCCAACCCTCTCGATTTTTCCATAAACTTTTACTTTCTTTAATCTCTTTCTCTCTAAGGTTGGATCCAACACCATGGAATATCTCCAGCAGGCTGAAGTGTTGAGGCCGAACACCTACATCCTGATGTTGGGAGATAATGACCAGCACTGCTCTTAGGCATTAGTGCTTCTCAGTAATAGTATCGTAACGATGTCGCTGTTGAACTTGTTTTGTATTATCTGATCTTGTGCTTTTGAAAAATAAATATTAATAATTTTTCTATGATTTGTACAATTAATTGGGTATTGTTTATTGCATATTTGTATGTTTTGCAAAACTTTAAGGTTTTTTTTGTAATAGACCAGTATATCAAAGTAATTTAACTGTTTAAACTGTTTTAACCATAGACATGTAAAACATAAAAATAATAATAACCTATTTGTGAGGTAGAATTAAAACAGCATTATAGTTAAATATGACCTAGCATTTGGATTGAATATTTTACCCATCTTGCTGGGTTAAATAAATAACCCATGTTGCTGGGTTAAATTAACCCAGCATGTAGTTGGTCCAATAATTATCCAGCGTTTTTTAGGGTGTAGAATTTTCTCTTAAATTTAGGACTAATTTTAGTAAATATAAAAATGATTCAAGAAATAATTTTTATAAGATATTTTCATAATCATTTTTCATTTTTACAAGATATTTATAGAAATATCTTAGCCCTAAAAACAGATCCTAATGTAAAGAGTAGAGAGCAGGACTTTTAAGAGGCTTAAGAGTTTCTATAGCAGAGGACAAAATGGTGTGAAGAAGAAATATTTATCAACCACTGAATGTAAACACTGCTCTGCAATCATGCAAATTGGTAAAAGGTGAGCCATTTTGTTCCCATCAATCTAAAATGGATTACAAGTAATAAAACTTGGTATGATAAATAAATATAATAAACAAATGCAAGAACTTTAATATAGTTACTACTATATGAAATTGGTTGCTTCAAAAGTAGACACATTTTCAACATTTGGCGTTTTATTTAACTTTAAGATATTTAACCTATAATTGAAACTTTGCATGAAGTTGACTGCATTCATAATTATACCATATACAAACATTATGATCTCACTGTCTGTACTATTATCATATATTCTATTTTCACAAAGAGCGCATTTTACGACCTTTTCAGATTTATCAACCAATCACAGTCCTTGATTGCTGCATCATACCTTGCAATGGGGTCAACCACACCTCCTCACTAAGATAAAGGTTTTTGTACCTTTCTTAGTCAGAGTTGCTCTGAAAAGTTTCCTAAACTACTTTTAATCTGGAGAATTCTAAGAAGCTTTGTGATTTCGGGCCCTGCAGTCTAGGTTGATTGGTGTTTTTAAATTGTATCCCAACTTTCCTGGGATAGGCTATATATATATATATATATATATATATATATATATATATATATATATATATAATATAAAGTTACATGGTTCTGTGTGTGTGTTTTTTTAAATTATTGTTTATTTTCTTGCACCTCTATTTGGGACTGACATCAACACCTGCGGCCTTTTATACTGAGATGATTCAGACATTCTGAGCGATTTATAGAGCAAGTCCTGAACACCAGTCAATGAATTCAGTGCTGTCTGCAATGCTGGATTCCATCATTTCACATTTTCAATTGAGTCCTTCCTATCCTGACAAATAGGCTGAATAAACTGTCACAGAGGATAAAACTCAATCTACTGGCTTTTCAGGCCCACCCAAGTGGATGCTCTGCTTGTCTGCCTGGTGAGTGCTGGGTTTAAATTTGTTCCTTTTTGGAATTTTGTTTTGTTTTTGTTTTTAGATATTCCGAAGTCAGAGGCTGAGCATTTGAGCATTTAGTCAATGTTAAATGAGTAAATAAGTGAAGATTTGTAATCACCTGCACTCATTTTTTTAATGCATTCATCTCTCTCTCTCTCTGTACATGCATGTGTGCAGCAGCAGGTAATATGGGCTTAGACATAACTTTTGAAAAAGTATTGAAGAGACAACTCATGAATGATACATCTCTTCTCTCATATTAACACAACAGAGGAGCAATCTGCTGAATCAAGCTGTGCAAATTTGGAGGCAGTCCAAACAAGAATTTTAAAGGACGTTTTGTGTGTGTGTGTGTGTGTGTGTGTGTGTGTGTGTGTGTGTGTGTAATCAACATTACAGCAGACAAGTGCTTGCAAATGGTGTCTGCTCTCCAAACAACAAGAGAAGGGAAGCACCTAAAAGTTTTCCCCTGATATCCATCATTACCACCGTCTCATCATATATATACACATACACTGTGGGAGGAAACCTACCAAGCCCGAGCGGAAGATGCAAACTCCATGCAAGACCCAAGGCGGGTATTGGTCCCCGATTCTGGAGGTGCTAGGCGACAGTGCTAACCACTAGGCCACCGTGAATCCCCATCAACAAAAGTAATTGAAAAAAAAAAAAAAAATAGAACCAGCAAGCGTGTGTGTGTGTGTGTGTTTGTGTGTGTGTGTGTGTAGCGGGGGGTGTGTGTGTGTGGGGGGATGGGGGGGGTATACATGAGTATCACACTTTTTGGCCTTATATGGAAGAACTAAGGAAGCTGGTGAATAAATCTGAAACTCTGTCATTCCTGGGTGTTTTTCTAAGGTTTTTGCTTTCAAAAGTCTAAAGAGAGGCTGGTGAGAAATTGCTTATATACGTATGCTTTTAAGCAGCTGGAGTTAAACCATTTCATACAACCAGTTTTATACACTTTCATTCACAACATGAAATATCATTAGAACTGCTCAAAACAGAGAGAAAGCTGCTTAGAGAAAAGACACGCACTGCTAGAGAAAGCCTTTAATTCCTTCAGATTGCTTTCCTTTTGTAAATTCCATGCTTTAGGGCAAACACTGCAGTTCTGCCTCTGTTGCGTATGATATATTAGCTCTTGAAAAGAGAGTTGCAGTGTAGAACGATGACAGATAATGAAGCATGGAACATTTCCTAATGTTAATGTTGTATCTGTGTAGCTCACAAAGATAGATAGACCAGAAGAGCAGAATGTTCTTTTTAAATTGTTTGAAAAACTTCTTAAAACAATGGCTCCCATATTACTGGGTCACTGTGTTAATTTACAATTTGCAAGCAATACACTTTCCATAAATTCTGAAAAAAAAAACATGCAAAAGAAACATAACGTGTGTGTGTGTGTGTGTGTGTGTGTGTGTGTGTGTGTGTGTGAGTGTGTGAGACAGTAAAACTGTTAGCCAGTTTGAGTGAAATTAAGAGCTTCCAGTTTCTGCATTTATATTGGTTACAAGAATTCAGTCTTGTCTGTTATTAGTTAGAAACCATGGGATTTACATCATGTTTAAATTCAGTTTAGAAGACCCAGATGTTTATAGATTTTTTCAATTTCTTTTCCCCTTTCATTTCACTTTAGATAACAGACAGGAAACACGGTATTATTATTATTATTATTATTATTATTATACACACCCAGCCACTGGGGGTTGCACTAGCCAATGCACTGGTAGTACCTAACATAAGCCCAGATGAAATAGTAGAGCTATGTCAGGAAAAGCATCCAGTGTTAAACCTACAGTATGCCAAATCATATACAAAAAAAAACAGCATGCCTTGTGTAGTAGAAGAACCTTTAATCTAGATTTTTTGTGCCTCTACCTCTGACATACGGTTTTTGTAGCCTTTATATTCTAAAGCTGTGATGAAATGCACCACTGGGACATGTTTATGGTGTAATCGCAAAGTTTAATCACCAAGGATTACCATGTGAGTTGCAGATAAATAGAGATGTGGAGAAGTAGTCAGACTGATTGAACTACTTAATGACATCAATACATGGGCCTCTATATTTTATGACCAATTGTACGAGTCCAAAATTAATGCTTGAGATTGTGGCGCTGTAAATTCTTAGCATTTTCATGACAGTTGCACAGACAGTAACCTGGCAAAGAGCAGCACATTTGTTACAAACACACAGAGAGAGAGAGAGAGAGAGAGAGAGGAGGTGCATTTTTACCAAGGAGATTTTGTTACATAGTGCTTCGCAAAAATATCAGGTAAAAATGAAATTAAAATCTATAACAATAAAAATCAATTTATAACATTATCAATATTTTCATTATGAGCAAGCTGGGGTGATGGTGGCAAAGACAAACTTCCTGGGATAATATGAAGAAGAAACCTGGAGAGGGACCCAGAATCAAAAGGGAACCCATCCTCATTTGGGTGAATTATTCTTCTAATTTCTTTTCATTATCGTTGTGTTATATTATCAGAAGAGTAATTATAAAGTAAAAAAAAAAATCTTTAAAATGAAGTACACTTTGTTTAGGTTACCAACTGTTTACTGATTTTGACTCGGGTACAAAACTACTGGACTATTGGACTACTGATCGGAAGTTCCCAGGTTCAAACTCCAGCACCACCAAGTTGCCACTGTTGGGCCCTTGAGCACTCAGATGCTCAGATGTAAAAAATGAGATAAAATGTAAGTCACACTGGAGAAGGGTATTTGCCAAATGCTCAAATGAAAATGTACAAAAAAACATTTTTTTTCTAATTTTTTTTAATTTAAGTGACCTCTGAGAAATATATATAAGTATAATTCACCACATTAGCCAAATAGCAGTAGATTAAGATGAACGTGTCAAATGCAGTAAAATGCATAAATGGTCTCACATCAGTACATTTGAACAATCAAACAGGTTAAGGATAAAGCAAGGGAATTTTATAACCAAGCAGGGTTTTTCTTTTGATTTCATTTGTATTAAAAACCCAGCACACATTAGAAATCCTATAGGAGAACTGGTTACCATTTCAGCTCTCATTACTCCACTTGCTCTCCACTGGAAATATCCAATCTGCGCAATCAGCAATGAGCTATCTGTCAGGGGCCTGTTGGGAGCAACACACTGATCGCAAATGTCAGGAGGGAAAGCTTTGGGTCTCTGCCTGCTTATAAAGGGGATAAATTCTGAGTGAGCCAGTAATAAAGGAACGACTTTATCGCCACCGTTTCTGCTCACTTATCTATAATTCAGAGACCAATACTGACTTTTAGTGAGCAAGCTTATTAAAGCTCGTATCTCAGGCACGTCATGGACAGCCCATTAGGTGGAAGGGGTGGAGCCTTTAAATAGCTGTAAATCACATTCTCATTGGCCAAGCCTGTGATGTGTAAATCAGTATTAATGGCCTTAGATAAACCTGCCATCATGGCCAGAAGGTCACTGCATTCATAAAGCCATTCTTTAAGGAAATTATTTCATTAATTGATCATCACAGCTGATGAGGTTCTGTCAGCCAAAGAAGTCAAACTACACTAAAATTGCGAACATTTAGTAATCCTAAAAAAACAGTGATATAATCACTGTCTGCTATTATTAGAAACACTTATTAATTCCTGAAAATATTAAAATCAGGAAAGCATATAGCAGCATTACAATGCATAAACTCAGGCATCACCTTTTTACCCCATATCTTTAACTGGCCTTGTTTTGGTGAGCCTGTGTCCACTGCAGCCTCATACTTCTGTTCTTGAATGATTGGAGAGGTATGTGATATGGGTTTCTGCTCTCGTAGCCCATCCATCTTAAGGTTTAACATTTTATGCATTTTTTTTGCTCACCATGGTTTAAATAGTGGTTATCTTTGCAACCTTTTGTCAGTTTAAATCAGTTTGGCAATTCTCCTCTCATGTCAGTCATTTCCGCATGCACCGCTTCATCATCAGATCACTAGATGTTTTTGTCTTACCATTTTGTATGAACACTCGAGACTGTCGTGTAAAAATTAACATAGTTGCATGGTTTCTGCATGGTGTGTTTAGTGGCTTGCAAAAAAACTTGCTTGTGCTTCCTGTCCTGTGTGTATGGAGTTTGCATGTTCTCCCCATGTTTGGTGGGTTTCCTCCTGACAGCACCCACAGTCCAAACATATGCAATCGAGGTTGATTGGCATTTTCAAAATTGCCTATAGTGAAAAATTGTGTGTGTGTGTGTGTTTGCACTCTTAAATGTGTCGGCACTCCATAAATAGGGTACCCCCCCTGTGCTCTATGGCTCCTGTGTATAGGCTCCAGGCACCCCACAACCCTACGATATATACTGTAGGACAAGCAGAATAGATAATGGATGAATGGTAAAAAGTTATACTCTGACGAAGTGCAGAGTTATTAGTTAGCTGTTAAATTATTAGTAGCTACAGTATACTGTACATCCCCATCACCCAGGGAAGGTTTACCAAAACATTAACCCCCCTGGTGTTTTGTGCCAATCATTTCATATGGTTTTTCCCCCAATGACCCAAAAATGAGACTTGCTATATCATATATATCTAGTATAATGCAAACAAAGCAGAATATTGATTTTAATCCAAAATATATTGATATAAGGCAGGCAGCAAAAGTGTTAAGAAAGACACAGATACGATGTTTTTCTGCTCAGAGGAACACCCATGCCACACACCATGAGTGCAGCATTTATGTTGTACAAACACAACCCCAACTAGACTACTCTCTACTTATCCATTACAGTGCCAATTTCCAATTTCACCCAATGAGGCAATCATAAGTGCAGTTACCAAGTAGTCAAACACAAATCACATAACACACACATTATTAAATGAAACAGGTAATCTCCACTTGTCAACATGCATTCTCTTTATGACAAAATGCTATTTTGGCCCTTTTTTTTTTTTTGTAAGTTTTATACTCATCTTTCCAGGGCAGGGATTATATTTGCAACAGAATTTATCTTAATGTGTTCAAATATTACTTGTCAGTTCACTTCATCAGAGAAAATAAAGCCCTAATCAAATATGAAAGCAACTCTAACAGTGTAAGCAAGTTGCTATTCATAAAAATGAAAGATGGAAAATGAGTTTTCTGTATTATCTGCACTATATTTCACTATATTTCACTATATTTCGCGGTGTGTACACTGCATATGTTTTGGCCTGGGAAATAAATACTCATTTCTCACAATCTAAAAATAATTTAAAGAAAATACACATTGGAGGTCACATGGGGATGTACTTTATACAAATTCTAACCATGTTAGCTGTAGTTTATTTTAAATAATGCTTAAATTTGGCTCAATACCATTTCATAAAAAAAGATAAATCAATTGCTGCTATTGCAATCAGCATTTTCTTTTTTGCTGTTTACAGTGTCAGCACTATGCACAGCAAAGCAATTAAAGACTGGTTCATATATTATTTAAGCTTGTAAATTATTTAGCTACATAGGTAAAGAATTTAACATAGATGTTGATTTAGGTGTTAGCATGAGCCACAGGCACAGTGTGTATATCCAATTATGTGCAAAGTAATATATTTGTATATAATATAACCAGCAATTACATAAAATCAGGTCATGACCTCTGTAACTTGTGGTCTTTCATGACTGATCATATCTTTATTGTGGGAGGTCTTTTTTTGTCTGAGCAAATCAAATTCTAGTCTGTGGTGTCACTTGATTATCATACCTGCTATTGACAATTTCTCATGTGCAAAGTTATGTCACTCACACCAATGGAAATACCACCACAACACACACCCACACACAAACATGTCATCTTTCGCACTATACATATAAATGATTTAACTGTCATCCTGTGTACACACTAGAAAATAATAAAACAACAACCGACCATTCAGATTTTATTTATGTGCACCATGGCATTTTAGACAAAGTGACACAGTGACAAGCAGCATTTTTTCAATTCAGTGCAAGTTAGACATGATGCAGTAAAGCGGCAAACCATGGATATTTTATAAAATAAACAGTATAAATAATAATTCGACTGTGGGTTGAGGCTATTGGAAATATAACAGTTACTATTTTGAAAAAGGGCTTATGTTTAAAAGGTGAGTAAAATATTTGTTCACTGCCCCCCAAAAATCACGCTCTTGTATTTGTTTGACTGACTTAACTTTTATTGTGGTGTAAATTCTCCATGGTGTTGCCACTGCATAGCATAGATGTTTATATACAGTATGTATATACACTGTGCATATACAGGGTGTCCTCAAAGTCTGGGTATTAACACATACTTTTAAAACAAATTGTATTTAATTCTAATGTTAATAAATAATATTTTCAATATGATTTCCATTATTTTTAATGCATAATTTGACGCACCTTGCAAAATTAAGGTGAACTCGATTGAATAGGTCTGCATTGCCTTGAAACCAGTATCGAAGAGTCACCATTTACATAAAACATAGCTTCACCACTGAACAACAGTCATGATTTTATTCACTGCTTAACCATCACATCTTCTCTTGCATTGTGGGCATCAATAACTTTCATTTTCAGAGTCTTACACAGCTGTTTAGAGGGACCCATGGTTGTTGAGTGTCTGCAAGTGTGTGCACAAGGTTTGAAGAGTCAAGGTATCTGTATAGCTTTAAAATTGGCATTTACTAATGACAGCTGTTGCCATGCATCAGATCTAACGAGCTAATTAGAGTCTGAAACCTTGTAAAAAGAATCTGAGACTCTGGAACTCTTAGGGTGCCCAAATTTTGCACAGTGCCATAATAATGTTTTTATTTTTCCTCACTTCATGGCATAAGAAGTAACTATGCACCAATGTTTGCTGAAAATATTGTGCATTTTTTTTTCATTTCCAAGAGAGACTTTTCAATTAAAAAAAATCCCCCAAATCTGTTATTTATCAAGGGGTGCCTAAACTTTTGCATAAGACTGTATATATTTGATTTCTTAGCCATTTAGCAATATCTTTTAAATAAGCACCTTAATACTCTGTCACTTTAAAATACTCTATATTAATAACTATATTCTTTATTATTATTATTATTATTATTATTATTAAGACTCTCAGGTGAGTTAAGGTCAGGTCTCCGGTCAGGTAGTGAACTGACTTCATTTTATTGTCATATAATGTTACTGAGCCGTGGCTGGACGAGTTAAAACAACCCCAGGTATTGGGATATTTACCTTAAAATAGTTCAAGCCAGGATCACGTTAGCTAAAAAAAAGCACCTGAAATTGTTACTAGATGGCAGTCTACTTGTATGTGACTGTATGCTGTAAATAAGTCCTGCGTTCATGCCCTGGGATTGGCTAACATTTCACATTCGGTCAAGAGCTACCCAATCATCACATTGAATTCTTGTCACCAATAATGAAAAATTTGTTTTAAAAAGCATTTGTAACACAGCCACCCACGTGAACTGAGAACTACGCAGATTTATAGGCAGGCAGAACAGTGGACAGGCGTGGTTGCTAGGCAACCCCGCCATGTTGCCAATCAGAGCTAACTCTACACCTGTCCGGTAGGTTTCTTAACTCCCCAGAAATCAGCACACTACGTGCAAACATGTAGAGAGCACTAGGTCTGGGAGGAAAAGGTATAGAAATATATGCTCTGGTATAGGAAAAGATAAAGAGAAGTGAAAAGAAAGAAAAGAAAGACAAAGCTGAACAAAGAAATGAAAAGAAAAGAGAAAAGAGAGAACTGAGAAGAAAGGTGAAAAGATAAGGAAAGAGAAAACAGAAAACCTTGTTAGAGATAAATAATAATAATAATAAAGGTCTGGAAAAGAATAAATAAATATTTTTTTTCCCTTCACAAAACAAAGGGGAGCAATATATATATTTAGGTTTGCATGAACATGGTTTACAAGACCCTCCCCGTTCATTAGTTGAGTTACAAAGCGGCGTAAAAGCATCATTTTCTTAGCACTGAGAGGTGCTTGTCTAATTGATGAATCCCTGCCAAAGTATTTGCTCCCCACTACTTCATGCATTGGGGCTTCCACTCTTAACATATTTAGTGGCACCATATTGGAGTGCCCACTGAACAGAGTATTGCTTTTTGTTATTATTATTATTATATTATTATTATTATTATATTTTTCTTTTTACTTTTTTTTATTTTAATTTGCTCAAAAATATAAAAATAAGTGCACATGTGGTTGACATTTCAGGAAAATCAGGCATTATTTATTTAGTGCTGCTCTTTTATTTAAAAAATGCTTTTTCATTGAGCTAGGATTTCTACAGTATTTTATTAATTGTTCTATGCAAGGAAATAGTTTGGTTGTTTGGTGAATGTGGATAATAATGATTGTCATTTTTGCTTGGTAATTCATATTGGCTTATGCACAGCATTTGCTATTCTAGCTGGGTGATGTACTGTATATTTGAACTCATATAGATTTTGAGGTTTAAGAAAAACGTCTCGGGTTACTTAGCTGTAACCCTGTTCCCTGATAAAGCGGGAATGAGATGCTGCGTGAAAACACTATGGGAACATCTCTTTGTTTCCGGTTATGAAGCCTGTGTATGTCAAAACCGCCGAATACTTCGGCTTATAACCTCTGCCAGGCATGACGTCACCGAATAAGGTGCACCTGCAGGTTATAAATAGGAGTGAACCAGAAACATCCTCAGATCTTTTTGTCTTCAGGACCGCTTTGTGTTTGCGTGTGTGTGTGTGCAACAGAATCATGGTAGGAAAGAAAAACTTTACTTACCAATAAAGGCACTTCGCGCCGCATTCCTGGGGCTCGCGTGCTTATGAGACGGGATTTCCCCCCTTTCTCTCACGCTCTCCCCGGATCAGGCAGTTATTCGGTGACGTCATGCCTGGCAGAGGTTATAAGCCGAAGTATTCGGCGGTTTTGACATACACAGGCTTCACATCCGGAAACAAAGAGATGTTCCCATAGCGTTTTCACGCAGCATCGAGTGTAGCTTTTGAAAGGGAACTGTTTTTGTATACGTGTACTGTATAATGTTGTACAGTAAAGTAGCCTTTATTTTAAAGTAGTCCAAATCTGGTTCACCGTTTTCATAAATTGTAAGTCAATAGTATGCTTCTTAATATTCTTTTTTCAAAAACAGAGATTTACGTATTAGAAGTATACAGTGTTTTGTCTTATCTGAAAAAACAAAGGTACAGTGATATATATTTTTTTCAATTTTAACTGAATGGTTATCAGGTCATGATTTTTTATTTTTTTTTATTTTTTTCCATTCCAACTGAACTTCTACTTCTGCAACACAGGCTCCAATTTGATTCTATCATGTGATTCAATCAGCTAACCTGCTCCAGGTCTTAGCTCAAAGCACCTCACTGTGTTACAGCAATTTAGATGGGGGGGCAAAAAAAATCACTCTGCCCTGAGACATGATTCATGTAGCTTTTTTCCCCTTTTTTTTTTGAGGATCGTTGGCTACTAAATCATTGATGAATGCACAAGCAGTAGCTTTGTGTGGAAATGGCTGTGAGGTAATGTGACCATGTTAACAGCATTCTGTTTCTCAAAGAATGATTGCTGCTAACACAGCATGACTGACAGCCATGTTCCTTCCTCTCATTGTGAGTTAATTACTCTCGATTCACTATCACCCTGTTCATCCTTTCAGCTGCCTACAGAATTTCAAAATGTTAATTGTGCACTGAGCAACTTTGGAACAACTAGTCAATGTTGTTTTTAAAAGTTAGATTGATTGATAAAAATTACTTTTAGATAACTTTGACTGAATGGCCCAAACACAACCTTGCAAACATAACCTCAAAAAAAAAAGAAGAATAAAAAAGATTATTCGGAGTATTGATGCTGATTGACATCCACTGACAAAATGTCCGATCATCCATGGTCCCGTAAACTTCTAACAAGGTTTAGGATTCTGATCAGATTCACAGTATATATAATTCATGCTACACATTTGTTAGTGTTCTAATGATACCTCCCTCAAAATATTACCATAAGGTGCATCTTGGTTCCCAAATCACTCACTCACTCACTCACTCACTTGTTGTCTATACCACTTATCCTGTACAAGGGTCGAGGTAAGCCTGGAGCCTATACTAGGGCATGAAGGGCATGAAGCAGGGTACACCCTGGACAAGCTGCCAGTCCATCACAGGCCACACAAGCACACATATACAGTACACTCACACACTCACTTACATCCTACAGTTAATTCGGAAAAGCCTACCCTGAATGCCATTGGACAATGGGAGGAAACCAAAATGCTCCCAAATTTCTAAAACGGGGGTTGTGGCACTTGTTATGTATGCACCTTTTGGAGAGTCAACAGCATGCTCCTTTATGGTCCAGTTTTTAGCACATTGTGCTCTCACTGCAGCTACTAGAGTTCTAGTCCTCTTCTAGTTATTACTTCTATTATTCATTTTATTTTTAAGTTATTTTTGTCAGCATTATGTGAGGAGCATTGATTTTCATCCCATCATCATGTAGTCAACAGTGTTCCGACATCATTTCATCAAAGTTCTTTTAACTAAAGAACAACCACATTTTTCCAAACAAAAAGTTTTGACAACCTAAATACCAAAAAGAAGTTGCACACAAGAACATTTAGTTCGACTATATTTAGCTTCGATTATAACCACTCTTTCAGTTGAGTCCTGAAATGCTCCATCAGGGGAAAAAAAAATCCATTGATGGAATAACCTTGTCATTCACTATTAGTAGCTGAGCTTAGACCTGACCAAATGATGTAACCCCAGATCATATCACTGCCTCCAGAGGCTTGTACAATTGCCACTATGCATGATGGTTACAACTTACAGTATATCTTTATCCTTTTTCTGATTAGTCTCATGGCTTACAGTAACAGACGTTTAGACCTAATCCTGTGCATGGGGAAATACTCTCTTTTTCACTATTAACCATATATGTAGCTTTGATTTCTATTGTCAATTAAAAAAATGCAACCACTCACCTCACCACTACACTTCCACATTGTAAACCCAAATAAACTGGCAAAACTCAAAAAAAAAAAAATAAATTAAGGTAATCAGTTACATCAAATGTTTTAAGTAATGCTGTTTCCAGTTTTAAGTGAACAGAACTATCAGTTTTTGAGTTTGTTGTACTCATTTATATTAATTGTTCTTAACAATAGTATGAGTTAAGTAGCCTATCTAATGCTATTTAATAGAAATTATATATTTTTTAGTTGTTGCAAATCAAATAAATTGTTGTTAGTCTTTCGGCTACTCCCGGCAATGGGTCGCCACAGCAGACAATCCGGTCTGCAAAGGCACAGGTTTTACACCAGATTCCCTTCCTGACGCAACACTCCCATTTAATCTGGGCTTGGGGCAGGCACTTGATTCAGTTGCTGGGAATTGAACCCGGGTCTTTCGCATAGCAGGCGAAACACCTACCACAGAGCAACCACTGCCCTATTGCTCTGATGATGTGAGACACAAAATCGCTACACTGTAAAAAGTGAGATTGGGGTGAAGTAATATTCAATAGAAAATATGAATAACATTTACACAAATAAACAGAGTGCAGGTAGTTTTAAACATCATTAAGCTTAATTCAGCAAATTTGAATAAACATTGATTTAATTTTACTAAATTTTTGTTGAAAATTCTTTGACAAAATATATTGAGTAGAAATTAAGTGAGGAACATTAAAATCACAAAAAAAAGGATGAATTTAACTCAAAAGACTCTGATTTTAATTAACTTCCACTTCCACCTGCATCACATGGACATTGCCCATAGGAGCTTGTTGGATTGCCTACATTTCAAGTAAAGACCTCAAGGTAAGATGTTTTGGCCTTATTTTTAATGAATACATTTCTAGTAGCAATGTTGGTGTAATGAAATTTGACAGATTAACATTAGTTAAATTCATTGCACATGAGCTGCTAAAATTAAAAGCTAGTATAGTTAACAAGTGCATAAAGTATCTTTAAGTAACTGAAGTCACGTTAATGCTAAAGTTAAGTTAACTTATTGGTGCTGAATTTGCGGAAAACAAAGTAATTGCATTCTGTTTGTGTGTTGTAACAGAGGAGTGTGACAGACATCTTGATTTGATTCAGGACATGGTTAGGACTGAGGAAGGAAGTCTAACTATATAAATCTGTTAAGAACTTATATCCTTCTAATTTAAAATTATAAAGCGTGACACTAATGTCCCCTTCTAGATTTGACCAATTCTGTAGTGGCAGCCTGGTATCTCTTTCCCCTCGGCAAAGTATGATTAGCAAAACTGCCACATGAGAGACGACAAAATGCACAAAACAGGTCAAATAAACGTAAGTAAGTCAGTCAGGGTTAATATTTGGCGATTTAGATATTTTATTTAATGACAATTTTAACAACGTTAATAATAAATAAATAAATAAATAAATAAATAAACTTTTCCTATTTCCATTTCAACGCGCTCAAGTTTATCCTTTTATCTATTATATCAACCAATAATTTGCATGTGTCCGTGTGAATGTGCGAATCCTGTCTCTCATTGGACGAGAATCTCTCCAGCAAGTCAGCTCTTAACCCGGGCACCTGTTAGCATGCTAACCGAGTCAAAGATGTTGTTAGCTTAAAGTCTGAAAAAATGCTGAGCAACACGCAGCCTCAACTTCGCCGGCGGCTTGTCAGGTGGGAAGAAAGAGTAGAGATGATCTGGGTGTTTGTATACCGTTAGGGTAAATGTTCTCGTGTTTTAGTGACTGCTTCGCCTTTGAACCCAGTGATAATCACTCCAGAGCGGGTCTCTCACTCTGTGTATCCGGGTGTCGTAAGTTAACGTTAGTTACAGGTAATATTATCCACCACAGACCTCTCGGTAGGAATTAGTATAGGCGCTATTCCTGTGTTGTGTGTTGGATGCCACAAGTGGGTACTTATCTGACTGACATTTGCTAACATGACAAGCTTTCTAAAGTATCTACATGACATGCAGAACCAGTCAAATGTTTGTACACATTTAACTGAATGTGAAAGTCTGTCATAACTTTTGATTGGTACTGTATCTGAGTCTAACATGTTTAAAATATATTTTGTCATAAAGTCTTTAACATTTGACTGAGTTAATTCTGATAAGTTCCCTGTTACGTGTTTTATACTATTAGTGACTGTAATTTGAATGTATGAACAAAAACATATTTTTTGCACTTTTACAGGTGCATGCAGTCTCTGACTGACTGAAATTTATCAACAGGTATTTATATACACCATACATACAATGTGTCAGGGATTTTGTCATCAAACTGGACTGTATGATGTTATTGACAGTTAGGACCAGAGGTTTTTGGACAGTGACATACTTTTGGTTCTGGACACCACAACAATGGATTTGGAATGAAAATCTGTGCTTAAAGTGTAATAGCTTTAAACACAATAGCTTTAATTTTAGGGCTTGGCCTTCCTATTTTTGAGGTTGGCATCCTGTGACAAAACCACTGTATTCACTCTGGTTTAGGCTTTTGTTGATAGTTGTCACTGACACAGATCCCCCGACATCCGAGAAATTGTTCTTGTTCTTGACAGCTGTTCTAAAGGGGTTTTTCTTCAGAAGAGGAGAATTTTTCTGTAATCCATCACAGTTGTTTTCCATGGTCTTCCAGAATGTTGATGTTCCTGAGCTCACCAGTCCCTTTTGTCTTTTTAAGGATGCACCAAATGGTGAATTTGCCCACACCTAATGTTTTTATTATCTCTCTGATGGATTCGTTCTAGTTTTTTAGCCTAATGATGCTTGTTCCCCTGCAGTAACAGGTCTTTATACTTCACATTGCCAGTTGACAGCAACAGGATCCAAATACAACACTTAAACTCTAGACCTTTTATCTGCTTGTTAATGAACTCAAGAGGAAATACACACCTGGCCATGGAACAGCTGAGGAGCAAGCTGTACCAATATTTTTGGGCCACCAAAAATAGGTGTCTATGTACATAAATGTCTGTAATGCCTACACGGTTCATCCATTTTTTTTCCCGACCAAGCCCTTAAATCAAAGCCGACAATCTCCACTTCTCTTCATCATTTTATTCCAAATCCACTATGGTGGTGGACAGAGCTAAAATGATGAAAATTGTTACTGTCTGGATACTTATGGTCCTATCTGTACTTATTACTTCAGGTAAAGCTAATTTTGTAATCTATTTTCTTGGAGAGAAAGGTATTACAGTAACTACAGTCTTAATTACAGTAAGATGATATTGGAGTTTTTTTTTTCTTTTTTCTGCCATTTCAGGCCCCAAACAACCCAAGCATCAACATGACAAGCATATTATGATGTGCTGCTTGATGGAGTACATAGGGGAACTAAGAGTATGATGTAAGTGAAATACAAATGTGAAATCAGTAAAAAGTGCTCTCTCACTCTTGCTGGCTCTTGAAAAGGGCATACAGATTTTTATTAAGCCATAACTAAATTTCTCTTAAATAAATGGAAAATGATTGTGTTTTAGCATGTAATCATTCAATTGTGTCAAAAGTTAAGGCTGTTTGGCATTTTCATTAAGAGATATTAAGGACGACTGCAGTAATATGTTGCCTGCAAAATGTTTTTTTTTTGGAAAGTGATATTTCTCTTACTATTTCTGTTCATACACTGTTAAAAACAACTTTATTTTTATATACATGTTTTATTACTTGCCAATTTGACATTTTTATATGAGATTTTACACTGAGCATACAACTGAGACAAGATACATACTTGATTATGATAGAGATCATGTTTCACGAATAATTTACTTAGGAGGTCTAAAGTGATGAGACATAAAGTAAGGTATGGCAAACTATTCATCAGTACATAAGGAGTAACACCAAGAGAATGTGGTTTATGTCTACATGAATGGATATTTTTAATAGGTTCAGTTTACAGCTATTTAGGTTTCCAATCTTGATGCATATTTTTTTTGTTTTTCCAGAATGCTGATGGAGACCTTGCAACACAAACGATGAAAATCTATGTGACCAAGAACATTGTGTCAGAAGAGCCAGTGGACACTGGGATCATAATTGAGGGGGTAAAAGTTATGACTGGGCTGGACATTAAGAGTGCTTTCTGCATGATGGTTGGCCTGACACATGCAGTGGATCTTGCCTATCCCAAAGACCTCAAGTACACATTTGAGACTTTTCAGAAAATGTCCCTGGAGCTTCTCTTTAAGAAATGTTATATTTTTGAAGTTATTAACATTAATTTTATGATGTGGTTAAGTGATTACAAGTGCATTATTTATTTTAAACCTTTGCCAAACCCATTTACAATGTTTTAAAATATTCTAAGTCTGTTGTAAAGCAAGTGTCATGTGCCTACATGAGCACATAATCTTGTGCATCCTGCCTGTGTCAAGGCCTCTTCATAACATGTGTTCAGAAGTTTTGTAGCTTGCATGAGGTTTCAGCCAAGTTGCAAAAATAAATGATTTCACATTGTTACATGTCTTGTGGCTTTACTTGCATTCATAACGTCAATTTCTTGGTACTGTAATTTATTTAAGTAAATTGTAGTTATTGCAGTAAAAATTAAACTGGAAACATGAGTTCTATTAAGCAGCATAATGCAAAAATATGATTTTATCATGTGAATTTATTTAGTCATCTTGAATAATTTACACTTGGATATTTCATAAATATTTATATATTTTATGTATATGTTTAGTAAATATACATTTATTTAGGATAGATATTTAGTATGTATAAATAAAATTTTAATAAAATTATTAGTAGATTGAAACTAATTTTAGGCGGGATAATGAGTAAGTGTGAAACTTGTTTTTGTTTAAATTGCTTTATATTTACTTAATGCATTTGATTACAACTCAAAATTTACTATATTAGTAAATGCAACACAATTTAACTGTTTTCTATTACAATTGACTGAAAGTTTTGATTAAATTTAAGTAATTTATTTAATGCATTTTACTCAAACTTTTGACACTTAAAATCTACTAATTATTTTAAGTGTCACTTTGTTTGCCTCAATTTTTTTGAGTAACCAGTGGTCAATTTTTTTTATATATATATATATTACATTTTAACAAAATTCTTAGTAGATTGAAACCAATTTCAGACCAGATAATGAGTAACTGTAAAGCTTTAAATTGCTTTATATTTACTTAATACATTTGATTACATCAACTCATAATTTCCTATATTATTACTAAATGCAACACAATTTAGCTGTTGCTTTTATCACAATGGACTTAATATTTTTATTAAATTTAAATAAATTATTTAATAGATTGTACTCAATAATACGGCACTTAAAGTCTACTAATTATTTTAAGTGTCACTTTGTTGTCTCAATTTTTTTGAGTAACCAGTGGTCAAATTTTGTAGAGTGTAGTCTGAAAGATTTTAAGTTGGTGGAACTTTATGGTGACAGTTACTGTTACTTAAGTACTTAGAGTTGCTTAAAATATAAAACATTTTCAGCTAACTTGAAAAGTGTAAGCCCGATAAATACCAAAAATACTAAGCAAAAAGTTCTAAATATTCATCAAGGTCTATTATTTTGAACTATTTAAGTTAGCAGTACTCAATATCCTACGGTGGCCCAGAAGGGCAAATCATCTTTCCCGTATATGTGTATGTTTTTTCCCTTGTAAATGTATTCTTTTTCCCTTAAAAATGTATGCTTTTTCCCCGTATAAATGTATTATTTTCCCCTTAAAATGTATTATTTTTCCCATGTAAATGTATGCTTTTTCCCTTAAAAATGTGTGCTTTTTCCCGTGTAAGTGTATGCTTTTTCCCGTTTGTGCGCAACTACTTTTTCCTGTGTGAGAACTCTCTTTCTCCTGTATTTTGCAAGCTAAAAGCTAAAGCTAATGCGCAAAGGATTATGGGACTGAGGTCAAAACGCAAGTGAGCAAAGAACTGTGCCGGATATCAGCTCCAGGACTTATCATGATGGAATATACAGTGAATTATAGCGTGATAACCTTATAATTCTCACTAAATTTGCAACTGGACACACTTACCAGGTAATGTTTAATGTATAAAATTAATCGAATGTTACTGTTTTAGGCACTAATGTGTCACGAGGCCGAGCGGAACGAGGTGAATCCAAGCGCAGATGAGTGACAGCAACGATAAACAGGAGCGCGGTCGGAATGCGGAAGCGGAGGTCAAATACCGGGAGATCAGTCAACGTAGCGTCGAAGCCAAATCGTGAAGCAAGAGCTGTGGTCAAAAGCAAGGAAGCGAGAGATCTAAACCGGGAGATCAAAAGAGCGAGGCGAACAAATCCGAGGCGAGAGACAAAAAATCGAGAACCGAAAAACAAAGCGAACTTGGCAACGTGAATACGAGAAAAAGAAAACGCGAGAAAATCAAGGTACGTGACACACGAGATAATCCAGCGATTTAAGCAGCGTGCCAAGCGTGCTTAAATCGCTGTAGTAATCAGCGGAGGATAGGAGACAGGTGCGCAGGAGGGGCGGCAACGGGACCGTGGAAAAAAAACAAAAAAACAGAGGCACATGTCAGCAGTGACAGCGTGGGAAAAACTTCAGACAGGACATGAATCATGACAGTACCCCTCCCCTTATGAACGCCTCTTGGCGTTAGAGCACGGGGCCTCTGGGTAACGTTTATAAAAGTCAGAAATTAACTTGGGGTCTAGGACAAACTTGGCAGGGATCCAGCTTCTCTCCTCAGGTCCATAGCCCTCCCAGTCTACTGACAGCCCAGTAGATGACGATACCTGGGAGTTGTGGGCGTACTCCACCCAAGGCAAAAACTTGCTCCAAGAGGTGACATCTCGGGAAGCCATGCACCTTAGGGCTACCTCGAGGGACTGGTTCTTTCTTTCAGTCTGACCATTGGACTGGGGGTGAAAACCTGAGGACAGACTGGGCGTGGCTCCAATGAGTCTGCAAAATGCCTTCCAAAATTGAGAGGTGAACTGCGGCCCGCGGTCGGAAACGATGTCTTTGGGGAGACCGTGCAGTCTGAAAACGTGCATAATCAAGAGATCAGCCGTCTCCTTAGCAGTTGGGAGTTTGGGTAGTGGAATGAAGTGTGCGGCCTTAGAGAACCGATCCACCACGGTCATGATGCACGAGTGGCCGTCGGAGGAGGGTAACCCTGTGACAAAATCTAGGGCAATGTTCGACCATGGACGGGATGGGATTGGTAGTGGTCTGAGAAGGCCTGCTGGTGCGGTGTTGGTGTGTTTGCACCTAGCACAGATGTCACATGCTGCCACGAAGCTGGAAGTGTCCTCTTTTACCGTGGGCCACCAGAAGCGCTGCTGGACTTGAACCAGGGTTCGAGCTGAACCAGGATGGCAGGAGAGCTTGGAGCTGTGTGCCCATTCCAGGACCTGAGAGCGTAGAGAACGCAGCACAAATAGGCGGTTAGGCGGCACGTTACTTGGCCCGGGTTCATGAGACAGGGCTTGCTGGACCTTGGTTTCGATATCAAGCTCGGCTGCTGCGAGCAAGCATGACGGGGGAATGATGGTCTCGTTGGCAGCAGAGTCGTGAGTAGGGGAAAACTGCCTGGAGAGCGCATCTGGCTTGGAGTTCTTGGAACCAGGGCGATAAGAGAGAACGAAGTTGAACCTGGCGAAAAACAGTGACCACCGAGCCTGGCGAGAATTTAGGCTCTTGGCGTTCTGTAGGTATTCCAGGTTTTTGTGGTCGGTCCAGACCAGAAATGGGATCTCCGTCCCCTCTAACCAGTGTCTCCATTCTTCGAGGGCCAGCTTGATGGCCAGTAGTTCTCGATCGCCGATGCCATAGTTCGCCTCGGCAGGGGTTAGACGATGTGAGAAGAAAGAGCAGGGGTGTAGCTTGTTGTCATGCGCAGCTCTCTGAGAAAGTACACCTCCTACCCCTGTGCTGGAGGCGTCGACTTCTACGACAAACTGACGTGATGGATCTGGAATGGTCAAGATTGGGGCAGACGTGAACCGTTTCTTGAGTTCAGAGAAGGCTTTTTCAGTGTTCATGTCCCAATGGAAACGCGTCTTGGGAGAAGTCAGGCCTGTTAAGGGGGCAGCAATGGAGCTGTAGCCCCGGATGAAGCGGCGGTAAAAGTTGGCGAATCCGAAGAATCTCTGAAGCTCCTGTCTTGTAGTGGGTGTGGGCCAATTCGTGACTGCCTGGAGCTTAGCAGGCTCCATTCTGATGCCTGAGGGACCAATGACGAACCCTAGGAATGTGGTGGTCGTTGTGTGAAATTCGCACTTCTCCACTTTGACAAACAGATTGTTCTCTAAGAGTCTTTGCACTACCTGACGAACATGACGCTGGTGCTCCCCTAGGTCTCGAGAGAAGATCAGAATGTCGTCCAGATAGACGAACACAGATGAATTCAAGAAATCCCGGAGTACATCGTTGATGAGGGCCTGAAAGACGGCCGGGGCGTTGGTCAGGCCGAACGGCACCACCAGGTATTCATAGTGTCCTGTTGGGGTGTTAAAAGCAGTCTTCCATTCGTCACCCTCCCGGATTCGGACGAGGTGGTATGCATTGCGTAGGTCTAGTTTAGTATAAATCTTAGCTCCCTGGAGGAGTTCAAAGGCGGTCGCCATTAATGGAAGGGGATATCGATTCTTCACCGTGATCTCATTAAGGCCTCTATAATCGATGCACGGACGAAGGGAACCATCTTTTTTACCCACAAAAAAGAAGCCAGCCCCCGCTGGGGAGGAGGAAGGGCGAATGATCCCCGCCGCAAGGGATTCCGAGATGTAGTGATTCATTGCCTCCTGTTCCCTGGGTGACAGAGAGTATAAACGGCCTTTGGGAGGCGTGGTGCCTGGTAGCAGGTTGATGGCGCAGTCATATGGTCGGTGGGGGGGCAGAGAGACGGCACGAGATTTACTGAAGACCTCCTTGAGATCATGGTAATCTGAAGGGACATTGGTGAGATCTGGTGGTTCCTCCACAGACGCTGAACTGAGACAAGACGTGGCTGCAGCTCGCAAGCAGGTCTTAGCACATGATGGGTTCCACGCAACGATTGTGTTCCTGATCCAATCGATTTGTGGGTTGTGACGGGTTAGCCAGGGCAGGCCTAGGACAACAGTGGCGTGTGATCCCTCCATCATGAACAGTGAAGTCTGCTCTAAATGATTGCCTGAGACTCTTAGGCCAACGAGGGGAGTTCTGTGGGTGATAGATGGGAGCGGGCTACCAGTGAGTGCCTGAACCTTAAGGTGGGTCTCCAAGGGGAGAGCGGGGATTCCTAGAGCCTTGGCTGAAGCCGTGTCGATCAGATTGCGGTCTGAACCTGAATCAATCAATGCTTGAACCAGGTGGGTTTGTTGCTCATAGGTCAGGAAGACGGAGAGCAGACGGCGTTCATCTGGGCATTTTCCTGGAGTCACACCTTCCAGTCCTCCAAGCTGGACTAGAGGACGTCTCCTCTTTACAGGACAGTTCTTGAGTTGATGACCAGATCTCCCACAGTAGAAGCAGGCACCCTCCACTCGGCGGCGGTGGCGTTCTTCAGGGGAGATACGGGTTCTGTCCAGTCGCATGGGTCCCTCCTGAAGGTTAGATTGTGGGAGGTCTCTGGGTGGTGAGAGTCTGGCTGAACTTCGAAGGCGGAGGCGTGAATCCACTCGGCCAGCTAGATCCATGAGCTCTTGGAGTGACGAGGGAAGTTCGTGGGAGATTAACACGTCCTGGAGTGTTTCAGTCAGTCCTTCGAAAAAGGTGTCACTCAGGGCCCGACCATTCCACCCACTGGAGAGAGCTAGGGTCTGGAACTCAATGGCGTAATCATAGGCTGAGTGTGAGCCTTGGCGGAGCTTTAACAACTTGTGACCTGCCTCCCTGCCGTGACATGAGCGATCGAACACTCTCCTCATCTCTTTAGCAAAATCTTTGTAGTTGGAGCAGCAGGGGTCGTGAGCATCCCAGAATGCAGTGCTCCATTCCCGAGCTCGTCCTGAGAGGAGAGTTATCACATACGCGACTTTTGAGCGTTCAGTGGAAAATGTGGAAGGCTGGAGCGCAAATATCAGTGTGCACTGAGAGAGGAAGGATCGACAGGTGCCTGGATCTCCTTCATAGGTGGGAGGGGCGGGGAGCTGTGGTTCTCGTTGCATGCAGGAGCCCCCGCTTTGCACTGGAGAGAGTTGGAGCCGTTGGAGCTGCGTCGTGACGTCAGCGAGGGTTAGCTTTGTGTTGAGCAGCTCCTGCTGGTGAGCTCCAAGAAGTGCGCCTTGGTTCTCCAGCGCCGATTTCATACGGTCCACATCTGCTGGATTCATATCGCTGGCTGGATTATTCTGTCACGAGGCGGAGCGGAACGAGGTGAATCCAAGCGCAGATGAGTGACAGCAACGATAAACAGGAGCGCGGTCGGAATGCGGAAGCGGAGGTCAAATACCGGGAGATCAGTCAACGTAGCGTCGAAGCCAAATCGTGAAGCAAGAGCCGTGGTCAAAAGCAAGGAAGCGAGAGATCTAAACCGGGAGATCAAAAGAGCGAGGCGAACAAATCCGAGGCGAGAGACAAAAAATCGAGAACCGAAAAACAAAGCGAACTTGGCAACGTGAATACGAGAAAAAGAAAACGCGAGAAAATCAAGGTACGTGACACACGAGATAATCCAGCGATTTAAGCAGCGTGCCAAGCGTGCTTAAATCGCTGTAGTAATCAGCGGAGGATAGGAGACAGGTGCGCAGGAGGGGCGGCAACGGGACCGTGGAAAAAAAACAAAAAAACAGAGGCACATGTCAGCAGTGACAGCGTGGGAAAAACTTCAGACAGGACATGAATCATGACACTAATGATAACTTTGTAGCAGTGCTAATGCTATTGGAGTGTTTGCCGAGTGTAAATGTCAGTGATTAAAAGGAATAGCAGTCTCGTTTAGACCATTAAACACTGATGTAAACCATCAGCTCCATGGCGTCTCTGTAATATACATCCACATATGGAGTTATAAGCAAGCTAATATCACAATGCTAACCACTAGCGCTTAGCATAGGGAAACTAGCTTGTTCATTAATGTATATTAATATGATAGTATATTTGTACACATGTAAACAATTAGCCCCATTGATCCTGTAAAATGCCTGACCAAATATGGATCTATAAGTAAGTTAATATCATTATGCTAAGCGCTAGCTTACTGAAAGAGCTAAGATAGCAGACTATTCTAAAACAGTGACTTTTTTTTCTTCTCATGCTATGTATCTGCGCAATCAGAAATCCATACAGTAACTAAAGAAACAATCGTTGAAGGAATGTTGCTTCTACACTTTATAAAAATAAACATTCTCTTTTGTGCTCACACAATGTGGACACTATAACCAAATCAATGCAAATATCTCACTGGTGTCTGCTAACTAAATAACCTTGATTGCTGTCTAGATTGCATTTATCTTTATCATTCACAAATACTGGTACTGATGCATGGCACATACACTAATCATAACAGGTCTACCAATCCTACTGTATCTAGTACCAGCTTACTGACTAGCCTAGGATGGTACATATCTTACTGGTATTAACAAATAATTATTATTTATTATTATTATTATTATTAAATTCCCATTTTCTTCACCTCTGTAAAAATCTTCACACACAGAATAACAAAAAATAATGACTGAACAATTTTTATTATTATTAATATGCAAACATATTTAACATTTTATTTTAATCAAGAAACATATTGAATGCAGTCAGGACTAGTACTATATCAGTGAGATTGTATAATCTTGCCATCTTGATTTAACCTTAACTGCATTCCTTTCTTTACATTAAAAAAGCCTTGTCTACTGTAATGTATATACAGATATAATACAGATATACAGATATAAAGAGAAAAAAAAAAGAAAATATACAGAAAAACACCCTTCAAGATGATTTTACTTATAATTGCCATTGGTAACACAATAATTACAGTGTTATGGCTATGATTTATCACATCTTGGGCTAACAACAAAGGTACTGATTATGATAATAAAATTGGATTAATGGAAACAAGTCTTTCACATCTGGTGTTTTTCTTTATCTAAGTTTTTTCGTCTCTCTCTCTCTCTCTCTCTCTCTCTCTCTGTTTCTGATTGTATTCTGTATTTCCCAGCTGTACATTCCTGCAAATAATAAATGCTGCTTGTGTTTACTAGTGTTTCTGTGCCTGTCTTTCCTTGAGAATCTTCCAGTTGATATGAAGGACATTTGTGCCGGTGTGAATGTGTGTTTGATTCTGCCTTGATGCTTGGGGAAAGAGGACATGACTGCTCTTATCTTCTGCTCTTCGTGATATTGCCACAATGATATGGATAGGACACATGCCTTATATGAATATTACTCTGCTTCAAACCTCTCACTTTCTGGAGGTTTAAAATGTCGGCTTCAAGTTAAACCGGAAAGATGTGTAGCGTACAGCAATGTCTGTCCTTCACTAGCATATTCTCCAAGGGCACAGTGAAGTACATGCCCCAGCTATTGACAAAGTCTGCTGCCAGAGTTTTGTGTGGATATTGTTTGGAGAATGTATCATATCATATCATATCAAGTTTATATAAATGTTTCATAAAATTAATTGAGCAATACTCAACAAATTAAGTCTAATTTACTAAACTTTTAGACACGTTTGCTTGATTTCCATTGTTTTGTTGTTTGAGTGAACTCATTATAACACTAGAATTAGTCTTAATTTTGCTCTTATTATGGTCATGAGTGTCTAATTCAGTGTAATAACGTTTTGTTTATGCACTTCATGCTGAGCAAACTAAATCTTTGACTCTCAGTCGTAAACAATTCAGTGTTAATGGTGTATTAGCTTATATTTTAACCCTGAATATTAAAATCACAAGTCATGACCTCATCTTCTACAAGTATACAGTATCTACGAACTGAAACAATCCAGAAAATTAGTTTGTATGTGTGTCTGCCTAATTTAAACAGAACAAGCATACAGATGTGCCACTTATTGCTTTTATTTTACTAGAGCACCTTAATCTCTTAAACTATAGCCAGTTAGAATGCATCATTTAAACTAATATTGAATTGAAATTGAAATTATTCTCTTACATTCCTTTCAGTACGGAAACCAGAGATTAAAAAGGTCAGTTCTTAAATTCTTGTAGCCATGTCAATGATAAAAGTATTTGGTAACAGTGAATAGTATATTTAAACCTTTGCTGCAATACAGCACAGTCCCACTTTGGCGCATATATAATAAAAGCACAAAAAAAATGGCATTCAATCACAATAGTATTGCGTGTGGGCATAAAATAAAAGCCTTTTGTATTTTTGTGACCATTAGCACAGGCTAAACTGGCACAGAATGAATATCTTTTCAACAAATAATGATGGTTGGCCATGCTGCTGTGATGTTTAATCAAGTTTAGCTATTTTTTTAATTCTGTGCCAGCAGTTTTGTTTAATTTTTTTATAATGACAATTGGTTAGAATTTAGAGATTTTATGTCAACATTTTAGTGGTAGAAATACCTGTGTCTGTGATGTCAGTGGTATTTTTTCCATCTTTTTCTCTCTTTTTTTTTGGTTTGGTATATTAGTTATAGGACAGTTTGACATCTCTTTACATTTGGTAGCTAAAACTGAGTTGTTTATTCTTTGCTTGATATTAAATCTCCCAAACAGTTTTACATAGTTAGTAGTCCATTAATGTTTCAGAAAAATGTATAAATGATGTAAGTATTTAATTGCCTTAGCATCTGCACCAAGCTCAGGTCACAATTACTATGTTTGAGAAAAATTAAGCTTAAATACCTTGCCATACCAACAGATTTAGAATGTCATACCAGCTGATGCACCACTCCACCCGTATCAGCACAGTTAAACAGCAGAAAACTAGATAATGGCCAACAAATGATCAGTACATAACTCTAATACAAAAACATTCTTATGCATTAAACATAGAATCTTTAATCTTATTAAGCCGCAGATAAAAATAAAAAAAAAAACATTAAAGGCAGTCTTTTACTTTGGGTGTATGATGCCAATGATTGTTAGCTGCAATCAGCTTTATTGTACTCGCTATTGCATTGTGAAAAATCCTGTCATATAAATTCATGTTTTCCCAGGCATGTTTAAGATGAGATGCGGTAAAGTAAGGTAAGGTAAAATAAGATGAGGTAAGATAAAATGAGGTAAGATGAGATAAGATAAAATGAGGTCAGATTAAAATCTAATAATCTTAATTACAAGATTATTAGATACACTTAAATACACTTAATAAATGTATTAATCTCACATTGGGGAAGTTCACCTGTTATAGCACCCCCAACAAATTCTTGACATTTAATTCAGTTATGTGGATTAAATTAAATAAAAAGAAACAAAGTTTCAAATTTGTTCACCGGACTGAAAATGAGAGCCAAATAAAGTCCTTCAGGAAGCCTGGAGAATGATTCCTCAAGACTACTTTAAAAAAAAGAAAGAAAGAAAGTTTGGCTCTTTGGAAGCAAAATACTAAGAAATTGTATGTGGCACAAGACACGGCACTGAAAAAAAATATTTTAATATGATTAGAAGGCATTTTAATACTCTGAAAGTCTGTGCTTGTATTCACTACCACAGCAATAAAAAAAAATTGCCAACCCAGAAGTGCTGATAGGTCATTTTGTATTTTAAGGGTGTTTTAATTTTTTTTCTTCTTTTTGCTCTTCTTGTAGTGATTCTGTGACAATAAATTATTCATTTAAATTGTGCAATATTTAAACAGTCTTTGGTTTAACTGTGAGAATTACACATTACATTTCTCCTGGAGCAAGATGTAAACAAACCATGCTGCCTCATGGAGAGTGTGCTGTAGATTTATTAGAACAGTACAACTATCTACAGGGTGGGCCATTTATATGGATACACCTAAATAAAATGGATGCACCTTAATAAAATGGAAACCTCATCAATGGAAACCTCAAGGCCACTGGATATTTGAAATTGCTACATGAAGATGTGTTTCCCTCTTTATGCACTGAAGCTGGCACGTTCCCTGAGTTTTTCCAGCAAGATGGTGCACCACCACATTATGGGTGTCATGTCCGAGCATTCCTAGATGAAGTGTTTCCTGAAAAGTGGATTGGTCGTCGTGGGCCAGTTGAATGGCCCCCAAGGTCTCCCGATCTGACCCCCTTAGACTTTTATCTTTGGGGTCATCTGAAGGCAATTGTCTATGGTGTGAAGATACCAGATGTGCAGCACCTGAAACTACGGATCCTGGAAGCCTGTGCTGGCATTTCTCCTGCAGTGTTGCTATCAGTGTGTGAAGAGTGGGAGAAGAGGGTTGCATTGACAATCCATCACAATGGGCAGCACATTGAACACATTTTATAAGTGGTCAGAAACTTGTAAATAACTCATGAAAGAATAAAGTTACGTTAAAACCAAGCACACCATTGTTTTTCTTGTGAAATTCCCAATAAGTTTGATGTGTCACATGACCCTCTTCCTATTGAAAAAACAAAAGTTGGATCCAAGATGGCCGACTTCCAAATGGCCACCATGGTCACCACCCATCTTGAAAAGTTTGCCCCCTCACATATACTAATGTGCCACAAACAGGACGTTAATATCACCAACCATTCTCATTTTATTAAGGTGTATCCATATAAATGGCCCACCCTGTATTGATGAATAAATAAAAAATAATAAAAAAAACTAAAATAATACTTTATTAAACTCATATATGTTCTACATAACGCAACATTTAAAACAAATGAAAATAAAAACTGAATGACTTATTTGGAAACAGATCACCCCTGAACCTCTGAACGTTGATTATTATTCTTATTCATCTTGGCAAAATTTCTCAAACTGGATGAATTTGTTTCCTTCTATCCTACCCATAACCCTGACATTTCCCAGTTCCTGCAGATGAACAGCATTTCCGCAACCATGCTATAACCACCACCGTGCTTTGTTGGGCCAAAGCTAAATGTCCAATTTTGTTCTGACCACACTACAGAATGTTTTTGCACTTGTTTGTTGAACCACGAATTTACAATTGGGCAATGTTTTTTTTTTATATATATCTATACCTTTCTCTGCTTATTACTCCTACAGTAAATAGGGCCCATCTTTATGGCATGACTGTGAATTATGGTTTTCCTATGAATACCTTCCTCCAATTAAGAATACTAGGGGCTTGCATTGTCTTTTCATGGCATATGATTTATAATTTTTAGAATTTGTATTTTTTTAAAATTATTATTTATGTATCAATCCACCACTTCAGTATTATAGAATTTCTGTGTTCATTTACAGAATAAAATTCTGATTATGTAAATTTTGGTTGTAGCAAAAAGTTGTGAAGTAAGGAAGGTGAGTCTGTAACTGGAACCTGTGAGATGAAGGGGTTAAAGTCTGTGAGTGAGGGAAATGAAATCTGAACGTGTGAGTACAATTGTTTGGTATTGACCTTGCCTCTAGCAGTAGATAATGACAATCAATAGGGAAACATTACATCAGTCACCAGTATGCACCACCAATGCCAGGGGCTGATGAACACACACACACACACACACACACACACACACACACACACACACACACACACACACACACACACACACACACACACACACACACACACACTAACTGGTATTTACTGAAGTGAATATCTTTAAATTATGCTCCAGTAGAAACAGCTAAACAGTGTATATGTTTATTGGTGGCTGTGTAGATAAGATGTGTTACTCATTTGTTTTACTGTAGATCTTAAAATTGCCCAGCAGGTATCATTGCCAACTCAGATTCATGGTCGTTGGTTTAATCCAGGTAGTATCTTTAGAGATTCCATTGTGTTAGTTTCCTCCTGGTTCTTTCTTCATACTAATCCAATGTGCAATAAACACTTTAATAGATGCATGTCCCTTGCATAGAAGCTCATGAAAACTGCTTTCAGAATAAGCAAAACTGGATAAAGCAGTTACTGAAGATATGTGAATGTTTTTTACAATTATGCAAAACACGTCAATCACTGGGATGTAAACACTGTAAAAGTTAATTGGAATATTAGCATTCACAGTCTTAAAGTGTCTCATAAATAAGCAGTATGGTGTACATATGCATTTTAACCAAATCACTCCCATGTAATCACTTTACACTGAAGAAATATCTCACCGACACAGCATTTCTCCCTCAGTTATTATTAATAATGTTAAGTATGACAATAGGCTAAATATGAAATAAAGGAGCTCATCTAAAGTGAGCTCAATATGTTTGAAATGATTAAAGACAGCATCACTACACACTCCAAGCACTGATTTTTCTACTGTACCTCTCAGTAGAGCTTTAGCATGTGACGTCAGACCTGATGTAAGACCAAACAAGTCACCATTTTGTCTGACAATCTGTCTGAGGTTTTACAGTGCCAGACAGTTGCTGTGCATGGGGATTGCCACAACATACGAGGTCAAAAACCTGGAAGACAGATTCATTAGTTTCCCACTGACAGAGAGAGAGAGAGAGAGACAGAGAGAGAGAGCTTTTGTTTTTCAGCCATCCATCAGGAATATGAGGCTAATCCTTGTCAAAGATGAGCCCCTGTTGGTGATCATTGGCACTTGTGTCGTTACGTTGTTGTTAGCATTATTAAGCTTCCTTTGCTATTTCGAAAGCATTTGGTATACTTTCATTGTTAAACTGCAGTAGCACGGTAGGAAGAAAAATAGGTCAAAACTGATATGATTAATAGCAAGATGTAAACTAGACTGATATTCTGACAATATTGATTTTAATGATTGATGGGTTAACATTAAATCTTACTTGAAGAGATAATAGCTATAAATAGCACATCTGGCAGGACACTGTCCTCAACAGTGTTCTAAAGAACAGCTGGAGCTTAATAAAAATCTTTAATATCCAATGACTGAAGTTTCACAAGATACTGTCCTGTGTTCAGTAAAATTAATAGGGCTAAATGATCAGTGATTCAACATTATTTGGTTTACTGGTTTTATCTGTATCTGGTATGATTGGTGGATCAAGTGACTGCAAGAGATTTATAGCTAAAAATCTCAATTCCTTAAACTCTCAATAACTGCATTGTGCTCACCACAAGACTCGTGCATTTATCAAGTGCTCTGTTCTTCATACACATATAAACACACACGCATACACAGACATGCCTTCAATCTATCTGAATGTACTGCATGTAAAAGATAATTGAGAAGACAGGCCCATAAATCTCCTACACTAGAAGTTTCACACCATCATATGAAAGTCTATTTCATATTTCCCCTTTGTCCCATTTGTGTATATATTATTAATATTTACAAAAAATATCTATCCATCGATCCATCCATCTGCCAGGGTTTTAAAGGTGGATGCAAGTTTGGATAATATTAGTTAATCAGAATGCAAACAAACACTTAAATGAAAACCATATAGTTAAGAAAAAATATTAGTTTATTCTAATTGCTAATTGTATTTTTTTTATCTATCCCCATGCTTGTGTGTGTGTTCTGAGGAATGATTGAGTTACTATAGACTTTCATCACCAAGGTGTTTTAAGCTGCAGACCCTCTGCACATATCTCACTGTGCAAAAGTCCTAAGCACCCTCCTGCCCACACACCTTCATATTTTGATTCCAAAAGGCCAGAATTTCTTGTATTTTTAATGTAGTCTTGAGGAATAGTTCTCCTGGCTTCATGAATGATTTTGTGAAGATTTTGGCTCTCCTTCAGATTTTGGCTCTCTGTCATTCTTGGTTGTTTTTGTTAATTAAGGCACACAGTGCAAGATAGGTGCAGATGATCAGGCTAGTGATTAGTATACTGGTGATGCTGAATGATGCTGAGTGGCTGGAGCAAACGAGAGGGAATATGAGTATGAATATAAGGTTCGATGCTTAGGTTGTTACACAAGCAAACAATTTTTAAATTGTATCTTTAGGCACTTTGCAGTCTGTCACAGCAAAACATTTGTTCCCATTTAAATATTTCTGGTGTTGCTGTTGTTTTATAATGGTGAGTATACCCTAGAGACTGTATTGTGCGAAACTTTCAGGAGATCAGCACTTTCTGAAATACGTAAACCAGCCCATCTGCCATCAACAACCATGCCACGGTTAGCTGATTGGATGACTGCATAAATAAGCAGGTGTACATGCGTATATATACAGTATGTAGACTGTAGACCGACTTAGTAGTAGCATTGTGAGTGTGTGTTGCTGATGTGTTAGACATAGTAGCATTGCTGGTATTTTAAGATGCCTCAGTGTCACTGCTGAATTGAAAATAAATCACCAACCTAAAATATCCAGGTGTCACAAAAAGCATTCGCTCAGGACATGATCTAAAATTGTGGTGAAAAAAAAGAGAGTCAAAACAGAACATGGACTAGAATTCAAATTGGGAAAAATAAACCACAAAGAAAAGCACATGATGAGAAAAATTTGAGATTCATTTTGACGCAAGCAAGACTGTGCACTATACACTGACCAGCACAGAGGAGAGGGATAGTTTTCCTCTTGTTAATAAATATACTGTATGTCAATTCTAATTTACACGCATAATGTCTAACCTAATTACTTCTTATTATAGATGCCTACTTCTAACTACAGCTTTGCAACAAACAACTTATGTTAATATGGGGTGTCCAAATTAATTTAGTTGATCAATTTCGAATGTTAAATATATCTTTATTAATGCTAATTTCTTTATAAATGAGGAAAACATTCTATGTAACGTTCACATATCAACTGCAAGCATCTGAAATTACAAATGGAAATAAATTCTTACAGAATTTCCCCTCACAGCATGAGCTGCAGTTCTATATGTCACCCATTGAATCAGGTATTAAATTGCATTATGGGTGATTTAATTTAAGCACATTTAATAGGCTCCATTTTGATGGCTGTATCAGTCCAGTTTTTGAGATATGGTCATTTCAAGTTTGCTTATGAGAGTCCTTTTGGGAAATATTTCTAAATCAGATTTTTTAAATATTTAAATGAGGATTCCATGAAATAACAAGTACATGGAAAACCTCAGCCTTATCTTGTCACCAGGACTTTCCTGCTTCCACCTAAAAATAACTTCACCAGCAGGAAGGGTTTGTCAATCATATGGAACTGTAGCTTGGCTAGTGCTTTAAAACAAGGTCTAGGATTAAAACTTTCTCAATTTTGGTAAAGGATCAAGGAATAAGGTTCTTATCAACTGATTTTTGTTGAAATTGTATGAATTGTACCTTATGCACCTTATTGGCCATAGTACAAATCTAACCTGTGATTTAAAACTTGAAATGACTTGATAAGGTCACAAATGTCCAGCCCTTCAGGTGTCCCTATAGGGGAACCCCACAACAACATTTCCTATTTAAAACATTTTACTGTGTACCAACAAGATCTAACAGAGTTACCAGATAGTCTGCATGGAGCATAAATATAGCACATACACAGGTTTAATACCATTTTAATGTCACTGGTGTGTTCAGAATCTACCTGGATACTATCTGATCAAACATGGTCATACTGTATATTGGTCTTTCTTACCAATAAAGTTTGGAACTCTATACCTTTTAAATGCACATAGATGTAGATATACACACGTGGACAAAATTGTTGGTACCCTTCGGTCAATGAAAGAAAAACTCTCAATGGTCACAGAAATAACTTTAATCTGACAAAAGTAATAATAAATAAGAATTTTATGAATGTTAACCAATGAAAGTCAAACATTGCTTTTCAACCATGCTTCAACAGAATTATAAAAAGAAATGAACTCATGGAACAGGCCTGGACAAAAATGATGGTACCCCTAACTTAATAGTTTGTTGCACAACCTTTTGAGGCAATCACTGCAATCAAACGATTTCCTGTAACTGTCAATGAGACTTCTGCACCTCTCTGCAGGTATTTTGGCCCACTCATCATGAGCAAGCTGCTCCAGTTGTTTCCGGTTTGAAGGGTGCCTTTTCCAGACAGCATGTTTCAGCTCCTTCCAAAGATGCTCAATAGGATTGAGGTCAGGGCTCATAGAAGGCCACTTTAGAATAGTCCAATGTTTTCCTCTTAGCCATTCTTGGGTGTTTTTAGCTGTGTGTTTTGGGTCATTGTCCTGTTGCAAGACCCATGACCTGCGACTGAGACCCAGCTTTCTGACACTGGCCAGCACATTTCTCTCTAGAATCCCTTGATAGTCTTGAGATTCCATGGTACCCTGCACAGATTCAAGACTCCCTGTGCCAAATGCAGCAAAGCAGCCCCAGTACATAACAGAGCCTCCTCCATGTTTCACAGTAGGGACAGTGTTCTTTTCTTGATATGCATCATTTTTCCGTCTGTGAACATAGAGCTGATGTGCCTTGGCAAAAAGTTCCATTTTTGTCTCATCTGTCCATAGGACATTCTCCCAGAAGCTTTGTGGCTTGTCGACATGTAGTTTGGCATATTCCAGTCTGGCTTTTTTATGATTTGTTTTCAACAATGGTGTCCTCCTTGGTCGTCTCCCATGTAGTCCACTTTGCCTCAAACAACGACGGATGGTGTGATCTGACACTGATGTTCCTTGAGCATGAAGTTCACCTTGGATCTCTTTAGAAGTCTTTCTGGGCTCTTTTGTCACCATTCGGATTATCCGTCGCTTTGATTTGTCATCAATTTTCCTCCTGCGGCCACGTCCAGGGAGGTTGGCTACAGTCCTATGGATCTTAAATTTCTGAATAATATGTGCAACTGTAGTCACAGGAACATCTAGCTGCTTGGAAATGGTCTTATAGCCTTTACCTTTAACATGCTTGTCTATAATTTTCTTTCGAATCTCCTGAGACAACTCTTTCCTTCGCTTCCTCTGGTCCATGTTGAGTGTGGTACATACCATGTCACCAAACAACACAGTGACTACCTGGAGCCCTATATATATTCCCACTGACTGATTACAAGATTGTAGACACCTGTGATGCTAATTAGTGGACACACCTTGAATTAACATGTCCCTTTGGTCACATTATTTTCAGTATTTTCTAGGGGTACCATCATTTTTGTTCAGGCCTGTTCCATGAGTTTATTTTTTTTAATAATTCTGTTGAAGCATGGTTGAAAAGCAATGTCTGACTTTCATTGGTTAACATTCATAGAATTTTTTTAAATGATCATTTTTGTCTGATTTAAGTTATTTATGTGACCATTGTGAGTTTTTCTTTCATTGACCGTGTTGATTGACAACAATTTTGTCCACGTGTGTAGATATACTGTAGTTGTCACAGTCGGGCCAGGCTCCGAACCCGGACAGACACCACGCCCCCCATCGCCTGAATTCTAATCATTGCCACCTGAGATCAATCAAAACGCACCTATAAAGGACACACACCACGCTACAGTCAATGTCCGAGCTCGTATCAGCAAACGTGGACCGAATCTCTGAAACGCAAATAGAAGAGATCTCATAGCTAAAATACTTACCTGTACTCCTTTTGTTCTTCCCATAGTAGTGTTCCAGTTTCTCTCCTGCATCGGCGTCGCTGAGCATCCGTGGTGTGTGTCTGTCGTCGCTCCCAGGTAATCCCGAGGCTGAATCTCCGAAGATCCGGAAAACGACTCTTGTTCTGTTTGAATCGTCAACCTTGAGTAACAATCCTACCATCTAAGTGCATCCGCTCTTGAGTATCTGTCTTGCCTAATAAGAACTGTAAATAAACTTCACTCACCCGTACCACCCTCTTCCTGTGTGAGTCCGCTCTGTGTTACAGTAGTATGTCTATATACAAAAATAATGATATTGATACACCCCAATAAATGTGTATGTATGAGTATGACACGTTTAATTAGTTCACAGCAGATCTCAATATACTGCACAGTAAACACACTCTGTGGGAGCATGTATATGTTTACACTGTGTCCCTCGGGATTGAGTCATTCATAATCAGTGAATTGCTGTATCTTTAAAAAATAATTATTTGAGTCCCCATGTCATCTCCATGGCTAAAAGTATTCATCGAAATAATCAAAATCAAGATACAGACAGTGCCTTGCTCACTCAGGTAATTATTATAACTGAATGATGACATGAGCGAAGTTTAAAACAATTTAAAGCGTTTTGGTGATGTGAGTCAGCAGTGACACTTTTGACACCACCAGGGATAAAGCAGCTATTTGTCACTTCTTTGTCCAACTGTAATTAAACATTATTTGAATCACAAACCCTTTTTTCCATCACAGTTTTACTTATTAGACCAGAGAGTAAATCTTTGAAAGCTTTTCTGGATGAGCTGCCTTCCAATAACGTTGCTTTTTTGCTTTTTTTTGATTTCCTGTCATGTCTGGCTTACAATACAATGTGTGTTTTGCGATTATTTGAGTCTTGTCTTCACCCCTGCCTTGTCATGGTTACTTTACCTATTGTGTCATAAATGTCTGAATCAGTTTTTTTTTTTTATTAGTTTTTGACTTGTTTGTGTATGTAAGCCTTTTTTGTCTTCTTGCAAAGTCTTACCATGTTTGTTGTTATGTCCAAGATTGATTTTCAATTTCTCATGTTCTGTATTTTCCAGTTTATATTCTTGCTTGTGCTTTGCATTTTGTTATTTTGATTATCCTTTTCTAGTGTTGCCTGACTGTGTTTTTTATAACAATGCTGTGGACTGTGACTTTTGGAATTGGATTTTTCTTAATAATCCCTATATTTAATAAATTCCGTTACTGTATGTCCTGCCTTATCCCTTATCCTGTCACATGTTACAGTGTGATTGGATATGCTACAAAAGCCAAGCTTGTTCTGGTTTAAAATCCCAAGTTGCTAAACTATGTAATATTTTATGTTCATTCATTCTGTAAAAGTATTTTTACAGTGCTTGATTCAATTTACAGAAATTCTTTACTAGGTCTAATTTGGGAGAGCAGTCCACAAGTCACTGACTCATCATCTCTACTGCTTTATCCTGTACCCAGGGTTGCTGTGGGCCTGGAGTCTATATACCAGGAGACTTGGAGCATGAGGCAGGATACAAGGAATGCCAATCTATCACATGGCGCACATACACATACCCTACTGATATTTTGGTAATGCCAAATAATCTAATCTGTATGTCGTTGGACTGTGGGAGGTAATCCTACCGCTTGGAGGAAACCACCAACCACAGGGAGAACATAGAAACTCCATGAACACAGATCCAAGGCAGGAATCAAACCTGGATCCTGGAGGTGCAAGAGAACATTGCTAGCTACTAAACCACCTTGCCACTGACCATCTTTTCTTCATAAATTTTTACAAATCAAATTAGTTGTTGTTCATCTTTCGCCTGCTTCTGGAAATGGATCAACACAGCGTTTGTCACAAGTTTTTACACCAAATGCCCTTCTGAACACAACCTTCGTATTTTTATCTGGGCTTGGGACAGGCACTTTAGCCAGTGGCTGGCAATCAAAAGTTCTAAATACGCATCAAGGTCTATTAATTTTAACTAATTGTAATTGTTTAAGTTACCAGTACTCAATACGTTTAATTACTTTAGGAGCATTAGAGTTTACAGTGTGTAAATATGTGCCAAATAGAAAGATATGTGTCCAGGCAGGTGGTCAGAAATGAGGAAGAAGGGTTAGACTATGAAAAGTAGTGGCTGGGTATCTGGTAAGTGCTGACTTTCAATCTTTATGAAGTGACGCACTAAATTTAAGATTTCATGTGGATTACTACTCTACCCAGTTATTTGTTGATGGTGACGTACAGTAGTGCCAGAAATGGCTTACTGTACATCTCAAACACACACACACACACACACACACACACACACACACACACACACACACACACACACACACACACACACACACACACACACACACACACACACACACCTTAAAGGTCTACTTTGTGTATGTGTGTGCATTCATCCTGGTTGATACTTTACACAACTGTGTGCAAATGGGTGTGAACTATACTGTCAGTCTACATTCTAAGAACAAGCACATGGGCTGGCGTGGTTTGCTAGCATACAGTGTGTAAGAACATATGTGCATTCTCAGGGTCATCCTGTCATGTCTATCTTTCAGTCCTCAGCTCTTTTGTAATTAATGACTGCTTCCCTTATTCTTTCTTACTCAAGGACGAGTGCCTTCCTGAATGACAATCAGACCCCCTGGGCTTGTGTCTTTTCTTCTTCTGAGAATCAGGAATGTTCGGACACCAATCACATTTCATGCTTTTTTAGAAACGAAAGCATGATTCGAGGTGTAGTGGCAATCTACTATATAATGAAAATACCCTTTCTTATCACTCTGCCATTATTTTTCTTGTTCTTTTCATCTTTTTTCTGTGTTAATCTAAGAATAGATTTCATCTATCAGTTTAGTAACTTTTTATATTCTTCCATTATTATTTGATGCAAATTTAATATTAAAAGAGTTAAAGGGGTTAGAGTTAGTGTTTATATTTCTTTGACAATTAGGTATGATGTTTATTATAAAACGTTTTTAATTAATTATAGGTATATATAAATGCAAGGTAAATTACAGGATAATATTGATTTGCTAGTTCTAATGCATTATCATGCCTGTAGTAACAATTTACCTAAAAGCAGTACACGGAAACATGTTAAAATATTGCATTTGCTCAGTTTTTTTAAGGAGAAGTTCATATAAGGGTTAGGTGTGACCAAGCAATCTGATTGGATTACAGGAATTAGGGGAAAATAGCTGCCTGCCAAATCCCACTTTCAAAATGGAAAATGCACAGAAGCATTTTTAGCAAAAAAAAAAATAAAAATACATCTGTTGTGTCATGTTATTTTTAAACAATAGTTTGTCTACTGTGATGGCAGGCCCAGCACCTCTTACTATCTGCCACTATTGCATTCAACCAAGCCGAGGAAATCCCAGCATATGTTCAGCACCATGGTTAGCTCCACCAACCAAATGGACGAGCTAACCAGACGGGTGAGTAGAATGTACTGGGTGCAAGACTCACAGTCCTACTTCTGTGCACTTTGTTTAACAGAGCCTAGGAAGCCCTTAACCTTGGAAAACTTGCAAAGAAGGGGACTGCACTTCAGCCTTGCTGCCTCCTCCGGAGACCGGCTGCTGCTATTCCTGTAGGCCTCCAGGCTACCTTCTCAACTGCTCCTCAATGAGAGATTTACTCTAACCACTGCAATTTTTCTTGTGCATTTGTAAATATCTGTGTTGTTTTATGTTTGCCAAAGCCAAGCTGTGAAGCTAACTAACTTCTAACACAAAGTTAAATCACAAATCCCTCTCTAATCCCTATTCAAGAACACTATTTGGTGAGTGGAACAAGGGGTTGTACATTGTACATTTACCTAGGGTATCCACTACCTCCTTGTTTTTTTTATTTATTATCCTCAGCTTTTGGCTACATAGTAAAGGTAAGAATTTAAAACTATTTCATGGCTGTTAGTTACACTAACTGTTGATCGCTAAGTGTCATTTCTACAGCTCCACCAGTTGTAGTTATTGTAGTTAATTAGTCTTGCCATTCAAAGAAGGATATGTGTTTGGTGGAGAAAAAAAAATGTTGGTTAAATACAGAAACAAATAAAAACATAATTTGTTAATAATAAATGGTGTTTGTGTAACTGTTGAATTAAAGCAATATTACACTCTATGTCTTGCTCTTGTATTGAATATCCTTAAAGCCGTGATATCTTGAGTACTTGGGCGACCTACCTATGGCCGCATCCTAGCCCTTCTGATATTCAGCACAACAGCACTCCCTCTAGTGTTATGTTGCTTAATTGAAAAAAAAAAAAAAAAAAGCTCTAGGTTCAGCATTTTGTAAGTACAAGATAAGGTTATTAAATAAGTTAAGCAAATTACCTTCTATGACACAGAATATGTCTTTCAGGACAGAGGCCTTTGTGGTTTCTTGGTATAATGTTGTTAGGGAAGTATGCCAAGTGATAGGTGCAGATTAATAATAATAATAATAATAATAATAATAATAATAATAGCCTTCAGGTCATGCTGTTACTAGAAAATAGTCAGGCTGGTAATCATAATCATCAGAGTAAAACAAAGTTTTTGCATTTTCTTATGCACAACTCAGCATCTTTTGTTGTCTGTCTGACCTATGCACATTTTTTTTTACATGCAAATGGCACGATTTGCCCCTAGTTTTTTCTTCTTTTTTTTCCAAAAGGCATTTACACTGCAGCTTAATTTTTTAGGATTTTGGTTTATTACACACAGGAAATCTAGTCAAGCATATCAGAATGAAAGTTTTAATTCCACTAAGTTTGACAGCTTGGAAAAGTGAAGAGAGCTCTGAATGAGAGAATATAGGGAGTTAGCTTTTCAGTAAAGAAAAAAAAATCATTCTAATGTTTCTGACAGGTTTTTCTTTTTAATTTGAGTCTGTAGCTGCAGTATGAAGCATGAGTGTTCCCTCCACCCGCAGCCTCCACTTCACTGCTTCCCTCCTGATGAACACTCGGTGATTGCCCTTGGCTTTACTCTCTTTATTTCCATAGCGGTGGTCGTGAATACCAAGTAGAGGCATTCAGCTGGATTGCACCAAGAAAATGGAGGGTAGCTCTATTGAGGATGTATCAGATGGACAGAAACACCACACACACACACACACACACACACACACACACACACACACACACACACACACACACACACACACACACACACACACACAGTCCCACGTATAAACACTCCAGTGACAGCTAGTGCACCGTTGTAGCCTAGAATTAATTTTTAATTTGAATGTGTTTTGCTTCCTGCTTGGTAGTTTTTAAAAGAACCTCTGTGGTGCATTCAAAAACAGGTCACTAATCTTGAGCGTATGAATATTTCATATGCTTAAGATTATGTAGAGCAACGGTGCCCAATACTACTCAGGAGATCTACTCTCCTGCAGTGTTCCAGAAGTAATCTACCTGCACTGGAATGCAGATTTCCAAAGACAGCTGATTTAAAACATTATTGCCTCATCAGATTATTTAAAAAGCTGTGGACTGTTTTGGTAAATCATATATTTAAAATGTTTTCCTGGTGAATACCTAAGCTTGTGATTGCCCTCGAATCTTGACAGACTATTTCTAAATCTTTATTTTCATAACAACAAGTGGAGAAACATTTGTCAATAGTTCTTGTTTAGGCGTATATATTGAGTAGAGCAGTGGTGGCTCAAACTCTGGATTACTGAGCAAAAAGTCAGGGGTTCAAACCTGCCTCTGTTGAGCCATTGAGCAAGGGCCTTAACCCAATCTGCTTCAGGGGCGCTGTGTGGAGTCTGACCCTACGCTCTGACCCCAGCTTCCTAACTGGGATATGCAAAAAATAATTTCTCTCTACATATGACAAATACTGTAGCTGAGTTCTTAATCTGTGTGCATGAATAAAGTAAAATAAATAAACAATTACAAATAAATTTGAACAATTTGCAATTAAACAGATGTGTGAAATTTTTTACTTTTTCTGCCCTGCTCACCCCAGCACACATGATTACCTGAAATAAACCTGCCAAGCACAGAGAAAACATGCAGTCCTTACGTGAGATTCAGACCTCTGCCCTCAACGTGTGAGATCACAGTGCTATAGTTACACTATGACAGTGCTATAGTACTTAGCCACTGTGCCGCCATTACAAATTATACAATGTACATTTATGCAATTTACCTCTTTGAGTCTTATTATTTAAAATGCTAAAACTAAGTAAAGAAAGACTTAATAGAAAATTATAATTCTAGTACGAGAGACTTTTAAGTAATATTAGAGTTTAAATAGCTTTTACTCCAATGGCTGTGATCCAGCTCTCTGAAGTGAATAAGTGATCGAATAAAAGCTGTAACTAGACGCAGCAGTAAGCAGAGCATGGCTGATGTAGTGTGACTGAGTCGCTATTATAGGACTTGTCATCACATGCAAAACCCAATTGCTAAAAATGTGGCAAAAAAAAAAAAAAAGCTTGAAAGGGAGGTAGAGAGGGATGTGCAGCAAGGCTGAAATTAAACTTTACTGCTGTTTGTTGATCGGGCCTGGCTACCAGCTGGGTGATTTATTCTTAAATAAACTCACAGCAGGTCAAATAAATCGCTGCTTCGTTCATATTACAGGGTGTGTGTCTGAGTCTGTGTTACTGTGTGACTGTATGTGTGTGTGTGAGTGTGTGGGAGTAGGTAATGAATGGTTCAGCACTAGAGCTTTATATCCATGCTAAGGTGTGCTGCACAGCGCCCTGATTGAAGTTGCTTTTGTTACAGATCAGGCTCGAGTGGCTGTTGTCTCTGGAACAGGCTCGTGACCTCCCGCTCTTATTGGCCCAGCAGCCAGCAGCCCTGAGTGAGGTGATTTTAATTTGTCAGAACTGTTTACCAACATTTGGCCAAGGTTATTACCTCGCTGTCATAGAGAGGCCACCCGGTAATGAAAAGCAAATAAATGCCCGAGAGAGAGAAGGGTTGCAGGGGTGACAGAGAGAGAAGTGAAGTCAGAGCTAGAGAGAGAGAGAGAGACAGAGAAAGAGATGTGAGACAAGAGACAAAAGAGAGAGAGAGGGGGTGAGAGAGAGAGAGAGAGAGAGAGAGAGAGAGAGAGATACTATACAGAGGGGCAGACGGACTATATCAGAGAATCAAAGAGGCAGTGGGAGGTATGCCGGTTAATAAGGAGAATTGAAGGGAGGTGACGAGAAGAGGAGGGGAGAGGAGAGGTGGAGGGCTTTTATTATTCCTTCTATCCCGGAGAATCAATTACCCTCAAATGCAAATTGAGGGGCATTATTTATCTGTCCATTAGCAATGAATTATTCAGGTTTTTACAGGAGTGGAAAGCAGAAGACGTCAAGGAGTGTGTCTGCAAATGGAACAATGTGCAATTTACATCCTTCATTACGACGACCTGCATCACATTAGTTAGGGCTTTTAAATCATCACACACACACACACACACACACACACACACACACACACACACACACACACACACACACACACACACACACACACACACACACACACACAGTCATTTGACTAATGTACACAACCAGTGAGAAAGTGTGTGTGTGTGTGTGTGTGTGTGTGTGTGTGTGTGTGTGTGTGTGTGTGTGTGTGTGTGTGTGTGGTGGGGAGGCGGGTACAGGTTAACCAGCATCCAGTTTCATTTCTCTTCTGTATAAATTGCTAAAAGACTAATTTAAAAGATATGAAATATGAGGTGATATTTTGAGGGGGGTTGGGGGAGGGGGGCAGAGGGTGGCCTTCATTAAGGCTGATGTGGCTGAGAAACAGCCAGAGGAAAAAAGCACCATCTGCTAAGATGTGGAGAGAGAGAGAGAGAGAGAGAGAGAGAGAGAGAGAGTCCCTCTCTCTTCATGAATCTCACATTTCTTTGCTGTTTTCCGACCCTGCGAGACCGAGCCATTCATTTGTTCTATTTCCAGCTGATGTTCCAGAAATAAAAACTGCAGTCAAATAGAATGAAGCCTGAACAAGTATTTTGTACCATTAACCCCTTAACTATCTTAACTGTTAACCTCTCTTAAAGTCCCATTTTACAATTCAGTTAATCATCTGAATTTAGTCACTTGGTTTACTGAAAGTATTAGGAAAAGGTATGAATTTACAAAAATAAGGAAGACCAATTTGCAGATGTGTCCAAAATCTGTGTTTATTTCAACCTCTAATGTATCTGCCCAATTCCTTGAAATAGGAATGCACGATAATTCTGAATCAATTCAATTCAATTCAATTTAATTCATTTGAAGTGCTTTTAACAATAGTCATTGGTAAAAAGCAGCTTTACAGAATAAAAAAAAAAATAGGGAAATGAGTGTAAAATATATGAGAAAATATGTATAAATCAAAATCATCAGATTGTCCCTGATGAGCAAGCTGAGGATGATGGTAGCAAGAAAAAACTCCTTGAGATGGCAATAGGAAGAAACCTTGAGAGAACAAGGAACCCGTCCTCATTTGGTTAAGATCAGAATTATGAACTTTTAATAAAAACTTTTGACAACAATTTTATAAGAAGGCTTTTTAAAAATATATATATATAATGAACTAAAAATGTGTTATGATTAATGAACTTGGCATGCATCTATATTGATACTGGGATCTTGTTCTGACCTGATACTAAAGCTCATTTACAGTACTTGAATTCATAGAAAAAAAAAACCTCACTACCAACATCTGATACTGGGTGATACCATGTGAACAGACAGCATGAAATGACAGCAATCTGGACGTATGTTTGGTTAATGATCAAAGAAAAGCAAACTGTGAAAAATATTGGGAGCAGAAGCTACAGTATTACAGAAGAATTTCTGCCAGTTAGAAACCTGATAAAACATGAACATACATATCAGTATGAGTACACAAAAGCTATGATGCTGGCCAAACTAGACAAAGCTAGCCCTGAGTAAAATAACAGCATTTATACACAACATATTGTTCTTGATGATCAGCCACTATCAGTCTTTGACAACAGGGAGTTATGGTGCAACTATAGTATTTCTATACAGAAGTGTTTCTTTTTAGGTGAAATGTTTTGTAATTACTGCTGAAACATCACTATGGAAAAACACTTATAATTATAAAGAAAAAAAAATCAAGAGCAGAACATAGCAAATGAATGTTTCTACTTCTTATTTTGGTTGTTAGCTACTTGACAGTCCATCCAATCTGTTATACTATAATGCTCTTCAAGAGAGGGAAAATGTCTCAGTAATTAACAAAGTGAATATATTAAGAGGGGTGTGGCTTTCATTACGGGAATGATAGCTTTTGGACTTTTCCCCATTAATTATTAAACACTGAACAGATAATGTCTCATAACAAACCTAACATCCTCATAGCTGATGACTGAATGCTATACAGTATGTGCCAAAAAGCATGACTTTCATTCTCCTGCCAATAAGGCATCTGGAAACACAGCAACGATGTGCATAAAAAGAAAATTACAGCTATTATTACATCCCTATTCATGGCATATTGCCTTTGTTTATGAGAATATATTACATCTAATAGCAGTCTACTGTCCATTACACATTATGATAGAGCATTAAACGCATTTTCTTTTTTGTAACTCATTATAACACCGATAGCTAAGAGGCATTTTTCCCCCAAAATTGTTATTTGTCATTGTTTATTGCTCTGTTGCTACTAATAACTGCATTATGGTCAAATATTTATTATTCAGTGTTAGATTCACAGCTCCAGTGTGATATGGTTCAATTTTTATTTCAATTGTAAGAAACATGAAATTCTTTGTTGAATAGTGATTTTGTTGAATAGTGATTGAATAGTGATAGTGAGTTCACAAATTTCCACAATTTCAAAAAAATACACCCCCAGTTGAACTGAATAAGATTGATTATCTACTATATACCTGGTGACAGGATCATGGGCACGCAAGGCACATCTGTCCATTGAGACCAATGGCAAGCCTAAATGTAGCACAAATTGCTGAAAAAAGTTAATTCTGGCCATAATAGAAAGGCACCAGAACACCCAGTGCACCACAGTTCACAGTGCCCAGCAAGCAAAGAACGACCCAGAGCTAAACAGGATTGAGCACCAATGGGATGCATTGAACAAACAAATCCAATCTGCAGTGTCCCCATTACACAACCCACAGCACCCAAACGCAACAGCACACCCAAAGAAGTAATTGAAGCCAAAACCTGAGGGGTAAGATCCACTCTAGTGACACAAGAGGAACCAAAATCTTTGGCGATTTTAATGTTAGTGGTTTTAATGTTTTGGCTGATCTGACGAAATTTAAAGGCATTTTCATAAATAATGAACATCAATTTGTATAAAGCTTTATGACAGAATTGTAACACATGTTCCAATTGTAACACATGTTCCAAGACAATAGAGTGTGTTACATATACAGTATTCGTATGTAACTTGTATGTACAGTAAATAGTTTGGCCTTCTGCTGAGGATGATATTGATTGGGATGACAATCTCATTTTAATCTAGCATGTTGTAAAAACCATTATTATCAGATGTTTAATTCAACATTGATTTAAGGATTTCTAAAGATCCTTTCTTATTCATGATGCTTGTCTATAGCTATCAATCTTTATGTTAACTGGGATGCAAAGCTGCTGTGCACCAACAGCTATGGCATGCGTCACCAGGAGCTGACAAGTTAACATTTGCATTTTATGATTAGTTTAGAAAGCAAAGAGGCAGTATAATTTATTGACTTTCTGGTGCAAACCACACTGTTGTGGTTTGTGAATGATTCTTCACGTTTGGAGAAATAAAAATCCACCAGAATACTAACGGCCATTATCAAGGTAAAGGGCACTACTGATTCCTTTCATCTTTACACACATATACGGTACAGTATGTCATGGTTTTCTAATGAAATGTGCTACAATCACCTTTTTGCATGGTTTATTAAAACCACTTCATGTAAGGAGCAACACTACAAAATTAAAGGGTAATGAAAAAGACTGTCAAGATGAGATAGAGTAGGGAGGTGACATTTTTCACTCTGAATGAGATGCAGTCATTGGATGCTGTGAGCAGCTTTGATAAACTTGCTGCTCAGTGCAGGAGGGCATTAAGTCCAGACACTGTGAATTCGGCCATCATGTCTCTGTAGGTCTGTCCAAACGATAGTCCCTATGTTTCTTCAACCCACTGTGTGCACCACAGATGACTATTACTTATAGCACACCTGCTCCTGCACCTGCTCTCTGTTATTGCCTAATGGGCTAACTATTTTTAAAAAGGTAAATAGGTGTCTATAAAACCAACATAGGTATTGTTTGATTTTAGGTTTTTCCCACAGGATGCATAGGACCAAACAAAATCTGATCCACAAAGGCCCCACCCCACATCACACAGCACCTAAAGAAACTGCTGCAAGTTTCTAGTGCCAGACATCACAGTGCACACCAGAGGTCTTGTGGAGTCATGCCCCGAGAGGCCACATCTGCCCTGGTGTAAGAGATGAGCGAAAGGGAAATGTGATCGCAACCCAGCTAGAAAGAAAAGGGGTTCATTTGTTATTCAGTTTAAGGGAGCATGCTATGGTTTAATTTGTTAAGCTCGACACTACAAAACATACAGTATCTGTGGAACTTCTTTAAAATGAAAATGACAGATGATACACTGCATATGTCCACATTTTGAATTTATATATACCTTTTTAAATAATTGTATTATTAAATATTATTATCTAATATATCTTCTGCATGTTTTAATGTGTGCTTGTATGAGGTTTGTAGAAGCAATATAGACCACATTACCTTCTACACTTCAAAGCCTCACACATTGATTCACAGCTTTTGAAATGCAAACGGTCCACTGTTCCACCTAAAAATCTGAATAATTTTGTTACAAATTTATCTTGCAGCCAATAAAACAAGTGCCTCATGCTTTTAATGTTTCTGTATAAAGTCCAGACTCTCAGGTGTTCTGCAGAATTTACAAAAAAAAAAAAAATCTCCAAGGAGCATTAGGTAAGATTTTTCACTGGTGTTCAAGTTTTAATTTTCATAAGTTTAAGCACATCTAGCTAAGTCTGTCAATGCTACAAATATTTGTATAATTCTTAATTATAATATACTGTATATACAGTACACAGAAATATATCATTGCATCTCTTTTTTTATGTATAACACATTTTCCAGGTTCTTTGTTCATATTTGGGACAAAAACAAATCCTAAATAAAATAAAAAAATAATGGAGTAATGCTCCTTTGAATTATATATATATATATATATATATATATATATATATATTTCATTTGACAGAATTAACATTTTGGATTGTGCATCAAATAGCAATTCATTAGTAAAAAAAATATTAAAAAACCATTATAAAAAAATTATACAGCCTTCTAAAGCATCAAAAAAGAGGTTCATTCAATATATATGAAAAGGAAGAAATGAACATTAGTCTCTTTGATTCATTTCGAGTTTAGCACATGATCAATTAAACCGATTGATGAGGCATATGAACGCAAGATGATGAATGAATCTGCCACTGCTGGCAGATAAATGATCGTCTGCTAACTGCTTCTCTCAATCCTGAATCCTTTCATGGCTCTCTATATGACAAATATGTTGCAAGGGCAGCTTATAACTGTTATTTGTTATTATTTCACAAATTATAGTACATCATCAAAGGTTTTTCTGCACTGAAAAATTTCATTATTGACAAAGATTTAAAGAATCTGGTTAGGAAATAATTTATTAAGATTTATTTATATCTTAAAACATAGCACAACTTTTTGAAGAAGTAGTTTAGGTTTTTCATGTCTGTCTAAATTAAAATTAAGGTATACTTAAACATATATACTTTATAATATACAGTATATAAAATAAATATTACAATAGGTCTTATAAAGTTATAAATTTTCTTGCTTTGCACACCGACCATGAACCCTTATTCTGTGCAAAAATGCAACTTAACTTATTTCAATTATTTTGTTTCCTATACAGCTAGTTCCAGTTAGCCATATAGGCTAGTTCTGTGGAAAGATTTTCTTTTACATTTTTTTACTTTTTCTATTATAATATATTTATATGCATATAAATTTTGATTTAAGATAGACTTTAAAAACCTGAACTATCCCTTTAAGGAACCACCTACTCCATTTTACACCTATTATACTGTTCAAGCATTGCATTAGTTTTGCATAGTGATCATTAGTGCCATCCACATCACACACATTCTACTGTACTGTATGTGCTATACTGACAACACACTGCATTTTATCTGAAAACATCTATATATACATTAGGTAGAGTTAAGGTGAGTCAACTGTAATTCGAACATAGTGTTCTTAAAAAAATGTGATATGAGACACACAGACAGTGAAAATTAGCATACTTCTGGTTACCCATGAGCATCATTGGCACTTTGATATGCTAATGCACACTGACACTGTTATAGATTAAGGTTTTAAATAAAGGTCACTGAGTTGGAGTGTGTGATTTGAATGTGTCTCTATGAAAGTTACCCTTTGGCTGTTCATCAAAAAACTGATGTGAGCTGAATGTGTGTATGCTTGTTTCCTACAGAGCTGATATTGAAACTGACATTTTGTCCAGGATACATAAAAAAATAAAAAAATAAGGAAGCATGATTGTTATTGTAAATTTGGCATGGTTGCATCCTATACTTTAGATGACTACTACAGGTGTCATGTAACGAGCAACCGAGGGATGAACACAGTAGCCTTAGCAGTTAGCCTGTGTTGCGTGGACGGTAAACCCAAACGCGGAAGCAGCGCGAGCAGGCAGACTCGTCCGCCCGGGGGACGTCCCCCTCATGTTGTCGGGAGAGGGCGTCGGCTTTGATGTTCTTTGACCCCGGGCGATAGGATAGGTGGAAATCAAAAGACTCAAAAAATAGAGCCCACCGCACCTGCCTGGGGTTGAGTTGTTTTAGGTTCTTGATGGTAATAAGGTTTTGGTGGTCAGTCCAGACGATAAATGGTTCTCTGGCGCCCTGGAGCCAGTGTCGCCATTCTTCCAAAGCCCACTTTATGGCCAGCAGCTCGCGGTCCCCTACCCCGTATCGCTGCTGAGTGGGGTCAAATTTCTTGGAGAAGAAACTACAAGGGTGTAGTTTCTGGTCTGGACCCCGCTGGGAGAGGACAGCCCCAGCGCCCACCTCTGAGGTGTCCACCTCCACAACGAATTGTTGGTTGGCATCTGGATGGAGGAGAATTGGAGCGGTGGTGAATAGATAGCAGAGTTTGGAGAATGCGCTGATGGCAGTGGAGTCGAGTTGGAAGGGATGAGGTGAGGGGTGAGTTAGGGTGGTTAGGGGTGCTGCGACTGTACTGTAGCCCCAGATAAAGCGACGATAGAAGTTCGCAAACCCAAGAAACCGTTGAAGCTGTTTGAGAGTCTTGGGTAGGGGCCAATGACGTACAACCTCAAGCTTCTGTGGGTCCATGGCCACACCCTGGGACGAGATGACAAAGCCCAGGAACGTGGTGGAGCGCTTGTGAAAAGTGCACTTCTCCAACTTACAGTACAGTCGGTGGGCGAGCAATCTCTTAAGGACAGCCCTGACGTGTCGAATGTGTTCTTCGGCGGTGCGTGAGTAGATGAGTATATCGTCTAGGTAGACAAATACCCATTTTCCCAGCATGTCCCGGAGAACATCGTTCATGAACTGCTGGAAAGCTGCGGGGGCGTTACAGAGTCCAAAGGGGATAACTAAGCTTTCGTAATGCCCATTAGGGGTGATGAAGGCTGTCTTCCACTCATCGCCCTCTCTGATACGCACCAAGTTGTAGGCGCTCCGGAGGTCCAACATTGTAAAAATGGTGGCACCAGAGAGGGCGTCCAGAGCTGGGTTGGTAAGAGGCAGTGGGTGTCGGTTTTTTATGGTGATGTTATTCAGCCCCCGATAGTCAACACAAGGACGTAATTCGCCCGAACTCTTCTTTACGAAGAAAAATCCTGCGGCGGCGGGCGATGAAGAGGGTCGGATGGTACCCTGACGGAGAGCGGAGGACACATACTCCTCTATCGCCCGCGTCTCGGTGGAAGAGAGAGAATATAGACGGCCGCGGGGTGGAGTGGAACCTGGCTGGATCTCAATAGCCAGGTCGTAGGGGCAATGCGGAGGAAGATGGTCGGCACGTCTCTTACAAAAGACCTCAGCCAGGTCTCGATACGCAGGAGGGATGGCGTTGGTGTTAACATCAGGGGGCCTCGGACTCCCTAGAGCACGTCCCAGCCGGCGTTTGTAGGCAGAGTTCGAGGCAGGTCGGACCCCATTGCAGGATCTGGTTTTGAGACCAGGAGATGAGAGGGTCATGCTGCAATAACCAGGGGTATCCTAAGATGATGGGTGGCGAGGAAATGGAGGTGAGGTGAAAGCGGATTTCTTCTTGGTGTTGGTCAATGGTGAGGATGATGGGCCGAGTCTGGGTGGTGATAGGGCTGGACGAAAGGGGCCGACCGTCGACGAATGTCACTCGAACTGGCTGGGATAACGCCTCAGTCTCCACCCCCAATCTCTTGGCATAGGAGGAGTCAATAAAGTTTCCAGCAGCCCCGGAGTCGATGAACGCGGAACTTTTGACTCGTCTGTGGCCAAATTGGAGGTGTACCTGAACCATGAGACGCGAGATGCTGGGTGTGGTGGCAGCGAGATGGAGGTGACCCGGTGAGCTGCCCCCCTGACTCACCGGGCCTGATCGTTTCCCGGGCGTGAAGGGCAGATAGCTCTATGGTGTGCCGCTGACCCACAATAGGCGCAGAGTCCCTCCCTGAAACGTCGTTCTCGCTCTGCAGGGTTCAAGGAGGCGCGTCCTAGTTGCATGGATTCCCCGGCTCCCGTGTCAACCACGGCGGGAGGTGGAGACCCGGCAGACGCCCTAGTGGTGGTGGTGAAAGCTGGTGATCGGGGCGTGGAATGTGAAAAAAGGGGCGTGATTGGCGGCAGGGTTCGGGGGGCTGGCTTCGGACGAGTGAGCAGGCGCTGGTCAATCCGGAGGGTGAGCTGAACCAATCCCTCCAGTGTAGCTGGAAGCTCTCGTCCGGCGAGCTCGTCCTTGATGCGAGAAGCCAGTCCTTCGCAGACCCCCAGGTGGTCTGCACGGCGAGGGTACGGAAATCCGCGGTGTAGCGGCTCACCCTGCCGCAGATGACTGAGCGATGTGAAGTGCCATCTTGTTTCCTTTTATGCTTTCTGAAAGCGCGACTGTCTTACTTCCGGGTCCTCGTGCCGGTCGCGGAGCGAGTGTGCATGACATGTCAGAATAAAAACGATCAGTTACCTCCGCTGAAACTAAGCCCAAACCTGTTACAGAATGATAATCCTTCTGCGGACAAATCAAGGTTTAAAAATACATGGTTTGCCAAGTTTGGTTTGAAAGTGACCTGCACACAGACCTGACCTCAACCCCACTGTACACCTTTGGAATTAATTGAAACATTGACTGCAAGCCAGGCCTCTTCACTCAATAATCAGTGCCAATCCTCGCTAATGCTCTTGTGGCTGAATTCCCAAAGCCACATTAAAAAATCTAGTGGAAAGCCTTCTCATAAGAGTGGAGATTATTAATTCAGTAAAGATGAACTCAACCTGAATTGGGATGGTTGAGGTTGTGTTTGTTTAGGTGTCCACATACATTTGCCAATATACAGTACCACCATGAAAAAAGAACATATAAAACATCACTATAAAGAGTTGTTAACTAAAAAAAGTAGTTTACCTCTTTTTGTCTTTAACTCTGCGTCTGTAGCCTCCAAGACAGCCTGATGGTGTTTTATAAGGAAATTGGCTGGTACATTTGGCTGGAAAGCACCTTGGACACTCAAGATTCACGGTTTATCACAGTTCTTCTGAAAATTTTGATTTGTCACACTTGGTTATATTTTTGCAGATAACACCAGACAACCTCCATTATCTTTAAGCTCATGTTAAATTTTTCCTTCAAATAAACACCTGGAAATCCAAAACGGGTGATTTCCCATTTTTTCTTTAACAGTAATGCAGACCAAACTACTGTAAATATGTATAAAATAATGCATGTCTAGTTCTACAGTATGTTCAAACTAGCAAGCAACAATGCAACAATCATTCATATTCTATGTATGTATATCATGTTGTACATACTGTACAGTATATTAGAAAAGAAAAATAAGAATGGAAGGGATTGCTAGTGCTTCTGATAAATGTACATAGCTAGTAGAGCCACCTTGTTTTTCTATCCTGCCAGCAAAGGTAGAAATCTTGACATGTACCATATAAATCAAACAACCAATTACACACTTATTGGCAAATTATAAATTTTGTGTTGTACTAAAACTAAAAATGTAACATACTGTGTATGTCGGAAAGCAAAAAAAAAAAAAAAAAAAGAAATAGCACACCAAGTACAATCAGAATTGGCACTCACACATGTGAATGTGCAAATTTCATGTTTCATCATTTTCAAATACAATATTACTCTTTAAACTGGTTGAAAATGTGTAGTTATGATTCAAATGTAGTGCATGCAGCAGGATCCTTCTGGTTGAGGAGTACAACCTGAAACTCCTTTGTGGTTAAGATCATCCCAAATGAATGTTTCTTTAGGGCACAGGGTTACTGGAAGGCCAAGCAGATACCTTATTATGTATCCCAATAGTTGGCCTGGGATGTTTTCTGCTTGACTTGGTCCCTGTCAAAGCAGAGTCTGTTGTTTTCCAAGCACGTGTTCCTGTAGAATCAGGACTTGCCCCGAAGTATGAGACCTAATGACCTGGCCCCCATTGTCCTCTCATCAAGTCTACACACTGACTGTGAACAGAGAGAAAGATAAACAGACGAAGGGAGAGGTAAGGAGGGGGAGGGGTACTCTGTGTGTAACTGAGATATTTGAAGAAATGTTAAATGTCTGCAGAAGTTTTGTATTAATTATGGCCTGGATGTAGTATTCAAATTTCCATATACAATATATACAATTCTCATGAACATGGGTGTAAGAGATTCAAAAGTTTTTCTTAATAGCCTAAAGCCATTCAGTATACTGCACAGTACCAATGAAAAGTCTTATTATTATTATTATTATTATTATTATTATTATTATTATTATTATTATTATTATTATTTAACACATTAACAATAACCTTCAAACACCTCTTTTTACATTTTCATTCTGGAATTATGAGTGTGTAGAATGATGAGGGGAAAAAAAAGATTTGAATCTTATTTAAAATGAGTGTGAAACATAACAAAATGTGAAAAACCTGAAAAGGTCTGAAAACTTTCCTTTGGCATGTGTGCATTAACACATACTGTATATTCACACACATCAACATACAATGTATTTAAGGCCCAACTGAACAAAAGCATTGCACTTCCATTTTGGTAATATCTTGATATGGAATCATGCTAAAAATTTATTTCGCTGTGGATTGGTTTTTGGCTTCACCTAGTTAACAAAGCAGCTAGTTAAGAGTGCCTTCTAAAGTTAAGATCTAAACTATGAAAACACTGAAATATTGTTTTCTTTCTTGATCCCAGTTTCCTATCATTTCCCACAAATCCATAGTTTCCAGACACTAAATTGCCATTTGGAGCTCAGTTCAGTGGCTAACTAGATCTTTCAGTGTATTTGGCTAAATATAAAAATTCAAATACTGACACACAACTGTAAAGACATGGCTTGTTGATGCAGAATAGTAATATCTTATTTAATTCAAAATGTTTTTCATCAGTATTTATGTCATGGAATTTACTCATATTTGGGTTATACACATACCTAAGGTGATTTTCTTGCTACTCTAATCCAGATGAATAAACATCAGAGACAGAATTTTTAAACAGCACCCAGAGCACCATTTTTAAACTTGGGTATTTGCCTTTAAGCTCAAAAATCTTATACAAAAATTCAGTCAGCGCCCCTTCCACATTGCCAACCAGTGTAATATGATGAAACATAAAAGCAAGAGACAATTGAAAATAAATAAATAAATAAATAAAACTAAACTGAGACACACCTCTTTTGTTTTAAGCAAACTCCACCCTAGCACCCTCTGTGACTAGCACTGTCTGAATAGTCTATAGTTATTTTTGTGGGTCTGAATACATACAGTATGTGCAGTTTTGGTATTACCTCCCCACATTACTCAACTGTGAATTTTCACCCTTTGTTCAGGCAGGCAGCTCAAATCTAATTTTGGGGGAAATCTGATTTGAGCTGGAAATATTTTCTGCATTCCAACCTATAAAAATCAAATTGAATTCAAGTCACATTTGCATGACTATGGACAGTATACAAATACTCATTAAGAATCTTGCTGCAGTAGTACTGCAGTGGCTGTGATGCAACTGCAGCAAAAAAAAAAAAAAAAAAATTATGTTCATTGGTGGCATCATCTGCACTAAAAACCTGACTGGACAAGGTGTGGTTCCTACATTATACCCTTCACCTGTCATTTACTTTTACAATTTGTACTTATGACAATTTGACTATAAAATACACCAAATATTATAACTTTGCTGCAGTTATTGATACCACGGGTTTGCAAGGTGACATATTTCCAGTAGAAACTCAGAATGCAGTTTTATCCCCTTGTGATCAGCAGTCTTTCTCTTCTATACTTTGTTACACTAGATCAGTTTTATTCCTCTACAACAGTACAATATGGAGATGGCAGCAGTTTAGCATTAGATTATATCATGTTTGTGTTCCTGAACAGTAAAGATAAGCATGCAATACAGCATAGTACTGCTCTATTTTGTATGAGTATGTTGCAATTTAGACACATTTGTACCAGTTATCTGTAGTCATGGCTTGCTGTATATCATGTTCCCATATATATTTGCGCAATAGCTAATAACGTTTTTAATAAAAGTAAAAACAATAGAAAATATTGGCCTGTGAACCTTTAAAGTAATAAAGGATTAATTAGGGGGCTTAATTAAAGGTATCAATCAAGCATGTGTGCAGATCACATACAGAAGCTATTGATCTGCTGATCTCTCTTTTTTCACTCTGTGCGTTTCACTATCACACTTTCCTTCAAGTGTAATCACATCATTGAGATAGCAAATGAAAGGTAATTGGTGATTGATGATAAGAAGGACAAAGATGGCATGAGGTAGGGAGGGAGGAGATCTGAATAAGGTGAAGAAGAGAAGAGACCAGAAAGATGGATTAAATTTCAGCTCTTGATCTAAAGGACCTTTCAGTTCAGTATGACTAGGTGTCAAGTCTCTTTGTACCTTCCAGTGCAGAAAGAGAACATTTCTTAAGAGCAAAGGATAAAACTCCCTATACAATCATCACCAGTTTAATGCCAGACTAGGCCTTTAACTGTTCCTGTTCGCAACCTGACTCGGACAAACATCTGACTCTGAAGTGTTAGATTTTGATGAACCAATGCTATATCATATCTTTTTTTTCTTACTTTTTTTTTTAATCATGACTCCGCTAGGAGCATGATACTGATTTTCATGGTATAATCTTGAAATGTGACTTTCTGGTTATTAACAGACAATGCTTGTCAATATACAACATTAGGCTGATATGTCATTTTTCTATACCTTTTTTCCAAAATATAAAGAGATTATTTGAGCTTAACCGAAATTTTTTTTTTTTTTTACCTTTCTTTTTTTAAGCAGAAAACTTTTTGTTGACAGAAAAGTATCTGATTAAGACTAGTCGAGTCATGATGGAGATGAAGGTTAAAAAAAAAGAAAAGAAAAAGGGGAAAAAAGAAGATACTGTAGATGTGGCCATTGAGAAATAATTTTTTAATATGTGCTGCAATATGGTTTAAATTAGGCTATTAATGTAATTATCTTTTGTAAAATAAAGAATTTTTTTAAGATTCTCAGCTGCAAAAAAAGGTTTAGGATACATAAAACAATAAAACACTCAAAATCACACTCACATATAAACATAAATAGCAAACATGAACCTATTGCATGTCTGAATCTTACAAACAAGCATGTGTGAACGCAAACAACAAGCTCAAACACAAGATGTGTCAGCTAATTACACAGGTTGCTCAATTAAGTCACACAGCAGGTGAGAAAAAAAGACAACTCACAGACAGTTCACATACTATTATAAAAACAATTTCAGTTCTTTAGAAGCTTTTAAAGGGCTGTTGACTGATTTCCTTTTAGTAGATGTACTGTACGTCTTCTGAAAGCAAAAGTCTAAATAACACTATGTCTGAATGTATTATTTACATATAAATAGTTTATTATGCTTTGCATTATTTTTTTCAACCTAGCACAAGCTAACAGATTCAAAATGTTTTGAAATAGATGTAAAATGTTCATATACTGCCTTGCAAAAAGTAGTAATGCCCACATTCCACATTTTGTCATGCTACAACCACAAACGTTAATGTATTTTATTGGGATTTTATGTGATAGACCAACACAAAGTGGCACATACAGTAATAACTGTATATAACTGCATATAATAATAACTGTAAGTTGATTGGTGCACATTTGGCATGGCATTGTTTTGACATAGCAAATGTGCACCAATGTGCACCAATCACTGGAAAGTTGGTCTAATAAAATTTTAGAATGTGTGACTTTTTTTTTTTGTTGGTCAAACAGTATACATGGATACCTACAGTAAGTCATTATTATTAAGTGCAATTGAACAGTAGATAATTAGTCAGTTAGTAATAATATAGTAAAGCTTGCTAGTTCATTATGAACTAAGCAATTAATACTTAAGTGAATGAAAATTAAGTGGTTGTTTTTAACAATGCATTTTAATTTTCAAAAAGGAAATTGACGAAAAAACATTGATTGTAGGCACCTACAGTCATCACTAACTGGCCATTTAATTACTTCTGTTTTTTTTTGTTTTTTTTTATCTTGGTCTTATCTAATAATGGAACCAGACCAACAGCTCACCAGATATTATATTGGTAGTAGACCACTCTCCGAACATCAGTGACATTGACATGTAATGGCAAGGTGGTGAGTATTGAGATGGTACAAGATTTTGAAGAGATTTGCTATAACCCAGAAGAAGTTAATAGGTGAAACCTGAGGTGTTATATATATATATATATATATATATATATATATATATATATATATATATATATATATATACACACACATATACCTTAACTTTAATACTTTGTATTATCATAGTAATTATTAAATTAATAGTTAGTCTTGTCTTATGTGTTCCAATTGTTCAGGTTGTTCAGGAAGGACCCCTAATTTCAGTGAATGATTGTAGGCAGACTACATTTACCCTCATACTTTGGGTAAATTTTGTGGATCTATATGTAACTATGATAACTAGAGTAAAGAAGCTGCACTTTGCACAATTTGTTAGAGTATTTACTGGCATGAGTAGCAGCACATGTACATGAACAATTATAAATTGCAGTGCGATTGAAAAATCTGAGCCCAGTAATGATAATGTCATGTCAAATTCATTCATTCATTCATTCATCTTCTATACTGCTTATCCTGTGTACATGGTCATTTGGGCCTGAGCCTAGCCCAGGAGACAAAGGACATGAGGAGGGGTACTTCCTGGACAATGCCAATCCATCGCAGGGCACGCACACACACACACACACACACACACACACACACACACACACACACACACACACACACACACACACACACACACACACACACACACACACACCAATCCACTATATCACTGTGGCAACCTTGAATTGTGTGCTCTTATAAATTGATAAATACTTACATGAAATGTAATGCTGAATCTTGAGCATTGATGATGTAATATTTCACAATTATCAAACCTTCTGTTTTTTTTTAGCAAATTAAAATGAAAAAAGAAAATCCCTCTGACTTTTGGTTCCCATTACATATTCCATACTAATATGGAAGGTTGCAGCTGATACAGTAAAATGAATAATACATGCTTAAATACTATCTTAAATACATGCTTAAATATACAAACATGCATGTGTAAAGTGAACCTAAAGTAATTGTTTTTTATTTTTTAGAAAATAGGCAAATGCAAACCTTAAAAAATGTACAAATTTCCACCCTAAACACTAACACTAAACAAACACTATTGAGATTCGATCCACATATGCATACTGTATGAATTTAGACTGCATCCTACTACTCTCTGTTTGACTTTACTTCTTCTGTTTCTGTCCCCAAGGGAGAATGATAGAGAGAGAAAGAGAAAGAACAGATGAAGTTCAGACATGGCGTTTACTAATAAAGTCAGCGGCTACATCATCCCACAGAGCTGTTTGACCTTTTCAGTATTCTTCACCAGATTACATCCATCTCATCCTCCCTCTCTCTCACATATGCATGCACACACACACACACACACACACACCACACACACACACACACACACACACACACACACACACACACACACACACACACACACACACACACACACACACTAAGGAACATAGAGATATAAACTGGATCTGCCTTGGCTGTAGATATATTTGAAAAACTATAGTATATGGTACATGTTAAATGCTTTGTGTGAGAGATCCAGAAACATTCTCATGAAATCACTCACTTTTATTATGCTCATGCATGTCAGTCTGTAACAACAAAGAACAACTGCACAGCTCTGACAGGTACTTGTCACTTGATCATCAAAACAATGTTTCTGTTTTTTTTTATTATTACTCATTTCCATGTTGTTTTGAATCGTTAAAGCTGTCACCTTTTGGCTTTTTCTGCTGTAATTCCTGCTGAAAAACTTAAAAGAAAATGGCACTTACAAACCACATCTAATATGTTTCTTTCTAAATATTTATAGTCCCCTCCAAAAGTAATGAAAGAGCACGACCAATTCTGTTGTTTTTGACACACAGATTTGAGGTTGGGTTTGAGATCAAAATATTAATATGTTATGATAGATCAAGTACATAGAAGTATCTATATGTACTAAACAATCAAGAACAAGGCATCCTTAGTGCAGTCCAGGTAAGCTAAAGTATATGTTCAAATAGCCGTAAATAAACATGTAATATTTGTTTAAATATTCATTGCTTGCAATTATTGCATAAAATCTATAATCACTGACATCAGAAAATTGTTGCTTTCTTCTTTCTACTTTCTTCTGTGATGCTTTTCATGGCATGCACATCTGCTGATTTGAGATGTTGTTTGTTTTGGGGGGATTCTCCATCTGGTCTTCTCTTCCAGAGGTGAAATACAGGCTCAGTTGGGTTAAAGGCATGGGCATTCCAAAATCTTCCACGTTTTTCATATGATGTCCTTTGTTGTGTTGGCAGGGAGTTTTGGCTCATTGTCTTGTCCATGATGAAATTCCTCCAAATTAAATTGGATGCATTTTTCTTTACATACACAGATTGGCTGTTTCTACAGGCCTTTGAAGTAAGTCTGATGCTACCATCCTGATTTTTTAGAACATATTAGTGAGCCTGATCCAGAGTATCCATGCAAACCTAAACCATGATGCTATCTCCACCATGCTTGACTAATAAGTGAATTCAATAGATGGTATAAAAACTAGATAAACTAGATAAATCCTCTGTGTCACACAAGGGATGTCAGTAAGTTCTCTAGTTTGTTCATATGAATCCATTAATCGGAAATGGGCAGAATAAATAGAGCCCGGCTTTTTCTTGGAACACAAAGCTTTACCTCAGTGACAGTTACCTCAAATTGGCCACACCCCTATTATGCATAATTGTATGGCTTAATGCAATTGTAACTGATGGGTTACATAAAAACTCACCTCCTGTACAGTTGTTATAAACGTATATCTATAAATGTAGCTATAGAGACCAAATGCATTTTTTTTTCTTTTTGCCCAGGCTGCAAACATGTTTAATTCAGATGTAAAGTTGAACATTTTTACATGGGGATTCATGCGGATTGACTCACTTTTAGAGCCAGCTCCTACATGTCATTTGGGTGAACTACAGATTTTGGGAGTTCCCTGGTGGATAATTTTTTTTTTTCTTCCAGAACCAGAGGTTGCCCCTTGGGGAATAATGGTTATGAGCAATAATAACAACAATTAATGTTTATAATATTTAAGCAGACCATCGGTAGACCTCTTCCAAATATGTGAGCTGTTGCTTCATGGCAAAAATATGAATATATCTACAAATACCTACATTTTGCTATGTACAAAGCAATTAAGAATGCAGTATAATCAGTTGGCAGCAGGGTGGCTTAGTGGTTAGCACTGTCACCTTGCACCTCCAGGATCCAGATTTAATTCTTACTTCGGATCTGTGTCTATGGAGTGTGCATGTTCTCCCTGTACTTGGTGGGTTTCCTCTGAGTACTCTGGTTTCCTCCCACAGTCCAAAAACATGCAGAGTTGGTTAAATGGCATCTCTAAATTGTCCATTGTGTGTGTGTGTGTGTGTGTGTGTGTGTGTGTGTGTGTGTGTGTGTGTGTGTGTGTGTGTGTGTGTGTGTGTGTGTGTGTGTGTGTGTGTGTGTGTGTGTGAGCACATGTGAGTGCTCTGTGATGGTTTGGCTCCCTGTCCAGGGCATGCAGGGTTCATGCCCTAAGTCTCCTGGGATAGGCTCCAGGCCCCTGCGACCCTCTATACAGTGAGTGAGTGCTGGGTATAATCAGTATTATATCAGCATAATCATAATCAGCATACCACAACGAGGTCATAGACATGGTTTAAACAGGTCAAGTTTAACAAAGTTTCCAATATGACATAAATTTGAGCAAGAATGTTAAGTTGAATACTTAAGTTCATCATAGTGGATTTTCCTTTCAAGCTCAGTGTAATGGATCTTGGTTAAATGGTCTATTTCTACTGACTACATTGATGTTTTGAATCAAGTAGTGTTGGTGAGGACCTGCAGGAGGTTTGTTCTCAAGGTTACCTATACTGTAAAAATCGTTTGCTGTTGATCAATAATGTATTCAGTGGATGTTTACATATGTTTTTCCCATGTAGTGTGGCTTTCATTTGGACCAGGCTAAAAGAACTCCAGTATTCTACAGTAAGTTTTGATCCTGTCATTATTTCTTAAAATGCTGGAAATCAGGTCACCTTTTTATGATACGTACTGTATACATACACACATAGTCTACACATAGAAGTGGTTCATAGTAGTTTGGAATGAACACTAACGTGTGTGTGTGTGTGTGTGTGTGTGTGTGTGTGTGTGTGTGTGTGTGTGTGTGTGTGTGTGTGTGTGTGTGTGTGTGTGTAATTATTCTTTTGAGGAGCTCTCCTCCAACAGTGTCTTAATGAGCTTCTTCTTAATTAGAAAATGACTGCAGTAATTAGAGAAGTATTCGGTAGTCTGAGATTAATAGTTGGACTGAGAGGGGACATAATTTTGGCTTTCTGCCAGGGAATTTCACACAAGCCACTTAACACTGAAAACAAGCAAAACACACCAACATGCATGATCATACACAGAATTGGAAAACATTAGGTCAAGTTTCTGTGATATAATAAGCTGTGGGTTTATAACCAGCCCTGTGTATTTGTCATCAATATTTAAATCCACTTTTATAATTCCCACTTTCTAACTTACAGAAAGCACCCTATCTGAGCAACCTGGCTACCTACCTACAGTTTGTAATGGTGGCAAAAAGACACAAATTCTATAGCTAAGTAAATAGTAGAGCTGTTACTTAGAGCAATGCTATAAGACCGCACCTTATTTTACAGTATAACACCTATTAAATGCAAAGTTATTAAATTATAATTCTGGCAAATACCACTGATTTTTAAAAGCAAGTTTGTAATTACTAAAATAAACTATATACAATATATCTGAACAGTTTGACAGCAATTAACTCCATTTTTAGAGTGTCGGGCGAAACAAACAGTTTAGTTTTTTAATAAAGCATGCAAAACTGATTCTTGAATATTTTGTGTATTTAAGTCACAAGGGTAATAAAAGCACAAATGTCACAATATTGTGTCATAATTGTTTTTCATACAGTATACATTTTGTAAAAACTCCACCCTCCACAGCTGTCACAATGGGTAAATCAACTTGCAGTTTTAAGTATGTAAGTTTATATTAATAATTTGTTGGTTGAGTTTTAATAATCATAAATAAATAAATGAAACAAAATAATGCTTTGTGTTTTTCTAGCGAGTGATACTGGAAGACATTGAAACAGGGAAAACAGAATTAAGTTTTGTTGCACATTAAAACTTTTAATTACAAAGATTATTAAAGATCATGAGACATAAAAAAGCAATAGGAAAACTTAAGCTTGTAGCATGAACAGCATCCTTTTCTACCAGATTCAGTTTCACTTTCGCAGTTAATGACCACTCCCTAGCATAGTAAACGATAAGTGCTGTATAATCCATTTATACATCATTCATCTGTATATACAGTACAACTGTCATCCCAAGGTTATGGTAAAGTTCAGAAATCCCAATGGAGAAGAGAATGGAGCGAGCATTATTGGATGTAGCAAACACGATAGCCTCCCAGACACAGCATGTGTATCTCAAGTCTCTCATACACAAAGCTCAGGCACCTCTTGAGTGTTCTAACATTATCTCTTTGTATAGCTCTGCAATTTCCTTTTGAAAATATTACTGCAAGTGCATCATGGCTCCCAAATGCAGCAAAACTAGTGATAGTAATGGAGGAGAAGAAAACAAAAGAGAGGTATCAATAGTAAAAGAGAAGATTATACTACAGAATCCCACATAACTTCATTAAGTATACAGTATATAATATGTTGTTTGCACAGCATCTAAATCGCTCAATGTAATATTTCACAATACATTAAATGACATCCCTGCAGTTTATGTATCTTAGGTGTGGTATGATAGTTGATGCAAGGCTACAGGCAACGGAAAAGAAGTGGCAAAGACTGCAACAATGTCCAGAAAAAAGTTTTACTATGCCACAGGTTTTACAAAAAGGTTTTACAAAAGTCCAATAAAAAAGTCCCTAAACCTACTCCTTGCAACAAATACAGGTAGCCAAAAAAAGGGGGGAAAAACCTAAGAGAAACTGTTCATAATACAAGTTAATAGGTAACAGAATATCAAATACTGTACGGTTGGCTACTGGTCCAACCTCCCTCCCTTCTCCAAACAGTTCTTTGCTCCTCTCTAACCTTCTAACTCCGCCTTCCTTTTCGAATTGGCCAATGGTAACCCTTTATTATTTACTAAATGAACATTTTACATGTTACAGGGAATTTATTAATATACAGAAAGTATTTTAAACAACATTCACCTTCATGAATTAATATTATTTCATCCCAATATTAGCACATTAATGAACTTTAAGTCTACACATCCTTACCGGACCAACTCCACCCCTTCAGGAGGACATATAGTTAACTTCCTGTTTGTGGCCCCTCCCACTAGTCAACTCCAGGAGCCGGTAAGACAAAGAAACAGACATTAATATGCATAATATGCAAGTTAGTCCAACTTATAACAATCGACATGAAATGTGCACCTTTTGTGTGAGTGTTTCTCAAGCAGAATCAACAGGAAAACTAAAAATATTTTAAATCAAACAGTCTGTTTTCATTTAATACCTGATTGTTGAAGTGGTACTTCACATTAGGCTAACTACAATTGCAGAACCAGTATGTAAATGTTGATTTCCCTGGCTTCAACATTCTCCAAAAATCTAATGATTGTATTTAGGACACTCAACTTGGCACAGGGCTACAAATGAAAACATACAAACACAGAAATTGTGTGTAATAATTTTGTATTTGTATATACACTTATTTATTAAATAGTATGAACGTCCTTTAAGAGAAGGAAGTATCTTTATGTTTTAGCATTTATAAATGAATAAATTAATAGACAAACAAACACATAAATCTCTGCTACAGAATATACAGTATGCAACATCTCAACTTTGAACATGACTTTATGTGATTTTAGGCTAGAAATGCAATGAGACTGCTAGTTCTTCTGTCCCAAACATCCCGACCACCCAAAAAAGAAATAGTAAGTTCAAAATAACTAGTCAGTCATTGTTGGTTTTGATACTTATGATCATACATATGGTCTTCACATCAGTAAGGTGTCATATAAATATGACGAAGACAACAGCAGGAGACATTAAGAACAAATACTCTGTCTTTTACTGATCAATGCATGTCTTTCTGTGGAAAGATGACACCATGTATCTGACTCCATATGCTAAAGGTCACAAAGGAAGATGACTGGCTGAAGGATGAGGTCATGATCATGTAGAGGTCAGGTCTAGGAAATAAAGATTAGTGTGACAAGAGAAACTTCTCTTCAATGACACGCTTCACTAACTCAGTATCCTATTACCTTGAAGGCTCCAATGTTATTACTTTAATAAGGCTGACACTTTCTCCAGTATAAGTCAGATGTCTCTTTTCAGGTTGTGTATACTATAGTGTACCTGTTGGTTCAGTAAACCTGTGTAACCATCTTTACCTGCTTAATGTCACTTTATTCAAGATTTAGTTCAAGATTCAAAGAACTTTATAAACCCCAGAGGGAAATTGCTTCACTATGAGATCTTTATGAGAAATCTTTATCAAATCACATACGATGCATATATAATATGTATATGTAAAATTGTTTGCACTATTGCTTCTAGCAGCTGTCTCTGTTGTTGCCTAAGTGGACCATTTGTCTCCATCTAACTATATCTGGCACAGCTTCCATTGTCACTCCAACCTCGTGCATGTTCCCTTTCAAAAGCTACACTCAATGCTGCGTGAAAATGCTATGGGAACATTTCTTTGTTGCCCGGTTGTGTAGCATGTGCATGTCAAAACCGCCGAATACCTTCGGCTTATAACCTCTGCCAGGCATGATGTCACCGAATAAGGTGCACCTGCAGGTTATAAATAGGAGTGAACCGGAAACATCCTCAGATCTTTTTGTCTTCAGGACCGCTTTGTGTTTGCGTGTGCATGTGCAAGCCATAACGAAAGCAAAAATAAAATAACAGCATTAACTCACCGATATGGCGGAGTTGCTTAAGAGATGCGTGCCTCTGTGCGATAGATCTCTTTCGGAGGGCGATCTTCATGAATTTTGTCTCGAGTGCTTGGGGGAAGAACACGCTCGCCCCGGGCTTCAGGGAGACTGTGAGTACTGTGATCTTCTCCCTATTAAGGTGCTTCGCGGCGCATTCCTGGGGCTCGCGTGCTGATCTGGCAGACGCGCACGAGATTCCAATTTCTCTCTTGCTCTCTCCGGATCAGGAAGTTTTAGCTTCTGCTTCGCAAGCGCGCTCCGGCGCTTCTTGTGAAGGAGCGGAAGAATCCTCCTCTCTCGCTTCCATGGAGAGAGCCTCCTCACAATGCTCCTCCAGTGCTGACAGAGCTTATGAGGAATTATTAGAGGTTAAAACGCGTGCGGTTGAGCAATTGCATATGGACTGGCCGCAGAAGCGAGATTCCCCCAAGCGTTCGAGATTGGACGACAGGTTTCTGTCGGGTGGCCGGGGGGAGGAGCCTCAACGTCTCTCTCTCCCCTTCTTTGGTGACCTCCATGATGAATTAACTCTTTCATGGAGCAAGCCGTATTCATCGCGTGTTTTTGTGCCATCGACTTCGACTTATTCGAATATCGTTGATGCGAAAGCACGCGGTTATATGATGATGTCCCAGACAGAAGAGACGCTTGCGCGCTATCTCTCTCCTGGGACATCATCCTCCCTGAAAAAGCCTACTCTCCCCTCCAAGCCGTGTAGATTGACATCTGCTTTGGTGGGGAAAGCTTTTCAGGCAGCAGGTCAGGCTGGCGCTTCACTGGACACCATGGCGGTTTTGCAGGCTTACCAGGCTGACCTGCTGAAGGACCTGAGCACCGGCGGGGTTATTGATGACAGGGCGTTTGCAGAGCTGCGCCGAGCCACAGACCTGTCTCTCCGTGCAACCAAGCAGACGGCCCGTGCTGTGGGCCGTTCTATAGCTGCCATGGTATCCACGGAGAGGCATCTGTGGCTGAACCTCACGGGCATCAAGGATAAGGATCGTGCTGTCCTCCTTGATGCCCTCGTCTCGCCTTCCGGCCTCTTTGGCGACGCTGTTATTTCCGTCGCCACTAGATTTCGGGAGGCAAAGCTATATGAACAGGCCTTTGGGAGGTTCCTTCCCCGCCGTGCTCAAGAACCGGGACCGTCGGCCACCCGGCCCCGGCCAGGTCTGGCCCCTATCAGGCGTGAGGTGCAGAAGGAGAGTGTGACCAGCCGCGCACCCCCTTCGTAAAGACTGGGGTGGGGCTCGCCGCTCTTCTCAGAAATCTGCTTCGAAAAGACCGGATCTGAGGAGCTTCCTCTCTTCAAAGAAGAAGCCCTGAGGTTCGTGCGCCTGGGCCCGTGGGGGTGTCTCCCCCCAGGAAGGGGCGCCTGGATTTTCATCACAAAACAGGGCCTCCTCCCTGGCACTCCCGGGAGGCCGGTGTTCAATCCCCGCCACCACTGGTGTTTCGGGGAGCGCCGGTCTCCAACGAAAAGTTGGGTGTTCGGGCATCTCCTGCCATACTTCAGGATACCCAACACCTAACACCCCCCCATCCAGCCGAAGTGTCAAAGCTCGTGCCCCTTTCGGAGAAGCTGGCAGCGTGGAAACTACTGCCAGGCGTATCTCCTTGGGTACAAATGACTGTAGGCACAGGCTACAGGATTCAGTTTGCACATCGTCCTCCGCGTTTCAACGGCGTGGTCTCCACTTATCATGCCTGGCAATAACCTATGCCAGGCATGACGTCACCGAATAAGATGCACCTGCAGGTTATAAATAGGAGTGAACCGGAAACATCCTCAGATCTTTTTGTCTTCAGGACCGCTTTGTCGTGTGTGTGTGTGTGTGTGTGTGCAAGCGGAATGAAAGGAAAAGAAAAAATAACAGCGTTAACTCACCGATATGGCGGAGTTGGTTAAGAGATGCATGCCTCTGCGTGCTAGATCTCTTTCAGAGGGCGATCTCTACGAATTTTGTTTTGAGTGCTTAGGGGAAGAACATGCTCGCCTTGGGCTTCAGGGAGACTGAGTATTGCGATCTTCTCCCTATTAAGGTGCTTCCGGCGCTTCTTGTGAAGGTGCGGAAGAATCTTCCTCTCCCGCTTCTATGGAAGTAGCCTCCTCACAACACTCCTCCAGTGTTGACAGAGCATTTGAGGAATTATTGGAGGTTATAACGTGTGCGGTCGATCGGTTGCATATCGACTAGCCGCAGAAGAGAGATTCCCCCAAGCATTCGAAATTAGACGACAGGTTTCTGTCAGGTGGCCGGGGGGAGGAGCCTCAACGTCTTTCTCTCCCCTTCTTTGGTGACCTCCATGACGAGTTAATTCTTTCATGGAGCAAGCTGTACTCATCATCATTTGCAGAGCTGCGCCGAGCCACAGATCTGTCTTTCCGTGCAACCAAGCAGACGGCCCGTGCTGTTGGCCGTTCTATGGCTGTCATGGTATCCACGGAGAGGCATCTGTGGCTGAACCTCACGGGCATCAAGGATGGGGATCGTGCTGTCCTCCTTGATGCCCCGGTCTCACCATCCGGCCTCTTTGTTGACGCTGTTAATTCCATCACCACTAGGTTTCGGGAGGCGAAATTATACAAACAGGCCTTTGGGAGGTTTCTTCCCTGCCGTGCTCAAGAGTCGGGACCGTCGGCCACCCGGTCCCGACCAGGTCTGGCCCCTATTAGGCATGAGATGCAGAAGGAGAGCGTGACCAGATCAGGTCCTTCCATTTGGCCTAGCTCTGTCACCCCTCACTTATACAAAATGCATGGATGCAGCCCTGGCTCCTTGAGGACTCCAGGGCATTCATATTTTGAATTACATAGACGACTAGCTGATTCTGGCTCAGTCTCAGGAGCTAGCGCGTCGACATCGAAATGTCGTCCTAGCTCATCTCCATTCTTTAGGATTGAGACTCAACGCCACGAAGAGCGTTCTCTTTCCTGTTCAGAGGACAACATATTTAGGTGCTACATGGGATTCGGTCACAATGCGGGCACAGCTGTCTCCTGCTCATGTCGAATCCATTCTCAACACCATGAAGGAAATCAAGTTAGGCCAGAAGGTGACTGTTCATCACTTTCAGAGATCTCTAGGCCTCATGGCAGCTGCGTCCACGGTGATACCTTTGGGCCTTCTGCACATGAGAGCATTTCAGCTGTGGCTTAGAGCCAGGGGATTTCATTCAAGGGTCAATCCCCAGAGGCTAATAAGGGTTACGCGCCGGGGGCTTTGAACCCTTTCTATGTGGTTCAGACCCCGCTTTCTGACTTTGGGTCCCACTTTAGGTCTGTCTTGTCATCGTAAGATGCTCAAGACAGACGCTTCCCTCACGGGCTACCATTGAGAGGCTACCATGTCCTAGTGCGGGTGTCTTGTACATAAATCGCCAGGGTGGACTGCGCTCACGGCGCTTGAACAGATTACGCCTTTATGCGTTTCCACCTATAGTTCTGCTCCCAGGAGTCCTGGCGAGGGTCCGTCAAAAGGGACTTCTTATTGATAGCGCCCCATTCTAGATCTAATATCTCTCCTCAACAGCTCACCCTGGGTGATTCCAGTGAGGAGGGATCTTCTGTCTCAGGCGCAGGGGACAATATTTCATCCCCGGCCCGAGCTCTGGAACCTTCACATCTGGCCCCTGAAGGGGACCAACTAAGAGATGCTGGTCTTCCAGCCAGGGTAATTGAAACTATTTTAAGTGCCAGGGCTCCCTCCACTAGAAGAACTTATGCCCTCAAATGGAGTGTATTTGAAAGTTGGTGCATGGCAAGACATGTAGACCCAGTTCACTGCCAGATTGTTTCAGTTCTGGAGTTTCTGCAAGAAAAGTTGTTAGATTTTATAGTCTGGATGTCAATGGTACTCTGGGCTCGCAGATCCTTGAGTCAGCATCCCAGAGCTAGGTCTGAGACCTCCTTGGTTGTTATGCGCACACGCTACACAACCTGGGGGTCCAGACACTTGCAGTGCGGCGGCGTTGGTATTCTCGTTCCCATAGCATTTTCACAAAGCATCGAGTGTAGCTTTTGAAAGGGAATGTCTCAGGTTACTTAGCTGTAACCCTTTTCCCTGATAAAGCGGGAACGAGATGCTGCATTTCAATGCCGCACTGCTGGTGTGCCTGGATGTCCTTCAGACAAAAATTGACCTGAGGATGTTTCCGGTTCACTCTTATTTATAACCTGGCGGTGCACCTTATTCAGTGACGTCACCTGACTGAGGTTATAAGCCGAAGTATTCAACGTTTTTGACATATACATGCTTCACAACCGAAGAACAAAGAAATGTTCCCATAGCGTTTTCACGCAGCATCTCATTCCCGCTTTATCAGGGAACGGGGTTACAGCTAAGTAACCCGAGACGTTACTTCTTATGCCATAAATTGAACAAAAATTTAAAATAAAACCAATGTTATGGCACTGTGCAAACGTTTGGGCACCCTAAGAGTTCCAAAGTCTCAGATTCTTTTTACAAGGTTTCAGAACTTAATCAGCTTGTTAGATCTGATGCATAGCAACAGCTATCATTAGTAAATGTAAATTTCAAAGCTTTACAAATACTTTGACTCTTCAAACCTTGTGCGCGCACTTGCGGACACTCAACAACCATGGGTTCCTCTATGCAGCTGTCTAAGACTCTAAAAATGTAAGTTATTGATGCCCACAATGAGGAGAAGGCTACAAGAAGATAGCAAAGCATTGTCAGCTTGCAGTGTCCACAGTGAGAAATGTAATTAAAGATGAGATCTGGAAAACCAAGAAAACTCTCAGAGAGAACTATGAGAGATCTACTAATATGCTAGTCAAAAAGACTAATCACAACCCCCATTTGACTGCAAAAAACCTGCAGGAAGATTTAGCTGACTCAGGAGTGGTGGTGCACCGTTCCACTGTGCAGCGATGCCTGCACAGACAAGACCTTCATGGAAGAGTCAGCAGAAGAAAACATTACCTGCATCACCATCATGAAATCCAATGTCAGGAGTATGCAACAGAAAATCTACAGAAGCCTGATACTTATTTTAAACAAGTGCTGTGAACTGATGAAGTTAAAATAGAACTATTTGGCAACAATCATCAAAGGCATGTTTAAGAAAAAAAGTAGCAGCATTTCATGAAAAGAACACCTTGCCAACTATTAAACATTGGGGTAGATCTATCATGCTTTGGAGTTGTATTGAGCCATTGGCACAGGAAATTGCACGGGTCGAGGGAAGAATGGATTCCACTAAATGCCACCAAATTCTGGAAACAAACATCACACCATCTGTAAGAATGTTGAAGCTGAAAAGAGGATGGCTACTACAACAGGACAATGATCCTAAACATACCACAAAATCCACTATGGAAAACCTCAAGAGACGCAAGCTGAAGGTTTGAAATGGCCATCACAGTCTCCTGATTTAAACATCATTGAAAATTTGTGGGTAGATCTTAAAAGAGCTGGGCATGCAAGATGACCAAAGAATATTACAGAACGTCTCGGGTTACTTGACTGTAACCCTGTTCCCTGATAAAGCGGGAACGAGATGCTGCATGAAAATGCTATGGGAACATCTCTTTGTTGCCCAGTTGTGAAGCCTGTGCATGTCAAACCTGCCGAATACCTTCGGCTTATAACCTGTGCCAGGCATGACGTCACCGAATAAGGTGCACCTGCAGGTTATAAATAGGAGTGAACCGGAAACATCCTCAGGTCAATTTTGTCTGAAGGACGTCCAGGCACGCCAGCAGTGCGGCATCGGAACGCAGCATCTCGTTCCCGCTTTATCAGGGAACAGGGTTACAGTCAAGTAACCCGAGACGTTCCCTTTCATAAGCTACACTCAATGCTGCGTGAAAACGCTATGGGAACGAGAATACCAACGCCGCCGCACTGCAAGTGTCTGGACCCCCAGGTTGTGTAGCATGTGCGCACAAGCCAAGGAGGTCTCAGACCTAGCTCTGGGATGCTGACTGAAGGATCCGTGAACCCGGAGTAGCATTGACATCCAGACTATAAAATCTAACAAACGTGTGTGGAGAGGACCAGCCCGCCGCATCACACACATGCTGCAGGGGGATGACTCTTGCCAAGGCAATCGATGAGGCAATCCCCCTGGTTGAGTGAGCCCTGATTCCCAGAGGCGAAGTGTGACCATGCGCCTCATAGGCTAGGGCAATGGCATCTCTCACCCAGTGTGACAGAGTCTGTCTAGTGGGAGACCCCCCCCGGTTGCGACCCCCATGGCAAATAAAGAGCTGCTCTGACTTACGCCACTGGCTAGTGCGGTGGACGTAGATCTGAAGAGCACGTACTGGACACAGTAAGTGAAGTCTTTCCTGCTCCAGAGCTGTGAAAGGCGGAGGACAGAAGGCCTCGAGAACAACTGGGTGCATGGTCGAGAATGGAACCTTGGAAGATAGTTCGGGTGAGGATGCAGAATAGCTTTAGAAGTAATAACCATAAGAAAAACCATCTTAAGAGGCAGAAGCCTGACAGGCGCTGACTCTAGTGGTTCGAAAGGGGTGTCAGCCAGGCCTTCAAGTACGATAGTTAAGTCGCACGAAGGGACCGTCGCAGTAGTGGGCGGCTTCAACCGTTTAGCTCCACGAATAAAACGGGCAACTAAATGGTGCTTGTCCACAGAAACCCCATCATTCAGAGCGTGACAAGCCGAAATAGCGGCTATGTACGTTCTGAGCGTACTAGGGCATAAGCCCGTGGACAACCTTTCTTGCAGAAACTCCAGCACTGAAACAATCTGGCAGTGAACTGGGTGTACATGTCTTGCCATGCACCAATTTTCAAATACACTCCATTCGAGGGCATAAGTTCTTCTAGGGGAAGGTAGCCCTGGCACTTAAAACGGTTTCAATTACGCTGGCTGAAAGCCCAGCATGTCTAAGTTGGTCCGTTCAGGGGCCAAACGTGAAGGTTTCAGAGCTCGGGCTGGAAATGAAGTATTGTCCCCTGCGCCTGAGACAGAAGATTCCTCCTCACTGGAATCACCCGGGGTGAGCCGTCGAGGAGAGGTATAAGATCCGAGAACCACACTCTGGTCAGCCAATGGGGCGCTATCAATAAGAGGCGCAAGCCATGTTGACGGACCCTCGCCAGGACTCCTGGGAGCAGAACTATAGATGGAAACGCATAAAGGCGTAATCTGGGCCACGTGTGGGCCATTGCGTCCAGACCCAGGGGAGCTGGAGGAGTCAGAGAGTAGTAAAGGGGGCATTGTGCTGCCTCTTATGAGACAAAGAGGTCCACCTCTGCTACGTAAAATCTTTCCCAGATTGACTGACTACTTCGGGGTGGAGTTTCCATTCCCCATGTTTTACAGCTTGTCTAGATAGCAAGTCTGCTCCTACATTCATATGCCCTGGAATGTAAATCGCCCTGAGGGACAGGAACTTGTCCTGTGCCCAAAGCAAAACCTGGTGCGCTAGCTTGTTCAAGCGGCGCGAGCACAGTCCACCCTGGGGATTTATGTACGAGACTACCGCAGTGCTGTCCACCCGCACTAGGACATGGTAGCCTCTCAACTGCTGGAGGAAGTGTTTCAGGGCCAGAAACAAAGCCATCATGTCGAGGCAATTGATGTGCCACGCGAGAAGATGACCTCTCCAGCTCCCTTGTGCTGGACGACCATCCAAGACAGCACCCCAGCCCGTGAGGGAAGCGTCTGTCGTTAGCATCTTGCGACGACAAGACGGACCTAAAGTGGGACCCAAAGTCAGAAACCGGGGTCTGAACCACATAGAACGGGTACGAAGCCCCCGGCGCGTAACCCTTATTAGCCTCTGGGGGTTGGCCCTTGAATGAAACCCCCTGGCTCTTAGCCACAGCTGAAACGCTCTCATGTGCAGAAGGCCCAAAGGTATCACCGTGGACGCAGCTGCCATGAGGCCTAAGATTTCTGAAAGTGATGAACGGTGACCTTCTGGCCTAGCTTGTATTCCTTCAGGGTGTTGAGAATGGATTCGACACGAGCAGGAGACAACTGTGCCCGCATTGTGACCGAATCTGATGTGACACCCAAATATGTTGTCCTCTGAACAGGAAGGAGAACGCTTTTTGTGGCGAATGAAGATGGGCTAGGACGACATCCCGATGTCGAAGCGCTAGCTCCTGAGACTGGGCCAGAATCAGCCAGTCGTTTATGTAATTCAAAAATACGGATGCCCTGGAGTCCTAAAGGAGCCAGAGTTGCATCCATGCATTTTGTATATGTGCGGGGTGACAGAGCTAGGCCAAATGGAAGGACCCAATACTAGTAAGCTTCGCCCCCAAAAGCGAACCTCAGGAACTTCCTGTGCTGTGGCAATATTTCTATATGGAAATATGCGTCCTTGAGATCGATTGTCACAAACCAATCCTCTAGTTGGATTTGAGAAACAATAATTTTGACAGTCAACATTTTGAATCTGGATTTCTGAGATAGCGGTTCAAGCCGCGAAGATCCAAGATCGGACGCAACCCTCCCCCTCTCTTGGGCACCAAAAAGTACCGACTGTAGTAGCCCGATCCTCTGTCTCGGAGGGGAACATGTTCTATGGCCCCTTTGCCAGAGTCTGTAACTGGTGGGCCAGCAGATGTGCTCGATCCGGTTTCACGGAAGTGGAGACCACGCCGTTGAAACGCGGAGGACGATGTGCAAACTGAATCCTGTAGCCTGTGCCTACAGTCCTTTATACCCAAGGAGATACACCTGGCAGTAGTCTCCACGCTGCCAGCTTCTCCGAAAGAAGCACGAGCTTTGACACTTCGGCTAGATGTGGGGGGGGGGGGGGGGATGGGGGGTGTTAGGTGTTGGGAGATGAAGTGTGGCAGGAGATGCCCGAACACCCAACTTTTTTTTTTTCTTTGGAGACCGGCGCTCCCCGAACACCAGTGGTGGCGGGGATTGAACACCGGCCTCCCGGGAGTGCCAGGGAGGAGGCCCTGTTTTGTGATGAAAATCCAGGCGCCCCTCCCCGGTGGGAGACACCCCCACGGCCCCAGGCGCACAAACTCAGGGCTTCTTCTTTGAAGAGAGGAAGCTCCTCAGATCCGGTCTTTTCGAAGCAGATTTTTGAGAAGAGCGGCGAGCCCCACCCCAGTCTTTACGAGGGGGGGTGCGTGGCTGGTCATGCTCTCCTTCTGCACCTCACGCCTGATAGGGGCCAGACCTGGCCGGGGCCGGGTGGCCGACGGTCCCGGTTCTTGAGCACGGCGGGGAAGGAACCTCCCAAAGGCCTGTTCATATAGCTTTGCCTCCCGAAACCTAGTGGCGGCGGAATTAACAGCGTCGCCAAAAAGGCCGGAAGGCGAGATGGGGGCATCGAGGAGGACAACACGATCCTTATCCTTGATGCCCGTGAGGTTCAGCCACAGATGCCTCTTCGTGGACACCATGGCAGCCATGGAACAGCCCACAGCACGGGTCGCTCTGCAAACGCGCTGTCATCAATAGCCCCGCCGCTGCTCAGGTCCTTCAGCAGGTCAGCCTGGTAACCTGCAAAACCGCCATGGTGTGCAGTGAAGCACCAGCCTGTCCTGCTGCCTGAAAAGCTTTACCCACCAAAGCAGATGTCAATCTGCACAGCTTGGAGGGGAGAATAGGCTTTTTCAGGGAGGATGATGTCCCAGGAGAGAGATAGCCTGCAAGCGTCTCTTCTATCTGGGCATCATCATATAACCGCGTGCTTTCGCATCAAAGATATTCGAATAAGTCGAAGTCGATGGTACAAAAACACGCGATGAATACGGCATGCTCCATGAAAGAGTTAATTCATCATGGATGTCACCAAAGAAGGGGAGGGAGAGACGTTGAGGCTCCTCCCCCCGGCCACCCGACAGACACCTGTCGTTCAATCTCGAACGCATGGGGGAATCTCGCTGCTGCGGCTAGTCGATATGCAATCGCTCGACCGCACGCGTTATAACCTCTAATAATTCCTCAAAAGCTCTGTCAGCACTGGAGGAGCGTTGTGAGGCTACTTCCATGGAAGCGAGAGAGGAAGATTCTTCCGCTCCTTCACAAGAAGCGCCGGAGCGCGCTTGCAAAGCGGAAGCTAAAACTTCCTGATCCGGAGAGAGCGCGAGAGAAAGGGGAAATTCCTTCTGCCAGATTTCGTCTGCCAGATCAGCAAGCGAGCCCCAGGAATGCGCCGCGGCTCGCGGTTTCTCTTTAAAGAAAGCAAGCCGCGCGCGAAGCACCTTAATAGGGAGAAGATCACAGTACTCACAGTCTCCCTGAAGCTCACAGTCTCCCTGAAGCCCGATGCGAGCGTGTTCTTCCCCAAGCACTCGAGACAAAACTCGTGAAGATCGACCTCCGAAAGAGATCTATCACACGGAGGCACGCATCTCTTAAGCAACTCCGCCATATCGGTGAGTTAATGCTGTTATTTTTATTTCGCTTTCGTTACGGCTTGTACATGCACACGCAAACACAAGTGGGAGGGTTCAAGGATGATTTTTAAAAATACAATTAGAGCTCAGCCGCATGCTTTTCAAAAATTTACATGCCTACATAGACACTCATTTGTCCAGCGCCTCGCGTACATGAACACAAATGAACGTAATATAGTTTAGATATTTTTTTATTGCAAATAAATTATATTAAGGAATACAGCGGAATATTGTGACTTAATCACTATAATTCATTATTAAAATAAATAAATATTATGTTAAATAATTACATGTTAAAGTATCATTCTTCTCTGCCTAACTTTAAGGGGGGCGGCGCCCATGTCCTATTATTGTATTGTATTGACCGGCCGCCACCATTCAAGACACTTTCCTTCCATGCTATTTGAAATACTAACAATTTAGTTTGACGCCATTTACGTTCTAAGATTCAAGCAGTCTGTTTCAAAGTGCATCATTATACCAGGGGTTAAGTTTCTCTATCTGTGGCTCTAATAATTTTCCTTTTTACTGGAGCTACATTATCTAAGGTATAACAAAATGTTGATTCTAAATATTCAGTTGTCTGTTTGAGTTCTGTGGGGTCAGATGGTGATCCAATCAAACTGGGAGATTAATCATAAGGCTCTGTGTGAAATTTGATGTGTTGTACTTTAATGCGGTAATGTGGCGCTGTGTGTATCAAAATACTCCCTCCACCTTCTCAAAACGCTCTTTGCTTGTCAGTACATTTCCATCTGCAACTTAGCCTGTACTACATCCTTCCCCACTTGGTCTCTCTGTCTGGCCAGGCAATATAAATCCTTTTCTCCTTCCTTTGAGTTTAGCTTATTATACAACTCACTAGCATTAGAATGATATATTTTTGGAATGGTATCATCTGCTAGATTCCAGATGAATCCCACAACTGCTTCTGTAAATATTTGACATCATCAGTGATGCACTGGAACATGTCTCAATCTGTGTCATCAAGTCTGTCCTGTAGAGTGGGCACGGATTGGACCAGCGCACTAGGTTCAGCCATGTCTCGTTGAAGCAGAAGAGATTGCAGTCCAGAATGTCTCTCTGGAACTTTACCCAGGCCCTAACGTCATCGAGCTTGTTTTCCAGTGACTAGATGTTGGTGAGCCAGTGCTATTGTAGGTAGAGGATCCCAGCCTGTTCCCGACAGTGGCTCATTTTCCCTGGGGCCGCCGCTTCAGGTCACATCCTTTTGTTCTCTTTCAGGATGTCATTCGGCCAAGTCCTCACTCTCATTTTCTTCTACTGTGTCTCAAAAGTCACCATCCAATAGTGTCTAGCTACACTATCCCCAGCAAGCACCTTACAATTTCTAATCGCCTTCAGATTGCATCTCCTACACTCTAAAAAATGATTCTGTGGCCTTGTAAATTTCATAGTAATAAAAGAGTTATGTTACCTTAATAAAATCTCTAATAATCACATACATGATTGTTTGAGTTCGCCAAATCAAAATAAATGCTTAAAAAAACAACTATTACTTTTGTCTTAAAATTACAATATAATTTAAGTTTATTTCACTGATTATATTTTTTACATGCACTTAATATTTTAGATACATTTCCATCAAAATATTTAGCAATGGAGTAATTATACTGATTGATGAATGTACTTCTTGAAACTAATCATTCCAACTCAATGGTCTTTATGTTTAACAACAAAAACTTAAACAATTGAGTAAATTGCCCTGTGCAAGTGTTCATGGGAAGTCTGGTGTAACATCAGAGACAAGAAGCAAGGACACACTGCTGTGGAAATGGACAAGAAGCCCCTGGAACACTCCTTACAAATCCTGGTAACATGTTACTGAAATAATGACTCTGTCTACATTCATACACAACTTTATAGGGTGTAAGTTACTGTTCTGAATCCTGTCACAGCCGTGCTCCATAGCTAACGATAGCTACCTAGCAATAGGCCAGTCCTGGTGTTCATTGTGATTTTGCTTGTTTCTGCCAACCACCAAACTGCTCAGCTAAAGCGCGGTTAATACAGATAATTTAAATCTGGTGTAAAAGGAGAGATTTATTAGTTTAACACCGAGCAGCATGCGCGTGCATGTCGTGCTTTCCTTCGGGTTTCTTGGTGTAGGGGGCCGCGGTACAAGGCATGTTCAAGGCAAGGCAAAATTCTACTTTACACATATTAACTGTATAATACTTGTGGCAGAAGTATTGTTTGTGAGACTGTTTTCTAATAAAATCAATTCAGATCATTGTTTATGATCTTGTTATCTGTCATTTGCAAAGTAAATCAAGTTTTAGTGACATGAGTTTAGACTTCATGTCTTGTCAAATATGTCAAATAAATGTTTAATTAAAATGGTAATGTGTGTATCGATTCTTTGTTCATAATCTGGTGTCATTAGATACAGTACATTGACCTGAATTAAAATACTCCTTGAGTAAAGGGTAAATATAGTTTAAATAATTAAGAAAGTGCTACATATTAATTCTGTGATGGAGCAGTTTGAATTAAATTCAGTTAAAATATTTAGTAAATGTAGCACATTTGTTTGTTAAATAATAATGTAATTTTCAATTTTTTCTACCTTTTCAATTATATCTACTCAATTATTTTACGCATTTTAACTTAGCGTAACCATTGCATTAACTTCTGATTTTGATTACATTTACGCAATTTTGTACTGTACATCATTGTACTAAATATAGTTATTCAGGTCTACTCAATTTTTTACTGACTTGTACTCAATTCATGAAGTATATTTCATATGATTTTGCAAGTTTTTATATTTACTCAATATTTTTAAGTGTAAAAATGTTTCACCAAAAAAATTTAGTACAGCACAGTTTTATTTTTTAGAGTGTACACAGCAGATTGTCCACCTGAGTCCATCTCCCACCACTTTTGTATGTTACCCTGTGCTCCTCTTCCTTATTAAAATATGTATTCACCACTGCCATTTTCATCCTTTTTGAAAAATTTACAATAATCTATCCTTCCACATTCCTCTCCTGTACCCTTAACCCACCCATCACCTCCTCATCACCTCTGTTCCCTTCTCCAGCATGCCGTTTGAGATCAGCTCCAATCACCAATCTTTCTTCTTTGGGGACACTCACTAACACTTTGTTAGTTTATTTCTCAAGAAAGAAACTAACAGACACTCTTAGAGTGTTGATTTACCACTGTAATAGTAATGCAAGTGTGTGTGCATCACCTCACTCTAGAAAGTGTTCATATTGTTCATACATTTTTTCAAACATATCCCGGAGCAAAGCTGCTGCAGACCTCTGAAAAAGGAGACGATTTCCTCGAGTAATGTTGACACAGTACACTAAAAATATTTACTTACTGAATGGTGTAATTTTGAAACAATGGACAGCATAACTGAGTTACTAGGTGCCGTCTTATTAAATCTCTCTCAGAATTGTTCTGCTACCTTTTTCAAACTTGGCCCCCATTCACGACCACTTCCGTATGAGCAGAAATAATGTTCAATAACTATGAATACTTTTTCCTCCTTCGAGAGACCAATTTCCAACAACAACTGCACAACACAACACAGCTTCTTTTTCATTACTGGGAACAAGTGCGTCTATACTGTAGCTGTTGCCTGTTGACAAATGCAAATGTACGTTCGAGATGAGCTGTATATTTTGGCGCATACAATATTTGTCTCTGTACATCACCACAATAGAAATATCATGAAGCAATCAAAATGTGAAGAGTTGATTGACAGTTTTAATTAGAGGAGTTTAACATTTTTTTGCAATACACATTTAGGAATGACCCATTGTTTTTAAGTCTTGCTATTTTCCAGGGACATCAGTGACTGGACAACTGACTGGTATGCAGATTAAAAGTTAGTCATGTCCTGTTTCTTAGTTGTCTCATGAGATGTTTTGAATCTAAGTGCTGAACTTGCATATGGTAGCTAATCATGGGAACTCTCAATATGCAGTCCAAATAGGTGCCAACGGAAGTTAAGGAAACCATCATTAGAGTAAAAAACAAGACCTACAAAGAGATAGCAGAAACTTTAGGATTGGCCAAATCAATAATTTAGCATGTTCTTAAAAACTAGGAATGCACTGGTGAGCTTAGCAACACCAAAATGCCTTGAAGGCCACTAAATTGGATGATAATATTTTTAAATGATGAAAAAAGAATGAATACTCTTGAGGTACTGTACACCTGTATTATTGTTAAACTGTACAATCATGAGATGCTTTCGGTACTGTAAATGAAGAAGTTTTACCTCAAGATGCAAATCCCTGTTAACACTCAGGAATATGTGTACCAGAATAACTGAAAGGATAAGCTTGTGTTCCAAAGCATACTATATCATCTGCCAGTGAAACTGGGTCACTGGTGTTTTTGATGATGTTACTGCTGACAGATCAAATGACTAGCAGTCAACTGATGATGCTTCACAGTATTAAGAAATAATGACCCAAAACATACCACAAATGCAACACATAGCAAAGAAATGGTATGTTCTGAGAGGGTAGTTACCAGACCTCAACTGAATTGAGCATGCTTTTTACTTACTGAAGACTAAACTTAAGGACCACAAACAAGCAACAACTGAAAGTGGATGCAGTGAAGACATGACCAAGCATCTGAAGGGCAGAAAACCAGCATCAGACTTAACTCTGCAAAAGGTTTTGCATACAAGTAATTATGATTATGTTAGATTAGTTTGTCCAATTACCTTAAGCCTGTGACAATAGAGGGACTTTATAAAAATGTCTGTATTACATAAAGTAAAAAGTAATGTGATATTTGGTAAACTGCTTTGAAGCTGAAAATGCATTTCAAGCATAAACGTTGATTGCATCAGTTCAAACCCACTGTGGTGGTGTACAGAGCCAAAAAAAAAAAAAAAAAAACAGCATAGTGTCACAGTTCAAATATGTATGAACCTACAGTATGTATACAGCAAGCTTTACATGATTAATAATATTACCTAACAATCCACCTTAATTTTTGCAAAGGCCTTCTTACAATAAAAACACAAATATTATAAAAACTTTGTGTGTGTGTGTTTTTTTTTTCTCTTGCTTTCTTTATGTACAATTGAATTATGTTCATTCAGAAAAGTTGACCCACACTGCAACACTGAGGCTGCTGAGGGGTGAAACTGCCCAGGGCCACTCTACGGTTTCTATATTCATCTTCAAAATAGTCACATAGTAGGCAGTCAAAAATAAATGTTACAGTATAGTGAGTTGATTTGCAGTGATAATACAGGTGTCTGCAATTATCACTGATTTGTATCAAAGCTGCAATTTTAGGACTTGGATTTGGAAAAGTATATTTAATTGGACTTGCATTTTTGGTCACTCTGTGCCCATTATAACTTGGCTGACAGGGATGAAAACCAATGTGATCTTTTGCTGTTGCAGCCCATCTACTTCAACTGGATTGCTTTTCTTCCCAACACAGTTGTAATGAGGCGTTATTTAGGTTACTATAGCCTTCCTGTAAGCTTTAACCTATTTGCCATTTTCCTGTCATCTCTCATCAGCAATGCATTTCTGCCTAAGGAAATGCATCTCATTAGATGTTTTATGTTGTTGAACAATTCTGTGTAAAGTTTAGAGGTGGCTTTTGCATGAAAATGTTAACAAATCTACAGTTTCTAATACAGTCGTGGCCAAAAGTTTTGAGAATTACATAAATATTGGAAATTGCAAAAGTGCTGCTTAAGTTTTTATAATAGGAATTTACAGAATGTTATGAAGAGTGATCAGATGAATTGCACAGTCCTTTTTTGCCATGAAAATTAACTTAATCCCGAAAAAAAAACTTTCCACTGCATTTTATTGCTGTCATTAAAGGACCTGCTGAGATCATTTCAGTAATCGTCTTGTTAACTCAGGTGAGAATGTTGACGAGCACAAGGCTGGATTATGTCAGGCTGATTGGGTTAGAATGGCAGACTTGACATGTTAAAAGGAGGGTGATGCTTGAAATCATTGTTCTTTCATTGTTAACCATGGTGACCTGCAAAGAAATGCGTGCAGCCATCATTGCATTGCATAAAAATAGCTTCACAGGCAAGGATATTGTGGCTACTAAGATTGCACCTAAATCAACAATTTATAGGATCATTAAGAACTTCAAGGAAAGAGGTTCAGTTCTTGTTAAGAAGGCTTCAGGGCATCCAAGAAAGTCCAGAAAGCGCCAGGATCATCTCCTAAAGAGGATTCAGCTGCAGGATTGGAGCGCCACCAGTGCAGAGTTTGCTCAGGAATGGCAGCAGGCACGTGTGAGCGCAGCTGCATGCACAGTGAGGCGAAGATTTTTGGAAAATGGCCTAGTGTCAAGAAGGACAGCAAAGAAGCCACTTCTCTCCAAAAAAACATCAGGGACAGATTGATCTTCTGCAAAAAGTATGGCGAATGGACTGCTGAGGACTGGGGCAAAGTCATATTCTCAGATGAAGCCTCTTTCCGATTGTTTGGGGCATCTGGAAAAAGGCTTGTCCGGAGAAGAAAAGGTTAGCGCTACCATCAGTCCTGTGTCATGCCAACAGTAAAGCATCTTGAGACCATTCATGTGTGGGGTTGCTTCTCATCCAAGGGAGTGGGCTCACTCACAGTTTTGCCCAAAAACACAGCCATGAATAAAGAATGGTACCAAAACACCCTCCAACAGCAACCTCTTCCAACAATCCAACAACGAAGAACAATGCATTTTCATGCAGCACGATGGAGCACCTTGCCATAAGGCAAAAGTTATAACTAAGTGGCTCGGGGACCAAAACGTTGAAATTTTGGGCCCATGGCCTGGAAACTCCCCAGATCTTAATCCCATTGAGAACTTGTGGTCAATCCTCAAAAGGCAGGTGGACAAACAACAACCCACTAATTCTGACAAACTCCAAGAATGGGTTACTATCAGTCAGGATTTGGCCCAGAAGTTGATTGAGAGCATGCCCAGTCGAATTGCAGAGGTCCTGAAAAAGAAGGGCCAACACTGCAAATACTGATTCTTTGCAGAAATGTCATGTAATTGTCGATAAAAGCCTTTGAAACGTATGAAGTGCTTGTAATTATATTTCAGTACATTACAGAAACAACTGAAACAAAGATCTAAAAGCAGTTTAGCAGCAAACCTTGTGAAAACTAATATTTGTGTCATTCTCAAAACTTTTCGCCACGACTGTATACTCGATCCATTCAACCATACTATCTGTTACAAACACCCATGCCTCTTTTCTGATATTTTCTGTTAAGCTTGGATAAATATCTTGACCTGGATCTGCATAAAAAATGATCAGGACTCTTTGGGTGACCAATGTTTGTTTTCACTGTTTCATTTATTCAATGATAACCCGAACAGAATAATCTGGCCAGACATGATGGATTCAGCAGAGTATGACAGGATGAGGCTGGCCCTGGAGAGCCAGGATGCCCTCCTTGGGGAAACAGCAGCAAGAACTCTTCACCACTAGGCAGACTCTTGCCGACGTCACCACTCCGGCTATCCTCAAGACACACCACAAGCCCTGTAACCCCAGGCGAGCCACGCTTACCAGCCCCGACCACCTATGGAGGAGAGCCAGGTACATGCAGATCTTTTCTGTCTCAGTGCTCACTGATTTTTGAGCTACAAGCCTCCACCTTCTCCACGGAATGGTCGCGGGTAGCCTACGTCATCACCCTTCTAACAGACAGAGCCCGGGAGTGGAGCACTGCTCTCTGGGATTCCAGCGACCCATGGTGTAACAACTTTAAGGCATTCTCCAAGGAGATAGAATGCCCCCCCCCGCTATCAGAGCGCCCACAGGCCCCCCTCCCCCAAGGCCAGCTCATGGGCCCCTTCCTCCAAGACAGAATGATATGGGGGAGCCCATGCAGTTAGACAGAACTCGAATCTCAGAGGAGGAGAGGCGTTGGCGTCACTAGGAGAGAGCCTGTTTCTACTGCGGAGCCTCGGGACATTTAATTAAGAACTGCCCGGTAAAAGTAGGTGCCCTCTAGTCAGGCTGGGAGCACTAGAGGGCACTGCTTCAGACAGACTCCCAGAACCATGTTCCCTACTCCCTGCTACACTAATCATCTGCGGCCAGGCTCAGCAGGTCCAGGCACTCATCGACTCTGGTTCTGACCGCAACCTGATCAGCGCCACTACAGCTAGGGTGTTAAAGGTCCCATGTGTTCCAGTCAAACCTCCACTCTCAGTTCAGGCCCTAGACGGTTCTGACAGCCATCACATGGCGTACGTTTCCTTTTACGCTACGAATTTCAGGAAACCATTCTGAGGAGATTTGCCTGTTGGTTATTGAAAGATCCATTGTTGTTATAGTTCTCTGTCTTCTTTGGCTAGCGCTCCACGGCCCACAGATTGACTGGACTAAGCATGCCATCACTGGCTGGAGCCCTTCGTGTTCCAGGTCTTGTCTTCTCTCAGCGCTCCCTCTGCTTTCCACTTCCATGCCAGGCGATCCTCCTAATATCTCCAATGCTCCCACTGAATACCACGATCTCAAGCTGGTTTTCAATAAGACTCAAGCCACGTTGGATCCTCCTCATTGGCCTTATGACTGTCCCATTGACCTCCTTCCTGGTACCTCTCCTCCAAAGGGCCGTCTTTACTCCCTGACACACCAAGCGCAAGAAGCCATGAATGAGTACATCACGGGGGCTCTCGCTGCTGGTATCATCCGTCCGTCCTCTTCACCTGCTGGAGCAGGATTTTTTTTTGTCAAGAAAAAAGCTGCGTCCCTTTGTCCATGTATAGATTATAGAGAGCTTAACGAAATAACAGTCAGGAACCGCTACCCTTTACCACTCAGGTCTACAGCCTTTGAGCTTCTCCAAGGAGCCACCATCTTCATCAAACTAAACTTTGCAATGCATATCATCTGGTCTGAATTAGGGAGGGCGACGAGTGGAAGACCGCCTTCAACACCCCGACCGAGCATTATGAATATTTGGAAGTGCCGTTCGGACTCACCAATGCCTCTGCCTTCCTGAATCTTTATGTATTCGTCTATCTGGACGACATTTAGATTTTTTCTTGTGACCTGGAGGAGCATCGGCATCACATTTGCCAGGTGTTACAGAGACTCTTAGAAAACAACTTGTACGTCAAAGCTGAGAAATATGAATTTCACACATTGACCACCTTTCTAGGCTTTGGCTTTTCTCTTTTGTGGCTGGAGATGGAATCGGCCAAGGTTCAGGCGGTCTCCAACTGGCCACTCCAGTCTCGCAATGAGACCTCCAATGTTCCCTTTCAAAAGCTACACTCGATGCTGCGTGAAAACGCTATGGGAACATCTCTTTGTTGCCCGGTTGTGAAGCCTGTGCATGTCAAAACCCGCCGAATACCTTCGGCTTATAACCTCTGCCAGGCATGACGTCACCGAATAAGGTGCACCTGCAGGTTATAAATAGGAGTGAACCGGAAACATCCTCAGATCTTTTTGTCTTCAGGACTGCTTTGTGTTTGCCTGTGCATGTGCAAGCCATAACGAAAGCAAAAATAAAATAACAGCATTAACTCACCGATATGCGGTGATGCTTAAGAGATGCGTGCCTCCGTGTGATAGATCTCTTTCGGAGGGCGATCTTCATGAATTTTGTCTCGAGTGCTTGGGGGAAGAACACGCTCGCCTCGGGCTTCAGGGAGACTGTGAGTACTGTGATCTCCCTATTAAGGTGCTTCACGCGCGGCTCGCTTTCTTTAAAGAGAAACTGCTAGCCGCGGCGCATTCCTGGGGCTCGCGTGCTGATCTGGCAGATGCGCACGAGATGGAATTTCCAATTTCTCTCTCGTTCTTTCCGGATCAGGAAGTTTTAGCATCCGCTTCGCAAGCGCGCTCCGGCGCTTCTTGTGAAGGAGCGGAAGAATCCTCCTCTCTTGCTTCCATGGAAGTAGCCTCCTTACAACGCTCCTCCAGTGCTGACAGAGCTTATGAGGAATTATTAGAGGTTATAACGCGTGCGGTCGAGCGATTGCATATCGACTGGCCACAGAAGCGAGATTCCCCCAAGCGTTCGAGATTGGATGACAGGTTTCTGTCGGGTGGCCGGGGGGAGGAGCCTCAACGTCTCTCTCTCCCCTTCTTTGGTGACCTCCATGATGAATTAACTCGTTCATGGAGCAAGCCGTATTCATCGCGTGTTTTTGTGCCATCGACTTCGACTTATTCGAATATCGTTGATGCGAAAGCATGCGGTTATATGATGATGTCCCAGATAGAAGAGACGCTTGCGGGCTCTCTCTCTCCTGGGATATCATCCTCCCTGAAAAAGCCTACTCTCCCCTCCAAGCCGTGTAGATTGACATCTGCTTTGGTGGGGAAAGCTTTTCAGGCAGCAGGTCAGGCTGGAGCTTCACTGCACACCATGGTATTTTTGCAGGCTTACCAGGCTGACCTGCTGAAGGACCTGAGCACCGGCGGGGTTATTGATGACAGGGCGTTTGCAGAGCTGCGCCGAGCAACAGACCTGTCTCTCCGTGCAACCAAGCAGATGGCCCGTGCTGTGGGCCATTCTATGACTGCCATGGTATCCACGGAGAGGCATCTGTGGCTGAACCTCTCGGGCATCAAGGATAAGGATCGTGCTGTCCTCCTTGATGCCCCCGTCTCGCCTTCCGGCCTTTTTGGCGATGCTGTTAATTCCGTCGCCACTAGGTTTCGGGAGGCAAAGCTATATGAACAGGGTTTTGGGAGGTTCCTTCCCCGTCGTGCTCAAGAACCGGGACGGTCGGCCACCCGGCCCCGGCCAGGTCTGGCCCCTATCAGGCGTGAGGTGCAGAAGTAGAGCGTGACCAGCCGCGCACCCCCTCGTAAAGACTGGGATGGGGCTCGCCGCTCTTCTCAGAAATCTGCTTCGAAAAGACCGGATCTGAGGAGCTTCCTCTCTTCAAAGAAGAAGCCCTGAGGTTGCGCCTGGATTTTTATCACAAAACAGGGCCTCCTCCCTGGCACTCCCGGGAGGCCGGTGTTCAATCCCCGCCACCACTGGTGTTTCGGGGAGCGCCGGTCTCCAACGAAAAGTTGGGTGTTCGGGCATCTCCTGCCATACTTCAGGATACCCAACACCTAACACCCCCCCATCCAGCCGAAGTGTCAAAGCTCGTGCCCCTTTCGGAGAAGCTGGCAGCGTGGAAACTACTGCCAGGCGTATCTCCTTGGGTACAAAGGACTGTAGGCACAGGCTACAGGATTCAGTTTGCACATCGTCCTCCGCGTTTCAACGGCGTGGTCTCCACTTCCGTGAAACCGGACCGAGCACATCTGCTGGCCCAGGAGTTACAGACTCTGCTGGGCAAAGGGGCCATAGAACATGTTCCCCTCCCAGACAGAGAGTCGGGCTACTACAGTCAGTAATTTTAGGTGCCCAAGAGAGGGGGGGGGTTGCGTCCGATCTTGGATCTTCGCGGCTTGAACCGCTATCTCAGGAACTCCAGATTCAAAATGTTGACTGTCAAAATGATTGTTTCTCAAATCCAACTAGAGGATTGGTTTGTGACAATCGATCTCAAGGACGCATATTTCCATATAGAAATATTGCCACAGCACAGGAAGTTCCTGAGGTTCGCTTTTGGGGGCGAAGCTTACCAGTATTGGGTCCTTCCATTTGGCCTAGCTCTGTCACCCCGCACATATACAAAATGCATGGATGCAGCTCTGGCTCCTTTACGACTCCAGGGCATCCGTATTTTTAATTACATAGACGACTGGCTGATTCTGGCCCAGTCTCAGGAGCTAGCGCTTCGACATCAGGATGTCGTCCTAGCCCATCTTCATTCTTTACGATTGAGACTCAACGCCACAAAAAGCGTTCTCCTTCCTGTTCAAAGGACAACATAATTGGGTGTCACATGGGATTCGGTCACAATGCAGGCACAGCTGTCTCCTGCTCGTGTCGAGTCCATTCTCAACACCCTGAAGGAAATCAAGCTAGGCCAGAAGGTCACTATTCATCACTTTCAGAAATCTTTAGGCCTCATGGCAGCTGCGTCCACGGTGATACCTTCGGGCCTTCTGCACATGAGAGCGTTTCAGCTCTGGCTAAGAGCCAGGGGGTTTCATTCAAGGGCCAACCCCCAGAGGCTAATAAGGGTTACGTGCTGGGGGTTTCGTACCCTTTCTATGTGGTTCAGACCCCGGTTTCTGACTTTGGGTCCCACTCTAGGTCCGTCTTGTCGTCGCAAGATGCTAACGACAGACGCTTCCCTCACGGGCTGTGGTGCGGTCTTGGATGGCCGTCCAGCACAAGGGAGCTGGAGAGGTCATCTTCTCGCGTGGCACATCAATTGCCTCGACATGATGGCTCTGTTTCTGGCCCTGAAACACTTCCTCCAGCAGTTGAGAGGCTACCATGTCCTAGTGCGGGTGGACAGCATTGCGGTAGTCTCATACATAAATCGCCAGGGTGGACTGCGCTCGCGCCGCTTGAATAAGCTAGAGCACCAGGTTTTGCTTTGGGCACAGGACAAGTTCCTGTCACTCAGGGCGATTTACATTCCAGGGCATATGAATGTAGGAGCAGACTTGCTATCCAGACAAGCTGTAAAACATGGGGAATGGAAATTCCCCCCCGAAGTAGTCAGTCAAATCTGGGAAAGATTTTACGTAGCAGAGGTAGACCTCTTTGCCTCACAAGAGGCAGCACAATGCCCCCTTTACTACTCTCTGACTCCTCCAGCTCCCCTGGGTCTGGACGCAATGGCCCACACGTGGCCCAGATTACGCCTTTAAGCGGTTTCACCTATCGTTCTGCTCCCAGGAGTCCTGGTGAGGGTCCGTCAACAGGGTTTGCGCCTCTTATTGATAGCGCCCCATTGGCCGACCAGAGTGTGGTTCTCGGATCTAATATCTCTCCTCGACGGCTCACCCTGGGTGATTCCAATGAGGAGGGATCTTCTGTCTCAGGCGCAGGGGACAATACTTCATCCCCGGCCCGAGCTCTGGACCCTTCACGTTTGGCCCCTGAACGGGACCAACTAAGACATGCTGGGCTTTCAGCCAGCGTAATTGAAACCATTTTAAGTGCCAGGGCTCCCTCCACTAGAAGAACTTATGCCCTCAAATGGAGTGTATTTGAAACCTGGTGCATGGCAAGACATGTAGACCCAGTTCACTGCCAGTTTGTTTCAGTGCTGGAGTTTCTGCAATAAAAGTTGTCCTCGGGCTTATGCCCTAGTATGCTCAGAACATACGTAGCTGCTATTTCGGCTTGTCACGCTCTGAATGATGGGGTTTCTGTGAGCAAGCACCCTTTAGTTACCCGTTTTACTTGTGGAGCTAAACGGTTGAAGCCACCTACTAGAGCGACGGTCCCTTCGTGGGACTTAACTATCGTACTCGAAGGCCTGGCCGACACCCCTTTCGAACCACTAGTGTCAGCGCCTGTCAGGCTTCTGTCACTTAAGATGGTTTTTCTTATGGCTATTACTTCTTTGAAGAGGATTGGGGATCTGCAGGCTCTGTCAGTCTCCCCATCCTGCCTAGACTTTGCCCCTGGGCTAGTCAAAGCTATTCTGCATCCTCACCCGAACTATCTTCCCAAGGTTCCATTCTCGACCATGCACCCAGTTGTTCTCGAAGCCTTCTGTCCTCCGCCTTTCACAGCTCCGGAGCAGGAAAGACTTCACTTACTGTGTCCAGTACGTGCTCTTCAGATCTACGTCTTCCGCACTAGCCAGTGGCGTAAGTCAGAGCAGCTCTTTATTTGCCATGGGGGTCGCAACCGGGGGGCGGCTGCCACTAGACAGACTCTGTCACACTGGGTGAGAGATGCCATTGCCCTAGCCTATGAGGCGCGTGGTCACACTTCGCCTCTGGGAGTCAGGGCTCACTCAACCAGGGGGATTGCCTCATCGATTGCCTTGGCATCAGGCGTCCCCCTGCAGCAGGTGTGTGATGCGGCGGGCTGGTCCTCTCCACACATGTTTGTTAGATTTTATAGTCTGGATGTCAATGCTACTCCGGGTTCGCGGATCCTTGAGTCAGCATCCCAGAGCTAGGTCTGAGACCTCCTCGGCTTGTGCGCACACGCTACACAACCTGGGGGTCCAGACACTTGCAGTGCGGCGGCGTTGGAATTCTCATTCCCATAGCGTTTTCACGCAGCATCGAGTGTAGCTTTTGAAAGGGAAGGTCTCGGGTTACTTGGCTGTAACCCTGTTCCCTGATAAAGCAGGAATGAGATGCTGCGTTCCGATGCCGCACTGCTGGCGTGCCTGGACGTCCTTTAGACAAAATTGACCTGAGGATGTTTCTGGTTCACTCCTATTTATAACCTGCATGTGCACCTTATTCGGTGACGTCATGCCTGGCAGAGGTTACAAGCCGAAGGTATTCGGTGGTTTTGACATACACAGGCTTCACAACTGGGCAACAAAGAGATGTTCCCATAGCGTTTTCACGCAGCATCTCATTCCCGCTTTATCAGGGAACAGGGTTACAGCCAAGTAACCCGAGACGTTCCCTTTCAAAAGCTACACTCGATGCTGCGTGAAAACGCTATGGGAATGATAATTCCAACGCCGCCGCACTGCAAGTGTCTGGACCCCCAGGTTGTGTAGCGTGTGACGATTTCTGGGTTTTGCCAATTTCTACTGCCAGTTAATTCGAGGTTACAGCTCCATCGCCACTCCCTTAACTTCTCTGATGTCCTTCAAGATGCACTTATGTTGTAACAAGGAGGTGGAGACAGCCTTCTTCGATCTCAAGAGAAGGTTCATCTCAGCTCCAATACTGATCATCACCGACCCGTCCCGCCAATTCGTGGTGGAGGTTGATGCGTTCAACACTGGAGTTGGAGGAATCCTGTCCCAGAGGTCGCCACAAGATAAACTGCACCCTTGTTCATTTTTCTCCCGTCGTCTGTCCCCGGCCGAGAGGAACTACGACATGGGCGATCGGGAACTACTAGCCATCAAGTTGGCGCTAAAGGAATAAAGACATTGGCTGGCGGGGACAGAGCTCCCGTTCCGAGTATGGACCGATCACAGGAACCTTGAATACTTATACACGTGGACAAAATTGTTGGTACCCTTCGGTCAATGAAAGAAAAACTCACAATGGTCACAGAAATAACTTTAATCTGACAAAAGTAATAATAAATAAGAATTCTATGAATGTTAACCAATGAAAGTCAGACATTGCTTTTCAACCATGATTCAACGAATTATATTAAAAAAAATGAGCTCATGGAACAGGCCTGGACAAAAATGATGGTACCCCTAACTTAATAGTTTGTTGCACAAAGTTTTGAGGCAATCACTGCAATCAAACGATTCCTGTAACTGTCAATGAGACTTCTGCACCTCTCTGCAGGTATTTTGGTCCACTCCTCATGAGCAAGCTGCTCCAGTTGTTTCCGGTTCGAAGGGTGCCTTTTCCAGACAGCATGTTTCAGCTCCTTCCAAAGATGCTCAATAGGATTGAGGTCAGGGCTCATAGAAGGCCACTTTAGAATAGTCCAATGTTTTCCTCTTAGCCATTTTTGGGTGTTTTTAGCTGTGTGTTTTGGGTCATTGTCCTGTTGCAAGACCCATGACCTGCGACTGAGACCCAGCTTTCTGACACTGGCCAGCACATTTCTTTCTAGAATCCTATAGTCTTATAGTCTTATAGTCTTGAGATTTCATTGTACCCTGCACAGATTCAAGACACCCTGTGCCAGATGCAGCAAAGCAGCCCCAGAACATAACAGAGCCTCCTCCATGTTTCACAGTAGGGACAGTGTTCTTTTCTTGATATGCTTCATGAACATAGAGCTGATGTGCCTTGGCACAAAGTTTCATTTTTGTCTCATCTGTCCATAGGACATTCTCCCAGAAGCTTTGTGGCTTGTCACATGTAGTTTGGCATATTCCAGTCTGGCTTTTTTATGATTTGTTTTCAACAATGGTGTCCTCCTTGGTCGTCTCCCATGTAGTCCACTTTGGCTCAAACAACGACGGATGGTGCGATCTGACACTGATATTCCTTGAGCATGAAGTTCACCTTGGATCGCTTTAGAAGTCTTTCTGGGCTCTTTTGTTACCATTCGGATTATCCATCTCTTTGATTTGTCATCAATTTTCCTCCTGCGACCACGTCCAGGGAGGTTGGCTACAGTCCCATGGATCTTAAATTTCTTAATATTATGTGCAACTGTAGTCACAGGAACATCTAGCTGCTTGGAAATGGTCTTATAGCCTTTACCTTTAACATGCTTGTCTATAATTTTCTTTCGAATCTCCTGAGACAACTCTTTCCTTCGCTTCCTCTGGTCCATGTTGAGTGTGGTACATACCATGTCACCAAACAACACAGTGACTACCTGGAGCCCTATATATAGGCCCACTAACTGATTACAAGATTGTAGACACCTGTGATGCTAATTAGTGGACACACCTTGAATTAACATGTCCCTTTGGTCACATTATTTTCAGTATTTTCTAGGGCTACCATCATTTCTAGGGCTACCATCATCAGGCCTGTTCCATGAGCTTATTTTTTTAAATAATTATCTTGAATCATGGTTGAAAAGCAATGTCTGACTTTCATTGGTTAACATTCATATAATTTTTGAAAATTATTACTTTTGTCAGATTAAAGTTATTTATGTGACCATTGTGTGTTTTTCTTTAATTGACCGAAGGGTACCAACAACTTTGTCCACGTGTGTACATAGTGCCAAGAGGCTCAATGCCCGACAGGACCGTTGGTCTCTATTTTTCTCCAGATTCAACTTTGTCCTGTCCTACCGACCAGGCTCCAAGAACACCATGCCTGACGCTCTCTCACATCAGTTCTCTTTTCCCCATGACCCCATGCCATCTGACATGATCCTGCCCTCTCATTTTCTAGTGGCAGCCGTGGAACTGGACATTGATGCTAAAGTTAAGCAGACATTGACCCAGGAGGCCGGCCCAAGCAACGTTCCTCCATATCGTCTCTTTATTCCTCTCTGTCTACGCTCACAGGTCCATAACTCCCTCATAACTCCCTGCCATCTGCTTCCACGGGCTCTCGCCATTCCAGTGCTGTCTGGGCTACCAGCCAACGCTTTTTCCAACCCAAGAGGAGGAGGTAGAGGTCCAATCAGTTCAACATTTTGTCCGCCGCTTCAAACGGACATGGTTACGAGCCAGACGAAGCCTGCTGCAAGCATCCAGTTCATACAAGAGACAGGCTGATGAACTGTCATGAACTCACTGTCATGAAGTTTAAAGTCCGCTTTCATCTATTGACATTTCTTTTTCCATGCTGTCATGCTTCTCATCACGCAGCCATGTTTTCCCACGCTGTCATCTCTCCTCACATGCCCCTGCACTGCACCGCCCCGGCCTGCACACCGGTTTCTCATCCCGCGCTGATTTCTTCCGGCTCATAAGGCTCATCTCGCTGCTGGATTATTGTGTGTTTTTTTGCCTCCATATTCTTGCGTTTTGTTTCATAGTTTTTTAACATTGTTGACTCCCTTTTTTTTCCTCGTTTTTCCCGATTCTCGTCTCATGTTTTGGATTAATTGCCTTGCTGCCGGAGGTTGTGAACTCTCGCTTTTGCTTCTCAACTACGGCTTCGCTTCATGATTTGGCTCAACGCTCTCAGTGACGGATTTAATGGCTTTGAACTCTCGCTTTCGCTGCTTGACCACGGCTCTGCTTCTCGTCTCTCCACGACACGCAGCTTCCGTTTCACCCAGCTCAAGCATCTCAAGACCACCTCTGCTTCTCTGCGTCTGGATCCACCTCTTCGCTACTTCATCATTCGTTTCTGACAGTTAAGTTTCGTTCTTGTCCAGTGGTTCATCTCCAGCGAAGGGAATCACGGCGTTGCTGATTGGTTGGTGTACTGAGGTTAAGATGAAGTCTTTCGGGAAAGCCCTTTGGTGAGGCATTGATTGCCTGGTTACCGATGGCGGCGCTCTAGAACTTTTCTAAGGGTTTCTTTGTTGCAGGACTTCTGGCACGAAGTCTCATTGAGCGGTTGATGCCAGCAGAGGCGGCGTAACGCCTTCAAGGGTGGAAGCATGAGCCGCGATGAAGTGGTTGAGCTTGTCATGGCGCGGGTCCATCCCACAACCGATTGTATCAGAGGTGGTTGTGGGCGTAGCCTTGTCTCACATTGTTCCTCCTTTTCGTGCATATATTAACCTGTGGTTTGGTCTGTCACGTGGGAGGCCATCTCAGTGAAGCTTTAGTAAATTAGGTAATTAAGTGTATTAATCTGGTTCGTGTGACTAACATTTCATGCACATCAATGTTCATTGAATACACAGAGCTTTCATTTGATACCAAACATTCTATGTCTTGCATACCAATTCATACATTTACCTATAGCAAGGGCTATGCAAGTCAATTACGCTCCTTAAGTTTATGATAAACATGTTGAACACAGCACAAAGATGTCACACATTCTATATGAGCACATACATATCATATAAAAACTTTTTTCTATTTGCCCTACTGGCATACTTTAACTGATTTAACCTTCTACAGTATGTGTCTCTAAAGCATTGTATGTTCTCTGTTTTGGGGCCAAGAGGTGAAACAGAAAACGCATTCTGGGGTGTCAGCAACTGCCAGGGGGTTGCGTGACTGGCTTCTTCCTCATTCAAGGGAGCTGCTTGCTGACTTTACACCGTAACTGCTTCTCGCTTGTGCAAGGAAGTTGCTTTGAAGATTTACACCATCTGAGTTGGAGACGTTTCTTTCCTTATTTGCTGATGTTGTGAACTCTTTTTCCTCATTCAATGGCTTGCTCATTTAACTTGCACCATTTGAGGTTGGGGTTGGCAAAAGCCATCTGGGGTTCCTCTTTTGACCAGGTCACATTTCCAGCTGCTTTACACCACCGAGAGATAACGTCTTTGCACATGGAGCGCTTTACTAGAAGGTGACAGATTCACGGCTCCCTTTGAGGTGGCCTGCTAGTCCCTACTTCAGGATAGTGCGTAGGCCCTGATATGTGACTCATCGTAGGTAGGTGGAATTCCACACAGGCTATGCTGTCAAGTTAGGAGGCCAGGTAGCAAAAGTTAGTTTTGTGCTGTAGAATAGCATAGTGAATAACCACAAATTATTCCTTCTACAAGAATAATCTCTCCAGATCTCTGAAAGAACAAATTATGCAGATGAACAGTTAAATAGTCTGAATTTAATCACACACACACACAGTGATGTTCAGAACTCAGATTTAAGTACAGCCTTTCACACTACCCCGGCAAGTAGGGAGTTACCAACAACATCATTTTGATCATGAAATTAAGTCTCAGTACATGAAAAAGTGTTAAAATGTTGTCCATGTTAATCATTAATATGCAGCAAATGTAACTCATTTTAAAATCATGATATCCTAATCCTCAGGGCCATAACTTAAGGGAATATAAATTAATAAATAAATGGATATGACTGAAATAGAAATAATTAGAATAGAATAGAATAGAATAGAATAGAATACCCCCCCCCCCCCCCACCTCTTCACCTCTTGCCAAACCCCCCCGCCCCACACACACACACACAACGGGTCACCAGAGGGCACTAGGCATAATGCGCCACATTTAAAGTCTCACATTTTTAAAGCTTTTTTGAGGTTGAGGTTAAAATAAGAGAAATGAGAGAGGTCAAACCTCCTCTTTGATATCAGATTCTCTGCTCATCAGGATCACGCTTGCTCAAAGCAAACGAAATCCTGTAGAGAACTGGAGAGGATGATGAAAGAGAATATTCATCAACTCCTCCTAGCTCTCTGGAATATTACAGTGAATTTGAGAGACCATGCTGAACTCTACAGTATTAAGTATCACCTCAGTGCAAGGCTATAAAAATTCAGTTGACAGCATATTGCTTTTTAATTAAATCTGATAATGCGATCAACACTTTGAATTATTGATTTGGAAGATGGTTGCAGTTAAACAGTGCCAGTCTTTGATGGTCGTGACTAAAGAAAAGGGGAAATTACAATTTGTGGTGCACCAGATTACAATCTGTGCCTTCTTTGGCTTTGGTTTGCTTTGCAGTATTAAGTTTTCTGTTTTATAAATATTACTGTTGGGGAAGTCATCTAATAACTGTTTACATGATGCCGTATGATGATGTTTTTGTTGTGTAGACACAATAGGTGCATAAGCATCATCATGATGGACAAATAATTCATTTCACAAAGTTTTTATTTTTACATAATGCATGCCTGTTTCATTAGAAATGCATTACCGCACTGCATGACTGTTTGGACTTAGTTTACATCACTAAACAATTTTCCTTGCTCATTAACTCAAACTATATTACAGTGTTTAATTAAGCTAATTAAATCTCAGTGGCTGCTCCAGAGAGTGTAGTGGGAGTAGTGTGAAGCATGACAGAGACAGAAAAAGAAAGAAGGATAGAAAGGGAGGCATACAATTCCCATAATTAATTAGAAGTCTTAACCTAAAGTAATATAATAACAAAAAAGGGTGAATAAGAAAAGTTGGTTGTTCCTATAATCTTCATATATACTTGTACACACACACACACACACACACACACACACTTTTGTCTTGGTGTAATTTTGACCTTATTGGATCACTTTCCAGTTTGATGCCCATAGCATTAATTAGAATTTAAATATAAACATAAATCTATAATCATTTAGGGACTGTAGTGGCTAAGGTGGTTGAAGTTCTCTGCTGTTGATCAGAGTGTTGAGGTTTTAAACCTGGCCATCACTAGTCGGCCATTGTTGTACAAAGCCCTTAACCCTATGCCCATATATAATAACCTGCCATTGCCTCGAATTACATTGAGATGTAGTGCATCCTCAATGCCAATTCCAAGCCTGGAGAAATAGGTAGGTTGCAACAGGAATGGCACCTGGTGTAAAACCTTCACCAGTAACTTACAGATCAAGAGGTCCTATGTGGAGACCCCAATAAAAAAGCCCTAGAGAAAATTTTGCACACATTGACTATAAGACCACATCAGCTGCCAATTTGAAAAACCTATATTGTTATATTCACTAGGGTTGCTAAACAGTAAAGTCCTTTTCATCACTGCTCAACATTTTCTCTTTTTTTTTTTTGCAAGGGGTGCTATACTGGTGCCAAGTGGTCCATTGTAGACAATTTTCTTTTTAATTAAAATGTACAGTTACAGTTATGTACACAAAATATGTTTTTCATGCCATGATAAGATATTCCAGCATGTTATATATTAATTTATTATATAATATGCAAAGTTATTTCATCACACATACACACACACAGTAATGTCTGGTGTGGGATGGTCCAGTGAGAGATACCGTGTCCAGCTGTTTTACAGTCGGAGCGCTCCTACATTAGGTGGAGTAATAATGATGTAATAGAGCTCTCAATAATGGCCTTATTTGACCTACATCACAACAATACAAAGACATACACTTCTGGGAATAATGAGAAAAAAAAGGAGCTCCCCCCAGGATACAGCAACAGAACAAAGAGTTCATTATTCCCTCAGTAGAGTGTACCGTACAGCATGCTCCACCATGCACACAAAGTGATTAGGAAGCACAATCTCAAAACAACCAGCTCAGCAAGCAGGTCTACTGAATAAGAAAAGGAGGCCACCTTCTCTTCCTTTCTTTCTCTCTTTAGAGTCTGATATAGTGGGCTTAGCAGGAACAAATTGTGTGTGTGTGTGTGTGTGTGTGTGTGTGTGTGTGTGTGTGTGTGTGTGTGTGTGTGTGTGTGTGTGTGTGTGTGTGTGTGTGTGTGTTTGTGTGCGTGTGTGTGTTTGTGTGCATGTGTGTGTAACTGGATTAAAGGACACAGGAGAACTTGGAGATATTTTGAGAAGTTTCTCAACTGGATGACAAATCATATAGTACATCTAGTTCTAAATAAATTAATGACAAAGCTGAAAGTAACTATTTCACCACTGAAAAGAAGGTTCTGACCTGTAGCTGCTTTTATTGGACCTTGGGTAAACCCCACTTGCAATAAATCAATGAATAAATCACTCATAAAATCATATACATGGCATAGATCATCATAATTAAAAATATCATATTGTTATTACTGAGAAACTGGAAAGCACTTTTTGTCAGTTAAAATAAGTAATAATAATAATAATAATAATAATATGTGGCTCTTTATTAAACATAAATGTAAAATAAATGTCATCATTAATAACTTTCTAAAATGTGCTGCTAAAATATTGATTAACAACATCTGTTCAGGTGGTATGGCGATGTAGTGCTTATCACTGCGGCCTTGCACCTCCACGGTCGATGGTGCTATTCCCACCTCGAGTCACTGTGTGAATGGAGTTTGCATGTTCTCCCCGTGCTTGGTGGGTTTTCTCCAGGTACTCCACCTCATGCCCTACGTCTCCTGTGATAGGCCCCAGATCCCCACGAACCTGTACACAGGATAAGAGTTAAAAAAAAACAATATGAAATGAATGAACTTCTGACCAACCAGATTAGAGAATTTAACCTCATTGCAGTATAAATGTAAAATAATTCTGAAGTTTAATTACTCCAGATTGTGTTGAAAGTATAGTTTTTACATATATTATTGTACGAACTATATATATATACATGACATCAATATAGTAAATAGGCCTACTCATAATCTGTAAAATGGCCATAGTGTGAACGTGCTGTTTTGTCATATTGATATCATATCAATATCATAGGCTTTTAAACATTGTATATAATTTAACAAATTGAAAATTTATTGGGTAAAAGTTATCCACATTTTATTCCTTGTCAAAACACAATATTTTGTATACAGATTTTACCAACTGTGGTCTAAGTAGACGCCAATGTGATAACAAAATGAAATGTACATTTATTTTATGACAGAAATCACTAAATAAAATGTACCATTTTTTCTAACAATAATTTCCAAAAGAGTACTATATGATTATTGGAACTCAATTTCCTAGGCTGTTGGAAAAACACACCCTACAGTACAAACATGAAACAGCCAGACACACAGCATCTTTCTAAAAAGACGCTGAGCTTTTATTCAGTGCAAAGTATTTCAGCATTTATCTAAATTACTGATATTCTAAAATAATCCACAATATTTCATAAAAACTTAATCAACAAATCATTCATAAAAAATTCACCTCAACACCTCCTTCATAAATTGCATAGTTAAATGACCACAAACACACTTGAAAGCTGATTTATCCACTTTTACAAAACTGTGGGTTCTGAAGTTGTGTTTTGCAAAATTATACAAAATTCACACTGACATAACCAAAACAGTTTAGACTTGCTTTTTAACACCCTTGCAACTTATAACAAAGAAATTCACAAAATGTATTTTTTCAGATTCCAATACTTAGATAAAAAATTATACTAATAATAAAAACATCCCTCAAAACGGTAAAAAAAAAAGAAAAAAAAAGGCATAATTTGATTTTGTTATCAATTGGTTTGTGTTTGCGTATTACATATAGACTTTAAATAGTACAGAGGATAGTTAGCTTTGTTTCACATAAACAGATTGACATGTTATGCAGTGGATACTTAGGTTTTAGCATAAAATTGGTGCACAGTTGGGAACTTTTTGCTATGAAAATGGGTTACAACATTGAAAGCAATGTAGATAATTTATTAGTTGATAATGCAGGATAAAATAGAAAAGACCAATACATACATGAATGTACACATCTCTCTCTCTCTCTCTCTCTCTCTCTCTCTCTCTCTCTCTCTCTCTCTCTCTCTCTCTCTCTCTTTAGGAATGTATTTGAAAAAAAGAGAGAAGATCTATGTTGTCATTAGATGAAGGTTTCCTTTTTAACTGTTGTTGATCTTCCTATTTGTCCTCTCATCTCAAGACTGACACAGTTTACTGTGTAGTCCCAAGACATCTCTCAACAATCTCCTTAAACTGAGAAACCTGTCCAACCTATACTGTAGCTGTTGTGCACACTTTTTTGCTGAGTACCAGAGGTGCAACCAGAAGCCACAAGTCCTTTTTCTATGTATGCTATTCTTGCTCATTTATGGCAGTTCTATCCAGACCACAAATGCAAAGCAGCATATATCAAAATGTTATATGACAAAATCTTCTGTACTCATGATTGCTGATTAATTATTTAAAGAATATATTGTCGTTTAATTGCAATCGGTTGTATTTAGGGTTGAGTTACTCACATGTATTCAAGATTTAAGACCCTAATTGTATACATTGACATTCAGACCTCAAGCATAACTACATATTTAAGGGCTATTCCGTTTAGTTATTTAAGAGTTGAGCATGTGAGAAGCACTGTAATTTAACCTCAATATATTGAATTTATGTTCATTAATATTGTACATGATTACAAAAATATGGAAAGCCATTTAGAATTCCCTATGCAAGGCCGATATTACTTTTACCATTTATACATTTATATAACATTAACACCCAAAACATTAAGCCTAACATATTGTGGGCTACCCTTGTGCTGCCAGGGCAGCTCTGGCCCCTCAGGGCATGACTCCACTTGGTATTATGTGGTGTCGGGGTTACCCAGATATCAATCAAATCTTCTACTCAAATGATCTAGATGTGTACTGATTATTATGCAGACTCAGACCCTGAAAATGGACTTAAGTATTTTAAGCAGTGAGACAACAACTGTCAAGAGTCTAAAACTTGTGGGCAACTAAGTGAAGTGAAGTGTCTAAGTATGTCAGCTTAATTACTTTTCTTGCTTTATACAGTATATGAGCTTGCTAGGCTTGACTGTTTATTTGAAATGTTTGGCTAAGTGAGAAAGTTATAGCTGAAGTGGGGGAAAAAACACTTTCAAATGTAACTTATGACTGTGATTTATAAGACAGATAAGTACATTCTGTCATGCAGCTAAAAGTGGCTTTTAGGAATCAAGACAGTGGAGTGGTGTCTTCATTGGTGTGTCCTCAGTTGGCTATATAAGTCAGCACATACTGTAACTATCAGTACACTATCGTAAGCATAAATTCTGTAAGCATATGCAACATCAAGTTTAAAAAAGTGATTACACAGCATAAATGTGCCTTAACTACGACAATGGTGTGTGATTGATGCTACTGCATTATTTTCTTGAGGACTCAATAACTCAATCATTCACATGCACCCACAATCCAAAATTCAGATATCTAACCACTTCTTCCCAGCAGTCATCTCGAATATTATGTCTAATATAATGTGAAAAACATGTAGAAATCTCATTCCAAACATTTCTGTGGACAAAATGTGACCAAAAAACGTAGGAGTGAATCTTTCATGTCCACTACTAAACTTGTAAATCTTTAATCAGCTCCTTGATCTAGCTGTTGAAAAAACTGCAGGTGTACCACAATCCTCTGGGGTCTGTACTGTGTGATTCCCCAGTGTGATAAACACTTGCCAACATGTGTGTCTGCAAGGACTCATGGTGTGAGTGCACACTGGGATTCACAGGTGTGATATGTGAAATCAACTGTAGCAAACTCTGCCTGGCATGAAAAGTAACTGACCACAATGTGCAAAATGTCAATTACACACACACAAACAAAGGAACAGACACACAGTGCAATGAAAAATACTGTCAAAGAGCTATTCTTTATTTTTTTTTTATGTGAAAAATGTGTTCAATACACATACCAACTTTTAGTAACTGAACAAAAAACACATGTTCAAGGAACAGAAATACAAAGCTTTAGTGTGTTGAGACGTTTGTACGCACGTCACCGTCCTCTTAGAGTGTTGAGCCTTCCACAGCGTGAAAGTGATGAAGGCTCTGCCAGCATTTACAATGTCACAAAAGTTTTAATCAAACTATGGACCATCTGTGCAGAGATGTTTTTGTAGCACTTGTACATTTTCTTCATTTGTGTAGCAAGAAATCAAATCAAAACCAGCCGTCGCTTACTCAAATCTTTGTGAATTTTTCATAAGATTAAGTTCCATAAAAATTCAATGAAATTCTAACAAGGGAGAGGAATTTAATTGGATAATATATTAAGTGAGTCGTGAGAAACTTGTCCCTCAACCTAACCCCGACCTTTGGATCTTGTTAATTCTAACAAATTTCTAATTATGAGAGACTTTATGAAGATATACAGTATGCAGTATACTGTATGACACTACTTAGGCATCCTACTTTTTTCGTAAGTCATCAGACGACCAGGAGACTCATTTCTTAGAGTGTGAGAGGTGCATTTGTCTAGTTTCAGGTATTGTTACAAGAATGAACTAGTAGAGAGTAGGCTATTCCAATTATTTTAGTTCATTACAGGTACAGTACTTATACTGCAAGGCTACTGGCTGTACAGCTGTCACTTTTAAACCCTTGTCCAAGTCCAGGTCTCCTCAACTACTCAACCGTATCTCTATATCTAAGTTGCTTTGGATACAATTGTCAGTCAAATAAATGTGAATTCATTTATGAGTTTGCTTGTGGGATACAGACTCAAAGCAAGATGTCAATGGCTTATTAATTTACATGTATTAATTACCCTATAGAACTTTCTTTTAGTCTATTATCAGTATAATTTGGATGAAGTTGAGTTGTAATCCAGGATCCATTTTCAAACATGTCTAGCTAGCTAGTTCATATAAATGGGTCACTTGGTGTCATTGCTAATGGACAAAACACCAATTAACTAAATAGCACGAAATCATTAACGCGTTTTCAGAGACAATGAGAACTGTAATTTTCTAATAGTTTTAACAGTTAACAGGTCACACGCACAGTAACAGCTTTGCCTGGCTGGCAAACCCATTACAGCAGGACACACAATGGGTAATTTGGAAACATCAATTAACCTGCACAGTATGTCATTTGACTGTGGGAGGAATTATCCAAAAACAGATTATCCAAAGGAATTATCCAAAAACTGATTATCCAAAGGAAATAACAGTGAGAATATGCAATTCAGAGAATGTGAACATTGGAGTTATGATGCAACAGTGCTAACCACTAAGCCTAATTCCATTAATGCTATCTACTACAGTCTACTCAAATATAATATTTGCTATTTGCTAGATTTGACTCTACGGCTCTAGTAGATACTCACTGACGAGCCCTCTGTCCAGGCCTGACTCCAAACATGGGCCCTAGGCTTCCTCCCCGCATGGTCACTTTTCTCCCTCTTCTTTTTTCATGGGGTCCACAGTAGCTTGAACCATTCCTAGTCTGGCCCCTCATCTGAGAACAATTTGTCTTGGAAGGCTCTACCAGAAGCACATGGCTCCAGACAAAACAACTCCCAGGTTCCTAAGGGCTTTCAGGGATATGTTATCGCGGGGTGCTCAGGACGCATTGCAAGGTACCTGCAGGCTCAAAGGACGGTAGCCACAGCAATAGCAGAGGCAAAGCAGCAGGTGTGGAAGGAGCTCGAATAAGTCATGGAGAAGGACTTTTAAGTGGCAATAAGGTGCTTTTGAAAACAATCCGGTACCTCAGGAGGTGGAAACGGGCCCATGACTGACTCAGGACGTAATCAGGTGGTGGAAAGAGCACTTTGAGGAACTCCTGAACCCAACTAATCCACCCCCCTACTGCAGAAGGAGAGATGGAGGATGATGGGATCAACGTCGATTTCCCTGGGTGAAGTCACTGAGGAGTATGGGGTAAGGGGATCACTTCTCAGGGCAATCAAACCGATTTACACCCAAAGTGAGAGCTGTGTTTGGGTTCTTGGCAGTTGGATTTCCAGGGGGTGTTGGCCTCTGCCAGGGCTATGCTCTGTCACCAATCCTCTTTGTGATTTTAATGGACAGAAGTGCAGAAGTCATAAGTTTTGGTATTACCTTCCTGGGAAGGTCTTCATGAGAGCTAGTTTCATCATGGTGCTTGATGGGTTTTGAAAATGCACTTGCCAATACTGTTCTTGCAAGAACGTCTCAGGGTTACTTTGTTGTAACCTTGTTCCCTGAAAAAGCGGGAATGAGATGCTGCGGGAAAACGCTATGGGAAGATCTCTTCGTTCAACCGGTATGAAGCATGTGTGTATCAAACACGCCAAACTTTGGCTTATATAACCTTGGTCAGGTGACGACATCTGATGAGGTGCACCTGCGGGTTATAAATAGGAGTGAACCGGAAACATCCTCAGGTAACTTTTTGTCTGAATAGACGTCCAGCCGCGCCACCAGTGTGGCATTGTAGCGCAGCATCTCGTTCCCATTTTTCAGGGAACAGGGTTACAACAAAGTAACCCGAGATGTTTCCTTTCAAAAGCTACACTCGATGCTGCGTGAAAATGCTATGGGAACGAGAAAACCAACGCCGCTGCACTGCAAGGGTCTTGACCCCCAGGTTGTGTTGCATGTGCGCACAATAGCCAAAGAGGTCTCAGACACAACTTTGGGATGCTGACCCGAGGACCTGCGAGCCCGGAGTAGCATGGACATCCAAACTATGAAATCTGACAAATGTGTGTGGAGAGGGCCAACCTGCCGCATCACACACTTGCTGCAAGGGGACACCTCTTGCCAGAGCAATTGATGAGGCAATCCCCCTGGTCGAATGAGATCCGATTCCTAGAGGTGAAATGTTACCACACGCCTCGTATGCTAGGGCAATAGCATCTCTCACCCAATGTGACAGCGTTTGTCTAGTGGCGGCTAGAAGCCCCCATAGCAAATGAAAAGCTGCTCTGACTTATGCCACTGGCTAGTGCGGTGGACGTGAATCTGAAGAACATGTACTGGACACAGTAAGCAAGTTTAGGCAGGATGGAGAGACTGACAAAGCCTGCAGATCTCCAATTCTCTTCAGAGAAGTAATGGCCATAAGAAAAATAAAACATCTTAAGAGTCAAAAGCCTGACAGGCACTGACTCTAGTGGTTCGAAAGGGGTGTCAATCGCTAAGTCCCACGAAGGGACCGTCGCTCTAGTGGGCGGCCTCAACTGTTTAGCTCCACGAATAAAGTGGGTAACTAAAGGGTGCTTTCCCACAGAAACCCCATCGCTCAGAACATGACAAGCCGAAATAGCAGCTACGTACGTTCTGAGAGTACTAGGGCATAAGCCCGAGAACAACTTTTCTTGCAGGAACTCCAGCACTGAGACAATTCGGCAGTGGACTGGGTCTATATTTTTTACCATGCACCAACTTTCAAATACATTCCATTTGACGGCATAAGTTCTTCTAGTGGAGGGAGCTCTAGCACTTAGAATAGTTTCAATTACCAGCGTCTCTTAGTTGGTCCCCCTCAGGGGCAAGATGTGAAGGTTCCAGAGCTCGGGCCGGGGATGAAATATTGTCCCCTGCGCCTGAGACAGAAGATCCCTCCTCACTGGAATCACCCACGGTGAGCCGTTGAGGAGAGATATTAGATCCGAGAGCCACACTATGGTCGGCCAATGGGGCGCTATCAATAAGAGGCGCATACCCTGTTGACGGACCCTCGCCAGGACTCCCATGAGCAGAGCTATCAGAGGAAATGCATAAAGGCGTAATATGGGCCACGTATGGGCCATTGCGTCCATCAAGGGAGCTGGAGGAGTCAGAGAGTAGTAAAGGGAACATTGTGCTGTTTCTTGCGAGGCAAAGTGGTCCACCTCTGCTACATAAAGATCTGACAAACTATGTTGGGGTGGAGTTTCCATTCCCCATGTGTCATAGCTTGTCTGGATAGCAAGTCTGCTCCCACATTCGTATGCCGAATGTAAATCGCCCTGAGGGACAGAAACTTGTCCTGTGCCCGAAGCAGAACCTGGTGCGCAGCTTGTTCAAGCGACGCGAGCGCAGTCCGCCCTGGCGATTTATGTATGAGACTACCGTAGTATTGTCCATCCGCACTAGGACATGGTAGCTTCTCAACTGCTGGAGGAAGTGTTTCAGGGCCAGCAATAGAGCCATCATTTTGAGGCAATTGATGTGCCATGCGAGACGATTACTTCTCCAGTTCCCTTGTGCTGGACGGCCATCTAAGACTACACCTCAGCCCATGAGGGAAGCATCTGTTGTTAGCATCTTGCGACGACAGGATGGACCGAAAGTCTTGCTGAAAGGGTGCTCCTCAGGTCCGGTCTCCTTGAGGAAGATCGAGCGTACTGAGGAAGAAGAGTGTACTGAGGTGGAAGCAAGAGAAGAAGTCTCTTCCGCCGCCACGCTTGAGAAGCAGACGCTAAAACTTCCTAATCCGACGAGAGCGCGAGAGAAAGGGGGAATTCCATCTCATGCGTGTGTGACAGATCGGCATGTGAACCCCACGAATGCGCCACTGCTCGTGGTTTCTCTTTAAAGAAGGAGAGCCGGGCGTGAAGCACTTTAATAAGGAGGAGATCACAGTTCTCACAATCTCCCTGGAGCCCGAGGAGAGCGTGCTCTTCCCCCAGACACTCAAAACAAAAATTGTATGGATCGCCGTCCGAAAGAGATCTGTCACACGGAGGCACGCATCTCTTAATAAACTCTGCCATATTGATGAGTTATCTAACACTTTCTGTATATTCGCTTGCACACACACACAAACACAATGCGGTCCTTGAAGACAAAAAGACCTCAGGATGTTTCCGGTTCACTCCTATTTATAACCCACAGGTGCATCTCATCAGATAACATCACCTGACCAAGGTTATATAAGCCAAAATTTTGTGTGTTTGATACACACATGCTACACACAAACTGTTGAACGAAGTGATGTTCCCATAGCGTTTTCACGCAGCATCAAGTGTAGCTATTGAAAGGGCACTATTCCAGAAAGGCTGACCTCTGTGTCTTAAAATTGATTGTTGTTGTTGTTACATAATTACATAATTCAAGCAGCCAAAATTTTTTTTTTTTTTTTCAAAAGGATAGCTTGTGGCTAGCAATGGAAATTTGTATGAAATGTGAAAAATGCGTATGAATCAAAATACAATTCATGAGATTGTTCATCACACGTCCCAGTTTGACTTGAACATCCCAGTTTGAAAATGCACTTTTGGTTTCTCACTCATTCTCTCACATTGTGTTTTACTGTCAGTTATTTTTCTGTGTCTGTTTGTGATTCAGCTTCAAAGTAATAGACTGTGGTTTTGTATATACAGTATTTTTCATTGCATGTTTAATTTGTGTATGACCCTTACTGTACATTTTTATCAGCAACTCCACCTGTTTCACCTCTACATTCATTAAAAAAAAACCCTGAAATAATGTTTATGAAATAAGTCTGTCCTAAATAACATATCAATCACTTAAGCCTTCCTGCTATCGTTATCCCTTCTAGTTAAACTGAACAATAACAGAGGAAAGTAATAAGATGGATTAGAGAGATAAAGTAAGAAGGAGCAAGGCACTTCTCCATTTTATACATAAGCCCTCTGGAGAGAGATCTGCATTGAATACTGTAAAGGGAACACTGGAGCTTTATTTCTGTTCAGCTGACCTGTACTACTCAATTATTCAGTATGGCTAAAGATGAGACTGTAGATTAGAGCTTGCGACGAAATTGCCTGGATGTACTTAGTTTCTTCTCTCAAAAACTAGCGTTATGCGTTACGGATGCTTTATGATATGTTCGTCATTTTCTATTTCAGTCTGGAATGTTGTTTCTTTTGGCCAGTTTTATTTAAAAATGTGACAAGTACAAGAAAAAAATCTGAATATAATAAATATTATATGACTATAATTCACGTAGAAATGCTTTCGAAATAAATTACAATATTGTTATTTATTCAGATGTAGCACTTCTTGAATAATTAATTATCCCTCTAAATCTAACAGGAAAAAAGTGTGCATAAACAGACATGTACTGCATAAAACTGACATTAAACATAACCAAACAATTATGTAGGTGAAGTATAATAGGGATATACTGACATTGCTCCAATTCTTTTCTCAACTGTTGTATTTCAAAGCCTGGAAGGTGTGGTGTTCAGCTCACTTCACATCTGATACCTGTTAATTGAAGTCTACCTTGCTGTGTACTGAGGCTCTGCTTCACAATGCGCTCAGTGTATTGGGGCCATCGACACTGAAACAGAACCAATTTGTTCCTATTTGTTCCTGTTCATTTAAATAGTCTGCCTCACTGCATGAAACAAGAGGCTTTTGTTACTTATATGTGACCCATTAGTGCCATATAACAGACTGCAACATGCTGTATAAGAGAAGTCTGCTCTGTGTTATTAAGATATCACTTACCATTAGGTTCCAGAACCAACTTGTTTATTAGAGGAGTAGATGGTCACCTAGGGTCTTGGCACAAAGATGTCTTTAAATGGTGCTTTAAAAAATATATGCACTTACTGAACACTTTACTAGAAACACTATACTAATAGTGAGAAGGGCCTCCCATTGCTCTCTAATCAGCGTCATTTCTTTATGACATGGATTCTGCAAGATTCTCGAAACATACTTTTCAAATTCTGCTTCACGTTGCATCATGCAGTTCCTGCTGATTTTTCAGGTGCACATAATGCTGTGAATTTCCTGCTCTTTCACACTCAAGATTCAGATATGGTGACTGAAAAGGCCACTGAAGAACACTGAACTTACTACCATGTTTATGAAACCAGTTTGAGATTATGTTTGCTTTGTGGTAAACTGTGCCCATGAATGGGCACACATGCTCAGCAACAACATGCATGTAGGCTGTGGCATTCAAGTGATGATTGATTTTTTAAATGAATTTGCCCAGAGTGTGCCAAGAAAACATTCCCCACACCATAACACCACCTCCACCATCCTAGACTGTTGACACTAAGCAGGTTAGTTTCCTGCATTCATGCTGTTGATTTAAAACTCTGATCCTACCATCTGTTTGCCTCAGCAGAAATCAGATCAGGTTAGGTTTTTCCTGTCTAGTTTTGTTCTTCACAGAGAAGTGGTACTCAATTTGGGCTTCTCCTGTTGTAACCCTTCTGTCTCAAACTTTGTGTGTTTTGCAATCTGAAATACTTTTTCGCTCAGCACAATTATAAACAGAGGTAAACTGTAGTGGTTGCTGTAGCCTTTCTGTTAGCTCAAATAATGTTGGCCATTCTCCACCTCTCTTATCAACTACTGTAGGTATTTCCATCCACAGAAATGCTGCTTACTGGATACTTTTTCTTTATTGCACCAATCCAGAATAAACCCCAGAGACTGTTTATATCAAACCCTCAGGAGAGCAATAGTCAGGACTTGGCAAAAGTACTGATAAATTAGCCAGTTACAGACTGTGTTCCTGCCTTGTTATGGTTCACTAGAGTCAACAGTCAACCAGAATTATTTTCACCCAAATCAGATTTTTTTTTCTTTTGCTCAGATCTTTTTCATAACAGTGTGAACAGCACAAATCACAATGCATAGAATCAAATTTTCTTAATTTTTTTTTCCCATATGTGGCCCTAAACAAGATACAAGATAATTCAATCAGACTTTATATGACCTTTTACCCTAATTCACCTTAACATTCAAAATTAGAAGGCACACATCGCACTGCTTAAATAGATCTCAAAAGAAAATGGCTGAATGTGGATATTGAAGAACCTGAAGAACACTCCACTACCTTTGCTCTAACTAAAAGGGGCTTTTTTTCTGTGGGAGAATAAAATGCCCTTTTTTATAACAAGCTTTAATGCATCATGTGACATACAGTCAGGTCAGTTTAGGAGCATGATCTTTTGAGTCTAATATTAGATATAGAGCATAGCATGAACAGCCTAACAAAAATTGCATTTGTACAGTAAATTGGATATGAGTCATTTTTGCCTGCTGTGTTAATGTAGCCTAAGGCTACCATGCAACCCCAATGGTTGGAACATGAACTCCAACATTCTGTATAGCTGGTGGAAAGCCAACCACTAAGCCACAAATGCCCTAGTCAGTTATAGCCCATTAATTTAATGTATTGGCAAAACTTACCTTAACATGGATTTAGTATATATATTATAGGATATTTCTTTATCCACTGGAGGTATTCAAGTTACAGTTTAGTTTCATTGCATTCAGTAGGATTTAACATTAGCAATACAGCCTGTGAGAGAGAGAGAGAGAGAGAGAGAGAGAGAGAGAGAGAGAGAGTGCTATGATCTATTGGCTGTGCCTTGGAGTAGTTTGGGGGGGGTCAAAGTTAGCTGTGCATTATTCTGTTTAATCGGTTCTTCTGCCACTTTTTCTCTCTTGCTATCCATGTCTGTCTCTCTAGCTCAAGTGTACATTTTATTGATCCATGCTTTTCAACGCTATGCTATATTTTGAACATTGTGCACACACTCACACTGACACAAACACACACTTTTAAACATAAAGCAATTTTTTTCTTAATACCCACTGTTACCAGGATGCCCTTAAGTGCAAACATCTACTCTCCATCAGCTTTATACAAGAAGACTGGCCAATTGCAAACAAATTGTTTACAAAGGCATAAACAAATGCCTGCTGGATATTACATGCAAAGAAAAAAAGGGCACATGTGCTACAGCAATCGCTGGATAGCTTTTTAAAACACTTTTTTTTTTCTCATAAAAACCTTTAACAAGAATAGATTCAAGAACTGCATTTTTTGGTTAATATAACACTCATACAAGTCAAATAACACTGGCATGTGCTGTAATTTTCCTAAAATAATGCTCCTGAAACGTTCCACGATGTTATCACTATCATTTCATACTTACCAGACCAAAATGTTAAATGAATGCATTAGTATACATTTCAGCTGCTATAATAAAGAACAGGATGAAAACTACTACGGTAGCTAGCTACCTATACTCTGAATTGCTTAATTTTCCCCATTACTAGGATGTTATTTTAATCTGATTCTAATCAAGATATTTTATTTCCTATGCGCACTAGCATTATTAACATGATACATGGCAAGTCTGTAGACAGTAGATAAAGTGTGTTTAAAATAATATAAATTCTGAATACCACCATATTTACTACTACAGTCTGGGATCCAACCAACATCATGTTTTCATCACTTACACACGTGGACAAAATTGTTGGTACCCTTCGGTCAATGAAAGAAAAACTCACAATGGTCACATAAATAACTTTAAGCTGACAAAAGTAATAATTTAAAAAAATTCTATGAATGTTAACCAATGAAAGTCAGACATTGCTTTTCAACCATGCTGCAACATAATTATTTAAAAAAAATAAACTCATGGAACAGGCCTGGACAAAAATTATGGTATCCCTAGAAAATACTGAAAATAATGTGACCAAAGGGACATGTTAATTCAAGGTGTGTCCACTAATTAGCATCACAGGTGTCTACAATCTTGAAATCAGTCAGTGGGCCTATATATAGGGCTCCAGGTAGTCACTGTGTTGTTTGGTGACATGGTATGTACCACACTCAACATGGACCAGAGGAAGCGAAGGAAAGAGTCTCAGGAGATTTGAAAAAAAAATTATAGACAAGCATGTTAAAGGTAAAGGCTATAAGACCATTTCCAAGCAGCTAGATGTTCCTGTGACTACAGTTGCACATATTATTCAGAAATTTAAGATCCATGGGACTGTAGCCAACCTCCCTGGACGTGGCCGCAGGAGGAAAATTGATGACAAATCAAAGAGACGGATAATCCGAATGGTAACAAAAGAGCCCAGAAAGACTTCTAAAGTGATCCAAAGTGAACTTCATGCTCAAGGAACATCAGTGTCAGATCGCACCATCCGTCGTTGTTTGAGCCAAAGTGGACTACATGGGAGACGACCAAGGAGGACACCATTGTTGAAAACAAATCATAAAAAAGCCAGACTGGAATATGCCAAACTACATGTTGACAAGCCACAAAGCTTCTGGGAGAATGTCCTATGGACAGATGAGACAAAAATTTAACTTTTTGCCAAGGCACATCAGCTCTATGTTCACAGACAGAAAAATGAAGCATATGAAGAAAAGAACACTGTCCCTACTGTGAAACATGGAGGAGGCTCTGTTATGTTCTGGGGCTGCTTTGCGGCATCTGGCACAGGGTGTCTTGAATCTGTGCAGGGTACAATGAAATCTGTATATTATACTTATAATAATAATACTTAATATAATAATCTTAATTATACACATTGTGCAGTTATTTTTCCTGCTGCTTCAGTGTTTTTAGATCTTTTTGTCTGCTGTTACTGTGGTTTACTGAAGTATAATTACAAACATTGTGTCAAAAGCTTTTATTGGCAATTACAGTAAGTTTATGCAAAGAGTCGGTATTTGCAGTGTTCCCCCTTCTTTTTCATGGCCATTTATCCTCGCATACTCTCATTCAACTTCTGGGTCACATCCTGACTGATGGCCGCCCATTCTTGCATAATCAATGCTTTGAGCTTGTCAGAATTTGTGGGGTTTTGTTTGTCCACCACTTCTTGAGGATTGACCACAAGTCCTTAATGGGACTAAGCTATGGGGAGTTTGCTAGCCATGGAACCAAAATTTTGATGTTTCATTCCCCATGCCAAAAGCAAGGTGCTCCATCATGGTGGAAAAGGCATTGTTCATCACCAAACTGTACTTGGATGGTTGGGAGAAGTTGCTCTTGGAGGATGTTTTTGTATCATTCTTTATTCATGGCTGTGTTCTTAGGCAAATTTGTGAGTGAGCCCACTGCATGTCTATGGACTGTTGAGAAGTGTCCTGACTAACCGAAGGAAACCCACACAGCATGGGGGAGAACATGCAAACTCCAAACACCTACATAATAGAAATAAGTTGAAAAGACAACACAAGTTATTTATTTATTTATTTATTTATTTATTCATTGTGTGTAGCTTAGCTTAGAAAGGTCCAGGTAATTGTGTTGATGGGTAAATATTATCACAAATACTTTAACGATATGAAGTGAACAAACTGGATTTAAATGATCTGCATCTTACCAGTCTAAAATAATTCTTGTCACTTATATCAAAACAATACATTTACTTTTTATATTTATCATTGCTTAAACCTGCTCACCCTTTTTACTGTAGCTCCTAGACAAACATTATTAAAGGATTTGTAGTGGACTAGCATTAGTGTGCACCTTTGGCAGGTAAAGAGTTTGTAGGAATAGTTAAAATGTTAAATCTAAAAATAAGCTTATCAGCATCTGGCAAATAACCACTCATAACTTCTCTTCTACTCAACATTTTTATTGAATTTACAAGATACAGCTTTCATGGTGGTTGTCCCACAGCCATGCTGTGTTGGGCTATTTTTTCTTTTTTTCAATGAAGATTGTGGAAGTTTGTAGATGCATTACGGTAATTTCTGTGTCTTCCGCATACTCTAAACTATCGTGTTGATTGGCTCTGCTGATTGGCTCATATATCCACACCCACCTCAATGGAAAATAATTGATTGGCTCTGTTGAGTGACGTATATGGGCATGTCCACCTTGAGGGAAACTTGGCTGGACAGACATGTGTGACATGCGAGTTGCTGACCAATGTACAGGCAAAGCCTCCCTTTTATTAATACAGATGTATTTGCAAAGGGTCAAGACAATCCCACTATATTTCTACCCTTTAAAATCAAGTTCCTCTCAAGGTTTCTTTCTCATACTGTATTGTCTGAGGAAGTTTTTCCTTGACACTGCAAGGAATACAAACAAAATGACAATTTAAATTTGTAAATCAATTTTTTTTATGTAAAGCTGCTTGTAACTGCTTGTAACATTGTTAATGTTTAAGAAATAAAATCTGTTAGAGAATAAAAACAAACATTTAAAACAGGAACTTTTTCCCCCAATAATGTAATGTAAGTGACATTTAATTATATTTCATTCATGAATTAAACTTTAGTAACCACTTTACAATAAATAGAATTTAGAATCTACAGTCGTGGCCAAAAGTTTTGAGAATGTCACCAATATTAGTTTTCACAAGGTTTGCTGCTAAACTGCTTTTAGATTTTTGTTTCAGTTGTTTCTGTGATGTACTGAAATGTTATTACATGCACTTCATATGTTTCAAAGGCCTTTATCAACATTTACATGACATTTATGCAAAGAGTCAGTATTTGCAGTGTTGGCGCTTCTTTTTCAGGACCTCTGCAATTCGACTGGGCTGCTCTCAATCAACTTCTGGGCTAAATCCTGACTGATAGCAACCCATTCTTTCATAATCACTTCTTGGAGTTTGTCAGAATTGGTGGGTTTGTGTTTGTCCACCCGCCTCTTGAGATTGGGTAATGGTATTAAGATCTGGGGAGTTTCCAGGCCATGGACCCAAAATTTCAACGTTTTGGTTCCCGAGCCACTTAGTTATCACTTTTGCCTTATGGCACGGTGCTCCATCATGCTGAAAAATGCATTGTTCTTCACCAAACTGTTGTTGGATTGTTGGAAAAAGTTGCTGTTGGAGGGCGTTTTGGTACCATTCTTTATTTATGGCTGTTTTTGGGCAAAATTGTGAGTGAGCCCACTCCCTTGGATGAGAAGCAACCCCACACATGAATAGTCTCAGGATGTATTACTGTTGGCATGACACAGGACTGATGGTAGCGCTCACCTTTTCTGCTCCGGACAAGCCTTTTTACAGATGACTCAAACAATCAGAAAGAGGCTTCATCTGAGAATATGACTTTGCCCCAGTCCTCAGCAGTCCATTCACCATACTTTTTGCAGAAGATCAATCTGTCCCTGATGTTTTTTTTTTGGAGAGAAGTGGTTCTTTGCTGCCCTTCTTGACACCAGGCCATCTTCCAAAAGTCTTTGTCTCACTGTGCGTGCAGATGCGCTCACACCTGCCTGCTGCCATTCCTGAGCAAAATCTGCACTGGTGGCACTCCGATCCTGCAGCTGAATCCTCTTTAGGAGACGATCCTACCGCTTGCTGGACTTTCTTGGACTGCCCTGAAGCCTTCTTAACAAGAATTTAACCTTCCTTTCCTTGAAGTTCTTGATGATCCTATAAATTGTTGATTTAGGTGCAATCTAAGTAGCCACAATATCCATGCCTGTGAAGCCATTTTTATGCAACGCAATGATGCCTGCATGCGTTTCTTTGCAGGTCACCATGGTTAACAATGAAAGAACAATGATTTCAAGCATCACCCTCCTTTTAACATGTCAAAGTCTGCCATTCTAACCCAATCAGCCTGACATAATGATCTCCAGCCTTGTGTTCGTCAACATTCTCACCTGAGTTAACAAGACAATTACTGAAATGATCTCAGTAGGTCCTTTAATGAGAGCAATGGAATGCAGCGGAAAGTTTTTTTGGGGATTAAGTTAATTTTCATGGCAAAGAAGGACTATGGAATTCATCTGATCACTCTTCATAACATTCTGAAGTATATGCAAATTGCTATTATAAAAACTTAAGCAGCAACTTTTCCAATTTCCAATATTTATGTAATTCTCAAAACTTTTGGCCACGACTGTACAGTATAGCCATATCATTCTTCCAATGAGATTTTTTATGTCATAAAAATGAAGATCGATAAAAAGCAGAGATATTCTTCATGTGCACAGCACATTGATTATATTGAGCTTGTGTTCTATAAATAAAAGCATGTTTCATTTTTGAATGTTGGAAGAGTTTGTTTGGAAATACGGTTAGAAATATGGATTTATTTTAGACCTCAGTAAGGCATTGCATGGGTCAGGCTACTGGAGCTACCTTTGATGCTAATGATATTTGTAAGAAGACGTTTATCTGTTCATTCTGAGTGATGTATTCATATTGGGTAACATCAGTACAATGTATTGTCTGCAAGAGACTGTGAAACTGATCTTGTTTACTTAAGAAAGATTTTTGTGTAGGCAAGTGCAACCAAGTGTATAGTGTAAAAAAAACAGTAAGACATGGTAACATGAACAACATGAACAAACAAGGTACAGATTGACATCTGTGTGTACACGCTCGGCTGCAGTGAATCCCACAGGTAGGCAGCAGAGAATAACATTGTCTGACATGGTTGCAGTAATTAATGATGAATGAACTCCTGCATCACTTACAAATGATGCCTGATCTCAAAGGAGAGAGAGTGCTCTGACTACCAAACGTCCAATTCATTACTGACCCACCCCTTTTTTTTTTGTCTTTTCTCCACTTCGCTTTCAGAGGTCCAGGGGAATTTTTGAATCTCATGCTGAAAATTAATCCCCTGTCACACTTCACCTGTCTGAATGATGTGTTACCATTTTAACTAACTCCCTGAACCTATTCTTCTCTCCTCTCACACATGAAGGAGCGCTGCAGAGATTAATACAACTTCCATATAGATTTAAGATTTAAAGTACAAATCACTTGGCCAAAGTTTCAAGATGACACACCAATATAAGTCTACAACATTTGGAAAAAATTTTGACTTTTGGATTACTGTCTCCTTGCCAAGTTTCTCTAAGACCTTACAATATATAGCCAAAATTATGTGGACACATCATCATCACATCCCTATGTGCTTGTTGAACTCTTCATTCTTAAAGGTGGTCCCTCCATTTGCTGGTCTACCACCTTTTACTCTTCTAGGATGGCTTTTCATTTTACATGGCTTCCACTCCAACCATGCGTTTATGGAGTTTGCTTTGTGCACAAGAATGTTGTCATGCATGTTTCATGTTCCTTAGTTCCAGTGGAGGGAAATCTTAATTCTACAGCATACAAACACAATGGAGACAGTTATATAAAAAAGGGAAAGTGCCATATACAGGTGTGATGGTTGGCTTTCCACATGTTCTTTACTATAGGTAGATTTGCCAAGGCAAAGTGGTAAGAGTGTAGTATCTATCTATCTATCTATCTATCTATCTATCTATCTATCTATCTATCTATCTATCTATCTATCTATCTATCTACTGTATACATCTATCTGAAATAATTAACAGAGCAGTTAGAGTGAAAATCTTTCTTTGCATATCCCAGGCCAATTAGGAATCAAAACAAGTAATCAATTTTTCTGTAATACATAAATATGGTATAGTGTAGAATATGCACTAATATTTAAAATAGCAGTATTTAAAATAGCAATTTTTATTCTCTAATTACCTCCATACATGGTCTGCAGCAACTAGCAGCAGTAAAATTGAATACATGTGAGTGTTTTAACACCCTCATTATCGCATTATTGCATATGACAAATAAGTAAAATAGCAAGCCCAAAGCCAATCTACCAAGTCTTCTCAGAAACTAAAGATGCTGAGCTAGCGAATTTTTAAGAGTCAGTTGTACAAAATGGTTTGAGGCTGAAGCGCATGATGTCAAGCTCAATTACTATCTTTATTATTTTAATGATTTTTTTCCCCCATCGGTCAATAAAACCAGTGAAACGCTAGCAGAACTCTCTGTGGGCCATATTAAGAGTTGAGTTATGTGCATGCATTGAGGAGTTGATACAGAAAAGCACACAACGTAATTAAAATCTGAGACATAACTATGGACTTAAGACCATGCAGAGAGTTGCAGAGTTTGCAGAAAAATGAGACAAGTCTCAGTACTGTACATGCAAGCCTGATTTTATCCTCAGAATTTTCTGAGAGCATTTTCCTTGCTTGATATTTGCAGGAGCAAGGAGAAGTATTACGTTTGTAGTCACTATTTGAAACTATAAATACACTTAAAATACAACAGAATGTCATTCAAGGCTAGTGATATATGCATAAATGTGGCAATATTAATTGATTATTTAAAAAAAAAAACTTCTTAAATTCTGCCCACATATTATGATTTCATGACCTTAATTTTATATTCCTGTGGTTTAGTTAATTGTTTATTTTAGGTTTATCTTGAGAGTTAATACACAAGAATAAATCAGGATGTGCTGAATGAAGTGCTATTGAATAAAGATGGTGAAAATCAAATGAACCTCTTGAGACACAAATGTCCTCATATAAGGACATGACATTTTCTACCAACTGTATTATATCCTTAAAAGATCCTGATATGAGGACCACTGGGTATTATTATTTTGCCAAATTTCATCCCATTCAACGACATTGATTAGGAAACATCACTGTTTACAACACAGAGAGCCACAAATATGGCTTCAGATTACTGTGGGTGCTGTAGTTTTGAGAGTTTTTTTATTTTTTTATTTTAAGCTGTCAAAAATGTAACTGATGAAATCAGCACCATTTGTGTGAAAACTATATGGACATAAAAATAAAAATAAATAAATAAAAGAATAGGTGTGTGACTCAACTGCAGTTATCGTAATCAGACTGCTCCAATTACATAATTATTTACAGCCCTTATTTGCTCAGGAGGAAGTAAAATATAAATGAATAATTAAAAGAAAGTTCTGCCTTACACTTACAGTATCTCTCAAGATAAAAAGAGTGAGTGGATGGCAATTTGTGAAACCATCAATTCTACCTGTTGGTTTGCCACAAGTACCCTTGAGGAGTGTAAAAAACTGTGAAACAGGGAAATTTCAGCTTATGATTACAAGATCAAAATAAAAAATTTATACTGTCAAAGTTTACATTTTTCTATAAATATCTAAAAATAAAAGCTTAAAATTATTTAATAGTTATAAAGCTAGCTTTAGCTTTAACCTTTGAAGTATTTCTAAAAACATTTTTTATTTACACACACACACACACACACACACACACACACACACACACACACACACACACACATATATATATTATATATAATATATATATATATATATATATATATATATATATATATATATATATATATATATATATATATATAATATTATATATATATATTATATTATATATTTGTTTATACACAGTAAACTATTGCATGAATTGGTTTGTTGAGGTGATGCATATTGTCATACCCACATCAAATAAAAAATCATTAAATAAAATAGAAAAATTGCTAGATTCTTAGACATAATCTAGCACATAAATGCTCATAACTGCACGTCTACTCAATATTTTGATTTAATTTCATTTGTGCCAAAGTTTCATAAAATTCTGTCTATCCACTTTTGCGTGACAAAATCTGGCTGGACAGACATATGGACATGCAGAAATACATGGGGAAAAAAAACCCGGAGACTAGTTTCGTGCCCTCCAATTTATGAAACATAGAAATATTGTTGAAAGAGTGAGTTCTGACCAACGTACAGAACAAGATCCTTAACCAATGATCATGTCCATAACCACTTGAGTGTTATGAAAGCCTCCTCATTGTCTGTCCTGTGGAAGATTCTTTTAATGTGTATGCATTTATTTGCCAACAATGCCATAGAAACTTGCAGTGTGCAGGATTTCAGACAGCATGGTTTTGGAAATGTATGAGTCTGCGCATGATCTGTATGTAAAAAAAAAGTTTTATTTATTATTATTAAACTAATAAAAGTTTGATTTATTATTTATGATTCTGTCGGCTGTGACAAACCCAAATCAGGACTGAAAAGCTGCATCTTCGCTCTTACTAAAAATAAAGACATAAAGTAGCATTCATCTTAGTTTCTGTGGGGAGAGCATTCGAAATGTTTGCTGATGGACCAGTTGCATACTTCACACAATCTGTCCCAAAAAATATTCCATTTTTGTCCAAATGTAACTTTTATGAGCTCTATGTCATTCAGTGTTACCAAACATTTCTCCTCCTTGCATGTCTCTGCCTGAACACAAATTGATCGCAACTCCTAACCCGTTAGGATACCTCCGGAGCTCTCCTACATTTTGGGGTAGATGGAGTGAGTTTCTGTTTTACCAATGATGATAAATTGCACTTACTCCCACTCCTAAAAGTACTACCAAAATTGCATCACTCTGAGAGTTTTTGACCACTTACGAGTGATTACCTCCTTAATTAATAAAACCAAATTTGTGAAGATTAATGTAATAATTACATCTACAACCATTCATAATATATGAGACTTCTCACTCACTCATCATCTATACCGCTAAATCCTGTATTCAGGGTCACAGAGGCCTAGAGCCTATCCCAGGAGACTTAGGGCACATGGCAGGGTACACCCTGGACAGGGTGCCAATCCATCGCAGGGGCACAGACACACACTACGGACAATTTGGGGACGCCAATTAGCCTAACCTAATTGCACAGGGAGAACATGCAAACTCCATGCACACAGAGACGGGAATCGAGCCTGGCGGTGCAAGGTGACAGTGCTAACCACTACACCATGGTGCCACCATATGAGACTTCTATTAGAGTAAATCTATAATCAAACTAGATTATTATAGTTAATTATTTGTTTCATTCAATTTTTCTAAAACAATATCTCTTGCTTTGAACTTCTTTCAGTGTTTATGAAATTGTTCTTGAATGAAGACATTATCTGATTTACATTTAAGGATTTCAAGCACAGTGTGGTGATGAGACTCAGTCACAGTAAACCATTTGAACAATGCAGAATTTTAAAGAAGGCTGTATGTCCGTGAATTATGATCCTGGCTGAGATGCATTTTTCACACATCAATCCTGAATACCACTTGCGCATTACAGGAACATGGCTGGGAATTTTTGCCACATCCCATAGTACAGTTTTGAGCTGTTCCAAGCAATTTATACATGTTTGAGACGGTAACGGAGTTCCTGGGAAGCAAGTCATTTAGCCATACTGTTAACCAGGCAGTCTGTTCATGTCTCTGGCATACTAGGAAAATTTCCTACATTGCCAAAAATGTAAATGTACTGTACTTAGGTATCCAAGCACCAGTGAAAGCAGACTATATAGACAGATGGAAACACAAAATTTGGGATCCTGGGTTTTGCCTGAAAATAGAAAGGAGCAAGTGTGACAATGTTACCAGAAGAATTCTGTTATATTCTGCAGCGTGATCAGTAAAACCACACACACAGACCCAAGGCAGGAATCAAACCGTCAACCCTGGAGGTGTGAGGCTACGATGCTATCCACTATGTCACTGTGTCACAGCACTAAATATGGATTGTGTTTATTTTATTGCTAGTTAGTATTCTTTATAGAGGTTTTGTTTATGTAGAAATGTTCTTAAATGCATCTTTGTTTATGACATTTGTTATGTGCCCAATATTTTTGCTCAGTACTGTAAGTTAAACAGCTGTTAGTTTTTACTGACTGCGATAGGGAATATGAGTTCTTCTGGCAGCTTTGTCACACTTCCTCCTTTCTATTTTAATAAAACCTAGGACATTTTTTGTTTCCATCTGAACTGGACTGCGTTCACATATTCTGGAATGCTATTTATTTATTATTGTTAAAGTTATGATTGGAAATAATAAATGGTTTTGTACATACAAATGCACCCACGATAAACATATATAATAAAATGTGTGCTAAAGATAAGCATGGTCAATTTTCCTCAGTGTGTTTACTTCTAGCACTGCCAAGCTGTCACTGTTGAGGCCTTGAGCAAGGCGCTTAACCTGATCTGCTCCAGGGGTGCTGTATCATGGCTGACCCAGCGCTCTGTGCCTGCTGACTGTCGAAATTCCTGTAGAGAGGAAGGATATGCAAAGAACATGACATTTCACTGTACTGTAATGTATATGTGAACAACAAATAAAGGCCTTTATTTTAAATTTACATGTAGGGAACTTTATGTGGTGGAAATTATATATGCAAAATGAAAAAATCACTGCCGAAATTTAAATGTACATAAGGATTTTTTTTTTTTTTCTCAGTAATTGCTCATGAGCCAGGAAAGATCCTGACAATGTACAACAAAAGAATAAATGCATACAATGTATATTACAACGACTGTTTTTTCTGTTTTCTGTTTTAATAGAGGTTTCTTTTCATGACAACCTATTAAAATGTGCATAATATCCATGAAAGAACTGTATTTTATAAAACCTTGAAATGTCATTCTACAGTAATACTGTTCTTAAGAGATCTTATGTCATGGACCTTTAATGAGACTGTCAGAACAGGAAGCCGAACAATGATCCAGGCATTAGGACAATAGGATGATAAATAGGGTTTGTATTTGGCTGGTTACATGCTAAACTACAAAGCTTTTTACACCAAAGTTGAAAGTTCTGAAGAAGGGTTATTAAATGGTCTCTTTCCTCCTTTTTTCTGTTAACTTGTATATGTGGATGAATTAATATTACACTGCTGTGTTGTACCATATTGTTGCCAGTAAATAAGTAATGGATCACAGAGTATTACTGGAGAAATGGTAAGATATTAAAGTTTAAGAGAAGTTTAGGAAAATGATAAAAGAAAAGATAATTAAAAGTTAAGGTTTAAGCTGGTTTAGATGTTGAGAACATTTTATAAAAAAAGAAAAAGAATTTTAGTTTGCTGCTAAAATAGTTTACAATTACATTTTTCTCTAAACGCACTTCAGATTGATCAAGAATATTTGTTCCATGGACCTCATGAATTTGAAAATTTTTTGGTTGGATATTGATCAGTTGAGAAATAAGTTAACTCTAACTGAGTTAGTCAATCCTCACAACAAACTGCAAAATTTCATCCTATACCAGCAGGTCCTTAAGCGTCTGTCACAGTTTTGTACAGCTCACCATTGCTTGAAATAAATCACAGTCATCTGGGGAAAAAAATACGGATAAAGCTATAAAAATCTTAAATATAGCTCTCCATACCGCACCACGTAACAACAATGTTTTTAGTCTGTGGCTATATTTAAGATTTTTATAGCGATGTTTTTAATTATAAGAGCCCTTATGCTGGGCGTCAATGAAATAGGGGTTAGTGAGAGTGCTTGTGATACACACGCTAAGAGATAGCGTGGGATTATTAATTAAGGAACTTAAAAGGAATCCAATGAAAACTGTAAACACAAAATAAACAGAGCTCTGCCGTCTCCGCGAGAACGGACGGGGCTCTGGAAAATAAAACAAAACTTTTATCCTCTCGGGGTGTTCACCCTTACCGAGGACCTATGGGAGAGAGAGAGAGAGAGAGTTTGTGCTTCGTGCATTAATACACTGTACTGAGCGCGCACGCTGTACTGCTGCGTGCCGCTCTCTCTATCTCTCTCTCACTCGCTCTCGCCGGCGTCTTAAACAGACAGAGGCTGGGGCTTTGCCTCTGTCCCTAAACAGCTGTCTGTCTGTCTGTCTGTCTGTCTTTATTTTATTTCTTTTCTTTTCTTTTCTTTTCTTTTCTTTTCTTTTCTTTTCTTTGGCCCTGATACCTTCACCGGTGCTACCTAAATGATCGCACGAAGTGCGCCGGTATCAGGACCCTTAAATAAACACGCCGTCAGGTGTGGCTCATTCAGGCTGATTGCCTGATGGTGGCGTTGCCTAGCAACCGTGGTTATAAATGGCCATGCTTTTGCCTGTTCAGAACCCCGCGTGGTAACAGCTTGCGGGTCTGCCCGTTCTGAACAGTTTAAAGCACGGCTCTGCCCCTCGCGCGACCCGCGTCGTTACAATTGTAGCTGTTCTTTGGTACTTCATAGTTAAGTACCTGTAGTTACTATTATTTATCTGTTATCTATGAATCTTCCCAAACTGGCACTTCACCAATTGCATCATCATTCTGCTAAAGGCTTTGTTGGTCCTACTATGAACTGCTATAAACATTATGTTCATCCTATCAAGGTGCGACACCGGCCATATAGTGATCATTCCCAAAAGGACAGCACTAGCTAGCTAGTCTTGGTGGCTGCATTTAAAATTGACATGTATTGCCATATGGAGGGTGGCAAAATGCTTTATTTTCACCAACAATTTAGTTAGCCTAAATAGAAAAGATGACGTAATTCAGGGTTCAGCCCTAAGGTGTTCACTTGGTGTATATTTTTTGCTGGATTTAAATATTAATAAACAGGAAGTTCATAAGAAGATGTCCAAAACAGAGGTTTTTATATGGTTCAAGACCAAACAACACATCAAGTCTTGACAGATTGTAGGGGGTTTGAGTGAGATAGTAGGAAGTCTTGACAAGTCTCCGAGCAAATCATGAGACATTGTTCTCTCTTTGTAGTTTAAGAGTGAAAGTGATTACATAGTGTGCTATGGAGTTTGGCACGGTTTGGCACACATTAAGGCATGTGACTTCACAGAGTCAAATGTTGAAGAACGGTCAAGAATTTTAATTCATCATGCATTTAAAACAGTTCGGGAAAGTGGAAAAGGTAAAATCCTGTATAAGTGCACAGCATTTTAATATATGCAATGCCTGTTTTTGTATCTGTTTATATATAATTATATATAATATGTTTATTTATATATAAATAACTATTTATTGTTCATTTGTAGTTGGTTGTATCTAAATATAAAAAATACATTTTATTTTGCCTCAACCAGATGCCTTTTTGAAAAGAAATCAAATAACACATCTTGTTTTTGTCTGTATTTCTATCTAGTTCATACATATTATCTGCTCATCTCAAATTATTTACTTTTGTTCAGTTATTTAAATTGTGCATGTCCATTTAAGTAATGATGACTACTACTACCACCATTATTGTATTTAGGTATATTTTGGGAATATTAATATTTGACTTGAGTATGTTTATTACCCTAATATTGGGTTGTGATAATTTTAGTTCTACAAACTCTGCAGAAGTAGAAGGAATGGCATAAGCATCCACAACCTAAAAATAATGGAATTTCACTGAAAGCTGTCAATATAGTCTTTGCACTGTGGCATACAGTACATTAGGTAACTCTGTTGCAACAGATGCCCTATGAAAAAGTGCATTCCATGCTCTGGGTTGTATTGCACCATCCAACCCTACTGAGGCCAGTGTTGTTTTTAGAGTGGCTGCCATGGCTAGTTTCAAGCGTGTCACAGACACTGGAGAACTGGCAGGGGCCAAGTCAGACCATTCATCAGACGCTATTAAGACTGGAACTGGAAATTATGGCTCAGCTAGGGGGTTGTTATCAGCCCACTAGCATTCAGAGACTGCTGTCAAGAGAAATAACTACATATTAAGCAAGAAAAGTTAAGTAAAATTAGCCAAGTATTAAGATTGCTAACATAATCTCTTTTAAGGTATGCATCAAGACACTTTTTCTTGGAACCCAGGTGGAAAAACGATCAGACCCTTATCTGAAGAGCCTTGCTTCAAACCAAGACTAAAGTCTGACCTCTCCCTCAGTTACTTGCATTAGCAAATTGTATTACATTTTTTAAAGCATCTTAATACTAAATATACACTGCCTGATCCAAAAAGAGTCACCAGTTTTGAAGGGTCAAATTATCGGCCTACAGTATATCAAGCCAAGAAAACAGCTAAGAAGATTTGAAATGGCTGGAACATGGATCCATCAACTTTTGAAAACCTGGAAGGATAGCTGAACCATCAACTTTGTGGTAGAAATCTGGTCAGAAAAAAAAAAACATGAATGGAAATACATGAATGAAGAAAAAGAAAAACATAAATACATGAAAAACACATTTTCATGCAATTCACAAACAATTATAACAATTTCAACAATTAATGATAGCCGGAATCCTGATTGTAATGGAGGGTCCATCAGAGTCTTTAGATTTGAACCCTATTGAGATGTTTTGGGAGCAGCTTGACCATATGGTGCGAAGGAAGACTCTATCAATCCAATCCATTTTGTGGGAGATGCTCCAGAAAGCGTTGTTGTGAAATCTCATCAGATCATCTCATCAGATCATCAGGAAGAATGCTTATGGTCTGTCAGGCAGTTTGAAGAACACATTCATCTTTCCATCAAAATCATTACTTCTAACTTAGAAAATGTCAGCATGTCTTGTTCTTTTGCTATATTTTCTATTCAGAATAATTTCGGGTGTTACCTTGAAAAAAATGTCTAAGTCATCCCAAAAGTGATCCCAAACATTTCACCGGTAATGTACATATATATATATACACACACACACACACACACACACACACACACACACACACACACACACACACACACACACAGAGTGGATATAATTTGATATGAGCGTCTGTGAGCCAGACGCTCTGAGAGGAGACAGAACCGATCTGACCTAACTTACCACAAGTCTTAGAATCTTTCTTGCTGTCTGTGTTCTCTTTTAGTTCTTGCTCTCCCTTTCACACACACACACACACACACACACACACACACACACACACACACACACACACACACACACACACACACACACACACACACACACACACACACACACACACACACAAGGATACAAAAAACACAACGCAGTCTTCCTGTCTATTGATCTCCAGCTCCCCTGACCCCTCCTCCTCTGTCACACAAGGTCAGATTCTCACAGATTCACACTTCAGCAAAACAGAGCAAAGTCTGCGAGCATGACTCAATAAGCAGCCCAAGTAATTCAACCTTCTCATAGGGAGGTAGAGAGAGAAAAGGTGGGTGAAAGATTGGAAAGGAGAAAAGTCTGAATGCAGGACACATAAAGGACAGATATCAAAAAGCCTGAACAAACATGTCTGCCAGTTCCACACTCCCCACAAGGCTGACGTTGGCAAATGAGATGTCAGAGGTCAACAGAGGAGATCTGTCCTAGAAATGAGCCTTTCGTCCTTTCTTACTCCACTAATCGACTGAGAGAGAGAGAGAGAGAGAGAGAGTGAGTGAGACAGACAGACAGACAGAGAAAGTATGTCTACTGTTTGATATAATTAAATGGCTCTAAAGGACAATACTTCTCCCAAGTTCATTTCAATTTCATTAAGTCCTGTTCAAATATGCTCTAGTTTTCACTAAGCTCTAAAAGTCTTCCAAGTTTAAATAATTGTTGCTTATGTACACTGCCAGTCAAACATTGAACAGACTTTGTTTTACATTTTTGTTTAAATACCATAATTATAATTATTATAAAATTGCATTATTAATTACTATTAATTGGCAAATTCTTTAATTACATATTTCTCAATTGACATTTAATGACCAATTCATATAACTAATAAAAAGGTATAATAAATTATTATTATTATTATTATTATTATTATTAGTAGTAGTAGTAGTAGTAGTAGTAGTATTTTTATTATTATTATTATTATCTAATACTATGAAAAAAACTTAATTACCCTAATCAGAGACTTACCATGAAAGCAGTTAACTCAACATATTTCTTCAGTATATTATTCTAACATTATGTCTTTATATACACTATATACTGTATCTTTTTTTCTCCTGTTATAATTATAGATCTGACTGTCTGTCTTTTCTCTTTCTGTACTCTGAAGTTAAAGTTCTTTCACCAAGGTTCAAACATACTTTTTTATACTCTGGTTTTAATTAAATGTAAAAAAAAGTAAAAAAATAAATAAATAAATAAATCACATTAAATAAGTTTATATTAACATATACATTTTGGTGGTTGTTGCTGTTCGATATTCCTGTGAGAAACTGGTAATTGTGTGCTGCTTTAATGTCAGAGAGAGGCATTGCTACTGTAATACAGTAGCAATAAAAAGTGGTGTTTAATAAGGGAATTAAGCAAACTACAGTACTGTAATTGATAATTACCAGGTTTAAATATATATATATATATATATATATATATATATATATATATATATATATATAAGAAAAAAAAATTGGTTCAGCTAGTTAGGTGAGAGAGCAGGACAGAGTGAAGGATTAAAGCACTGCTGCATCATTTTTTTTTTTAACTGGAGCTAAAGCAAGTGCTAATTTAAATTCTTCTTCAAAATAGCCAACATAGACTAACATCTTGATAAATGAACAGTGACACAGGTTCTCTGATCTGGTCAAAAAAAATTTTAATGCTGTAGAAAAAGCAGAAACATTCATGAAAGGTATAAAAGTACAGACTCAGATTTGAAGGATAAAACTCTACTGTCTGCCAGTGGAAAAGAAAAAAAAAAAGAATGTTGAATATCTGAACATAGTCATGAAATTGAATGACACAGAAATCATGCCGTGGATCAAGAAAAAAAAATGAGACAGGAGTAGTTTTTCTGGACAGATTGGTTATCAAATAAATTGTAATAAAAGTAGATTTTTTATACTAATTGACACGGGATAAATGATAAACAGGCAATAAGACTTCCTAATAATCCATTAGGAAGAAGACGTTGTTGTAGATGATTGCTTTAATTGTGCCATCAAACTCATCAGACAGAGCAGCACAAACCTTGAAGGGATATAGCAGTAGGTTGCATGATTATACAATCACCACTGACATATTGCACTGATTGAATTTTATTAATGCCATTTATGAATGCCGTTAATCTAGTTAATGTGCTGAAAATGCTTGAAGCACTAATCCTCATTAAAGTGAAATGGTGCAAAGTCTATATGACATATTTCCATGTGATCGTCATGATTTTCATCCATTGCACCTTAATCCAACTTTGACACCTCAAAGCTTGCACTTTTAGCCACATATAACAGTCAGAGTGAAAGCGGTAAGAGTGATCAGATCATTATAGCCGACTGTGGTGAAAGTGTCAGCATGCTTTGAATTTAAGCGACAAATTCAAAGAGGCATCTGGTGTTTACTTTCTCTCCCCATGGGGCACCAGTTAAACATACACCACGGTCTCCATATCAGTCAGTTTTACTTATAAAACCATGGCACACATGCACACACAGTCTCCTGTCTGATGCATGCTGACAGTATGTGAATAGGAAATGCTGTCTGAGTTTTGATTGGTTTTAATTAAATATACACTGAGTGCTCATGCTGGGAGAGGACTCAAAACATCATCAATAGCTCCAAAGTTGTTTATATACAAACTGCGAAGTGATGGAAGTGATAACATCCAATTATTACAGCTCTTCTCGAATTGAGGTGAGTGTATCCCTAATGGAAGTTGGAGGTACTTGCAACTTTTATATACTGTATAACTCTTATGTCTATTTTTTTATCGGTTTGCCATAAAAAATGTATTGGAGTGAAATGTACCCCACAAAAATGTCAATTATTAAAAAAAAGAAAAAATCATGAAAAACATTGTCGTTATTACGTATGGCACATTATAACATCTTTTATAATTCCAACAAGAAAAAGCACACTAATAAGCAAATGCACTCATCATCATTATGATTTAATGAGCTGAACACGAACTGATTAATTAACTGAGTTAATAGACTGATGAAGAACAAAAATGACATAAAAATACTACATAAACACTTGACCTTTTGAATCATTTCATGCCTGGGGCCTTAAAACTAATTTTTTAAAAACTATATATATATATATATATATATACTGTATATACTGTATATACTGATACTATGTTCAGCATGTACAGTAAAATAATTAGGAAATTATTGGAATTGGAAATGACATAAAATATCATGTTTTACAAATTAAATGTCAACAAAGATAGCAGTTGGACATTGGAATTCTATAAACGTCAGCTTTTTTATTTTTAGATGTGGCACCTGAACTACAATCAGCAACATTTGTAGCCAAATTTGTGCAGCGTCAGTGTTCAGCTTTGACAGTTCCCCATGAAAGGATAATCCCATGAGAATCTAGCATCAGCTATTCTTTCTATAGTGTATTTTGTTAATTAAAAACAACTGGACCCCCTGCCATCTTTCTTCCCCTTTTTCTAAAAACAGGTTGCAACCATAAGCAACACATGCTGCTTCCTGGTAGACATCACAAATGTGTTAGAGAGTGAAGAAAAAAGAACATGTGTGTTTCCAAAGGGAAGAATTAAGTCTTGCTTGTAGGTGTTTTCTCCTTTTGCTTGACTCTGTAACCAAATCATATTAGAGCTTTTTTAGAGGCGAAGCTTCTATTTTAGCATCATGTCATCAGAAACCAACAAATGTCTGTAAAGGATTTAGACACAGCTCTAGAGGATGGCACCCAGCAGAGAACACAGAAATTAAGTATATCACGTGAGAAAGATATAGTGATGATGATAAGGGAAATGAATAAACCCAAATTTAACATACTCTACAACTTCTAGAATAAATAACCAAACTAAGTGGTTGGGGGAACAACAAAGTTTATATATATAAAACTCACTGGAGAAGTTAACACAGACATTGGATTTTCATTTTGTTCACTTTCTCTTGTCTCATTAGCGAACTAAGAACAAACAAGTTTACAATAAAAACAAAAAAGACAGATTAATCGAATTCTAAACACATGCAATCTGTAGGGCTTGTAAAAAATATATTTTGAAGTAATCATGAAACAAAACATGACGGCATAAAATACACAGTTTATTTGTGTATTTGACCTTTATAAGCTTATATATTTAAATTGTAGTATGATTATGTATGTAAAAAACGTTTTAATTGCATCTCTTTAGCATTGATGAAGTTAAGCTGTGTAAACACACATCCTAGGTTATCAATACTCTATAGAGTTTAATATTCTACCAATTTTACTGGAATTAGAGGAGGAAAAATTAGAGGAGGAAAACAAATTATGCATTTCTTTAGAATCGTGACCCTCACTGTAAACATGATTGTAGCTAAAATCATTAGATGTAAGTAATCAATATTGAATTTTTTAGTTTTTAATAATTTAAGCCGAATCAACTGAAATGTGAAATTAATATTTTAAGTCAATTACACTTAGAACCATATTATCTGTAATCTGGAATAAAATAATTAGCACAGCAACATTTCAAATTCATGCTAATTCAGTGTGTTTTTTTTTTCTTTGTTTGAATGAACACACAATGCATTTTTTATTTTAAAAAAAGGACATATACTGAAACACAACACAAAGCAAGAAAGAGAATGCTCATTGTAAACTACCAGTTTTCCAAAATAAGCTTTAAACAGTAAGAATTAGTTTTCATAAAAATATCCAAATGGGTTTTGGCATTACTTTTAATTTTGACATCCTGTATCTTCTTACTTTTGTCACTGTGACATTTTCTCTGACAATTAAAACACACCCAGGGAGTAAATGGTGTCCTCTTTACTGCAGTAAACTGTCAATTATCATAGTCTGAACTGCAAATGTTTTTTTTCCAAGTGCATGTTACAGAAAAAATGCACAAAAAAAAGACTGAATCTATTGAAAATAAGAAAAAGATGCAGCCTTCTACGGAAAACAAGCCCAGACATGTCCGGGGTGATTTCACCAATCACAATCTACAGAAGTCCTGCTGAGGTGTGGCCAGAGGTAAAACTTGATAAGTTTGTTCAACTTACAAAAACAAGTATACCAAGTGATTGCTTCTTACATTGTTTAAATAATGCAATGAAATTTATATTGCTAATTTATGAAGAAGTAATTACTACAACAGTTTGTGCAGGAATAACTTTGGCATGAAACATAATATTGTAAACATGTTTTCAAAAAGCTGTAATGAATAGATAAGACTATAATATATATATATATATATATTTGCAAAACTGAGGCGCCGTATAGGGCTTAAATCAAACTTCATTCATGCACACACATATGAAACACTTGCATACACATATATGAAACAGTCACACATCTATAAATACTACTAACTGCTCACACAACTACATATGAAATGCGCGCACACACACCTATGAGACACGCGCACATATATGCAAACTCTCCGCGCACACACACCTATGAAATGCACGCACACACACCTATGAGATGCACGGACACACACCTATGAGATGCACGCACATACACCTATGAGATGCACGCACACACACATATGAGAGCGGCACAAACAAGGGAATTCCTATCAGTCATTACAATATTTATTATAATTATTTTCGAGGACAACACCATATAAACAGGACACAATAATTTAATTTTAATTTAATTAAGAAATATTTAGTATTACATAGACTAGTAATCTGTATAAATAAATAAATAAATACATCTCCGTACATCTTGTAAATTAATCGAATCATTTATTCATAAGTTATAAATGTTTCAAAACGTTGTATATTTTATAACAGTGTCAGTTTTTTTTTCAATAAATATTCTATATTTACTGTCCGTGAAATTTCCACAGCAGCAGGGACCGGTATCCAAGGTGCTTATGTTACTATGGTAACGCATGTAGGAAGTGACGTTGCAGGGTGTTCCGAATGGTGGAATTTTGTAGAGTGAAGTTCCCTTAACAGACATTCCCCAACATGGTGTAGGGTGTAGGGAGTAGGGTGTAGTCATTTTAATGTATATGGAGTTGCCGATTCATTCTCTCTGATTAGTAGTAGCATTTTTAAATAGACCGTTACTGGACAGTTTAGAAGATAGCGAGTGGTTTATTTATTATCACCACAAAAGTGTGTGGTATGGAGGGTCGGTACAATTTCCGATTCTGTATTTGGATTTGATCAAGTTTAGGGAGTCATGTGGGATTCCAATGAGTTAGTTATTGTTTTTAATAGCAGGAAAGACGAGAAAAGCACATTTCACAAAAAAAAAAAAAACAGTAATTGCTTCGGTTGTAGGATCCGACATATTAGCCACAGATTCCGTGCTTCAATTTTCTTTTTGCTAAACATCACCTGCGTTTTGTGCCGCTGCAATATTCACATTATGTGGACAGTTGTGAATATGTCTTGTGATTGAGCAGTGATGATCATTACACTGTCCTACTCTGTCTTCTAAACTGTCCAACAGCAGGCTGTTTACAAACCGCTACTACCAATCATGGAGTATGAAGCGACACGTCCGTCTACACTGAAATGCCTTCTGGTTACACTGAAATGCCTTCCGGGTACACTGAGAATTTCATAGGTGTATGTGCGTGCATCTCATAGGTGTGTGTGCACGGAGAGTTTGCGTGTGTATGTGCGCGGAGAGTTTGCATATATGTGTGCGTCTCATAGGTGTGTGCGCGCATTTCATATGTAGTTGTGTGAGCAGTTAGTAGTATATATAGATGTGTGACTGTTTCATATATGTGTATGCAAGTGTTTCATACTGTATGTGTGTGCATGAGTGAAGTTTGATTTAAGCCCTATACGGCGCCTCATACAAAACCTTCACCCTTCACGTTAAGAGATTTATTCTCTAGTCAAAAAGTAATTTGATAATCATTTGCCAGGTTACTGTTATTTTTGTTAACCGAGAATCATTTTATTATTTTGAAAGTATAGTCATAATTTTCTGCTATAAACAATCACAACAAGTTGTGATGTCTAGATTGAAATGAGCTTTTAATAGGAATTGTATTGCTTTCATTAGCAAAGTCCAATAGTAAGCAAAGTGTTCAAAATCCAAACCCAATTAACTGAATAATTAATATATTCGGCCCTAATAGGTATAAAGTTGTCACCAATCTTGCAGCTAATGTGTTTGCTAGTTGCTCCTCTTACTGAATTTTTCATTAATCAAAACAAGGTTTAGAACTTGAATATTTAATGTTGGAGTGACATCATATTTTGAGGATACACATACATACAAATACACTGCCTGGCCAAAACAAAGTTGCAGACAATAAGATTTTGTTCAACTGTCTTTAGCTTGTAATATGTAATGTGGCGGCCAATTCATGTGTGAAAATAATTCCTCACAAACCTGTGATAAGCCTGTGTCATCAGGGGAAAAAAATAATCCATTAATGAGATATCCTGGTGATTCAGTCCATTAAGGTCATCAGCTGATTTTATTTTATTGCCACATTAAGTTGCTGAGCCTGGGTTTGAACAAATGACTCAACTCCAGATCATAACACTGCCTTCAGAGGCTTGAAAAGTTCATGATGGGTGTATCGCTTTGTGTGCTTCTCTTCTTATCCTGGTGAACCCTTTGCTCTTGTATATGCTTATCTCAACACTTTTTTAAAACAATTGTTCTAAAGTCCAATCTTTATGCTCTTCTTACAATATGTGGAAATTATGTTACTTCCAGTATTTAACATATCTGTGATTTCTATTGCTGACTTTTTTTATTTTACGATGCAACTTCAAGTGTTTGCGTCCACGCCATTTCTTTTCAGCGAAAACGTATCCAATGAATTTGATGGCTCAGCTTATGTTTCTTAACTTATTTTAGGTAATTTCATATCTCTTAGCCAGTAATTTGACCCTTATAACAAAAAATACTACTCAATGTACTTATGAGGCAAAATGACTTGATTTATAGCAGGATAGCTAAATTTCATTAGCTAGTGAGTTACTTACAGTAGTACGATAATAGTGTTTAAAAAGCAAAAGAAGGCCCATAAGGTACAAGAGCAATACTAAAGGAAGTGTAACTAAGTCTACAATGTGCTCGGGTGAGATGGAAATGCACTTAATGGTACAGTGGTAGCTAATTTGCAGAAAAAAATAACGTTAGATAACATGTCTCTCTCTTTTCCTGACACAATTATATTTCCATAGCCTGAGAAGGTCAGGTGTCTCTTCATTTAGGATTTGTGTACTGGGGAAGAAGCATTTCAGTACATATAAGAGAACATTGAGTGTTTATCTTGTTTAGATTTTGGTATTTTATAGTGGCTAGTGTAAAAAGTGTTTTTCTAGTGGAACATTCACAGAGACTTGGCTGTGGTGTGTCAGCTTCATTATGACTCCCTTCCCAGTGTCCATTATGACCAAAGTTCTGTACTGTTTGCATTACTGAAGTAACTAGAACGATTTTACACATCACAAACTATTATGCTTAGGGTTCATTGGTTAAAAGCCCAGGAGAAAATGAGCCTGTGTGTAGAGAAAGCAATGAGCATGATACTGGATCTATTACCCTGTGGTTTAAAAAGACGGCGTAGAATATTAACCTGCTGCTTTAGAGTGAATAAAGGATTAATTAAAATGAGAAATATGAGTGATGGTCAAGTAGAAGTCTCTCTCTTGGTTGTTAAACTTTTTCATTTGCAATGATATACTGTAAGCATAGGTGACAGGGTGGGTTGCATGCATGTTTTCCCCATGCTTGGTAGGTTTCCTCCAGATACTCCAGGTTCCTCTCACAGTTCAAAGACATGCAGATTAGGCTAATCTGCATTCTCAAATTGCTCGTAGTCTGGACATGTGTAAATATTGACTGGAGATCCTACAACGGTTGTGAAAATGGGAATAAATACAATGGTCATCATTGGCATTCACGGTCCCTAGTTGGACTACAGAGGTTTCTAGATGGATGGATGGATGGATATAAGCATGTGCCATTGGTGCAACTGAATATTTATTGCCCAGAATCAGTGAAAAATCAGTTAGTATCAGCATTCTTTCCACTGTAAAAGTAGAACTACACTATGCTGCCAATGTGTTTGTCCTAACTGCAAGATTTTAACCATGTATCAGAAAAAAAAGTCTCTTTTTCCTGTTATGTAACTCTAACCTTTTATCTATGTGTCAGTGCTGTAACTGCTGTGTTCAGGTATCGGAGCTGTAACTGTAAACTAATGGCCTAGAGTCAGTGCTCTAACAGGATCATGCTATCCATGTGTCAGTGCTTCAACTCTAAGTCTTCAGGCTTCTGTCAGCACTGCAAAAGTAGCATTGTGCCCACATGTCTGTGTCCTAACTGTAATAGTAGCATTGTCTGCACATAAAATTCATTTTTTTTTTTTTTATGTTTCAGTGATCAACAATAGTGTCCAGGTGCCAGTGCTAGTTAATAATTGCAACCTACTGGCAATGCAATAATGTTGCAGTTGAACCAAAATTTCATTGTGTTATTGTTGTAATCATAGCATTATGTGAATGTGTGAATGCTGAAAATATGTAAATACAGAAAATAATACTTGCCTATGTTGCAACTGCATCCTTATGGCCATGTGTTTGTGCTCTAACTGTAACCCTGTAGCCATGTGTCATTAGCTATGATTTGAAGTTTTCTTCAGTCTGGTTAGAGATTCAGATTTAACTGTTAACTTGGACACTAGTCTAATAAGATGTGTTTTTTCATGCTCAGAGGCATTTAATCAGAATAAACTTTTTTACACATACACAAAGCATACATGAAGCATGTAATCTGCTGAAAATATAACAGTGAAAGAAAAAAATTGAGGTTAGATGAAAATATGATAATAATAATGATGATTGGCTACAAGAATTCAGTCTCATCTATGATTGATTCAATTACACACGTGGACGAAATTGTTGGTACCCTTCGGTCAATGAAAGAAAAACTCACAATGGTCACATAAATAACTTTAATCTGACAAAAGTAATAATTAAATATATTCTATGAATGTTAACCAATGAAAGTCAGACATTGCTTTTCAACCATGCTTCAACAGAATTATAAAAAAAAATGAACTCTTGGAACAGGCCTGGACAAAAATGATGGTACCCCTAGAAAATACTGAAAATAATGTGACCAAAGGGACATGTTAATTCGAGGTGTGTCCACTAATTAGCATCACAGGTGTCTACAATCTTGTAATCAGTCAGTGGCCCTATATATAGGGCTCCAGATCACTGTGTTGTTTGGTGACATGGTATGTACCACACTCAACATGGACCAGAGGAAGCGAAGGAAAGAGTTGTCTCAGGAGATTCGAAAGAAAATTATAGACAAGCATGTTAAAGGTAAAGGCTATAAGACCATTTCCAAGCAGCTAGATGTTCCTGTGACTACAGTTGCACATATTATTCAGAAATTTAAGATCCATGGGACTGTAGCCAACCTCCCTGGACGTGGCCGCAGGAGGAAAATTGATGACAAATCAAAGAGACGGATAATCCGAATGGTAACAAAAGAGCCCAGAAAGACTTCTACAGAGATCCAAGGTGAACTTCATGCTCAAGGAACATCAGTGTCAGATCGCACCATCCGTCGTTGTTTGAGCCAAAATGGACTACATAGAAACGACCAAGGAGGACACCATTGTTGAAAACAAATCATAAAAAAGCCAGACTGGAATATGCCAAACTACATGTTGACAAGCCACAAAGCTTCTGGGAGAATGTCCTATGGACAGATGAGACAAAAATGGAACTTTTGCCAAGGCACATCAGCTCTATGTTCACAGTCGGAAAAATGAAACATATGAAGAAAAGAACACTGTCCCTACTGTGAAACATGGAGGAGGCTCTGTTATGTTCTGGGGCTGCTTTGCTGCATCTGGCACAGGGAGTCTTGAATCTGTGCAGGGTACAATGAAATCTCAAGACTATCAAGGGATTCTAGAGAGAAATGTGCTGGCCAGTGTCAGAAAGCTGGGTCTCAGTCGCAGGTCATGGGTCTTGCAACAGGACAATGACCCAAAACACACAGCTAAAAACACCCAAGAATGGCTAAGAGGAAAACATTGGACTATTCTAAAGTGGCCTTCTATGAGCCCTGACCTCAATCCTATTGAGCATCTTTGGAAGGAGCTGAAACATGCTGTGGAAAGGCGCCCTTCAAACCGGAAACAACTGGAGCAGCTTGCTCAGGAGGAGTGGGCCCAAATACCTGCAGAGAGGTGCAGAAGTCTCATTGACAGTTACAGGAATCGTTTGATTGCAGTGATTGCCTCAAAAGGTTGTGCAACAAACTATTAAGTTAGGGGTACCATCATTTTTGTCCAAGCCTGTTCCATGAGTTAATTTTTTTAAATAATTCTGTTGAAGCATGGTTGAAAAGCAATGTTTGACTTTCATTGATTAACATTCATAGAATTCTTATTTATTATTAATTTTGTCAGATTAAAGTTATTTCTGTGACCATTGAGTTTTTTTTTTCATTGACCGAAGGGTACCAACAATTTTGTCCACGTGTGTACTACTACATGTTATAATTTCAAAACATTATAATTTTCAAAGACCCAGTGGATGAAAGTCCAAAACGTTCATGCTCAAACTTTCCAGGCATGCCCAGTAAAGGCCTAGAAAAAAATACAAGAGAGAAACAATTGGATGAAATGTTTATAGTACATAGCTAATATGTAACACCTTCCACCCCAATTCAATTAAAAAATTATTCTGATGAGGCCGAATCGGGTGAGATGTATCCATTAATTAATATGTAATAATAAATATCTAATATATCAAAGCGGTTCATTAGTACTTACACAAACACATACAAACACAAATTCAGTCAGTGTGTGTGTGCATATGGAGCTTGGAAGATTGAAAAAAAAAAACAGTTTATTACAATACATTACACAGCGCACTAGGATTTTCAGTTCTTTAAAATGCATGAATAATCACACTACTCCTCATGCAGTGTGAAGCTGATGCTGTTATTTTGTTATGATTGCTAATGTATTAATATGTACAGTTTGCTAACATAATTAGTCAAGGATGTATTGCTAGGCAGTCATTTGGGACATCATTTGCTGTTGCTTTCAATAGTGCATGGAACATCTCCTCATCTGTTCCCATCACTCTTTGTGCCTATATTGCAGAGGAAATCTGCATACTGGATTGTATATAGATTGTAAAGGATGTCAGCTTGAACCGAGGCATATGGATGTCTGCTGCAGAAGTAAGTGTACATCCATCAGTCAGTTAAAGAGAGTCTAAGATAGTGTCTCTTGTTTCAGGCAAGTCATTTACACAAAACTGTGCCTGTATCAGGTTTACATTAATATAATATGTACAGTCTCAGACGTGTTGAATCAGTATATTAAATTAGCTTCTGATTGTAAGGGCAGTGTCTGGGACAGACTGACCAAGAATAAAGTCTAAGTGTAAAGAGAGTATAAAATTACTTTATATTGCAGCTCTTTTAATGCCATGCATACATTTGCAGTGAGTAAAGAGAGTTGCTGAGTTAAATGTGCTTGTTTAATTATGTAAACACAAGTGAATCAATAATAGCAAGGTTTTTCATTGCTTTGCCACTTGGCTGCGTTGAATACTGTTAGGTGTATACACTGATCAGCCATAACATTAACGCCACATAACATTAACATATAAACATTGATTATCATTTATACAAGTAAACTGGTGACAGGATCATGGGCACCAAGACTCATTTATGGTTATGGGAAGCAAAGGCTAGCCCGTCTGGTCCAATCTCACAGAAAAACAATTAGCAAAAAAAATAAATAAATCAATGCTGTCAAAAAAAGACACCAGTACACCCAGCAGACATAAGTCACCAATCCAGCCACCAAACTCCTCAGATCCCGAACTCCAAATATCCATGCTTCGAGCATGAAGACATTATGGACAATCTGATTCTGATCCTACTGAAAAAAAGACAAAAGTAATCATGTAATTTAAACTAATCTTCAGTTGGATTTTCCAAGTGTCCATGCCAGTGATTATTATAGTAATTTTCTTCTTCTTAAGATCTTTAGGAAATTTGGAAGTGTGACTAACTGTTCAACATTTAACTTAAAGGTAAATATTAAATATATTTCAAAAGTTTCCAAATGTACAGGCAACAAGGTAGCGTGCCTGTTGTAATTAAAATATATATTTGTAATAACATTAACTGAATGTCTTAGAAAAATATATTTTAAGCAAGATAAACTTACAAATGAATGCAAGCGTACTGTGCATTTTTTGTATTGTAATAATTATCTTTCAAGGCAAAATGCAGTTCTAGAGGGCAAAAAATATGATATTTTAAGTGTTACGGATATGTTCAAAATATGTTTTACATTTGCAACTGTAATTTCAAAATATCAAAGTCCCCCTCTGCTCAATGTGTGGAATAGATGAAAAAGAGATTTCCATTCATTCACTCCTTTTTTCTTCTGTTACAAAAAACTTGAATAAGCATACCAGTATATTTGTGATTAAAGGTCTGGGCTATTGATTAAAAGACCTAGAGATCAAATCCTGCGAAACTGTCACTGCGAAACTGTCACTTTGAGCGAAACACTTAACCCATGACATTTGAACCTGCAACCTGCACACTGAAGGTCATTGTATAGGCATGTACAGTATACAGTATAAGCAGTATATTTTTATACGTATACATAGTTAATATTTTTAAATCAGTGTTGTGTTGCAGATCCGTGATGCTTGAGTTTTAAGAATGAAACCTACCTTTTTGGCAAGATGCTACTGTAGCTCTTATCTAAGAATGTATAGTATTCTGACTCACACTCACCCTGAACCCATTTAAATCCACTCTCTCTCTCTCCGGGTTGCTGCACATTTGATTTTTATATTCCTTGAATTTCTTGTAATTTCTTAATATGCTGACTGTGCCAATTCTAAGACAGTACCCACCAATCCGTTCCCTAAATAACTTCCTTGTTTCAGTTTTTAGTTCTAATCCAATGGAGCTGATCTGTTTAATCATGAAGACTGATTATTTGGAGCAGATGGAATTCAATTGTGTAGGAAGGTACAGTAGATCTTTCAGAACAGCATCGGTAATCACTGAGCTAAGGATTCTTCACATGCTCAGAGCACTCACTGATAAGTCTAATAAGAGCAGTATTATCCATGTTTCCTGTATTGTTTTAATTCAGTTTGGATCTGTGAGGCATTTTTAACAGTGGACAATGCCACATTGCACCTTTAGAGAAATTTGGATGTGGATTTCTATTTAGATTCCTAATGGGCCATGCAGAGGGGACATGGCAAGGAAAATCTCTTTCAGAGGAACCAGGCTTCTTCCTCTCTTCTTATCGTAATCATCGATAATGGGGTTGTAAATCACTATTCTTTTACAGTTAGCGGTATCAAGTGCGTTAAATGGATGCTCAGCAATGAGCATAAAATAATGTACATATTTACAGAGGAGACATGAATAAAACCAAGAGTTGTGTTAATGCTTTGGTTGCAGTATCTTCTTAATGACTGGTATTATTTTCTTTTCCTTGTTATTCTCTGAAGAAAATTATAACCTTAATTCACAGAAATTTAGATATACCAGATTAAATAAACTTCACTCATCACATAAGTTCTTTAATTTCCTTTGAAATAGCTTTATTTATTTTAGATAATACTGACACATGTACTCAATAGCAGTTACCAGGCTGGTTAAAAACATCAATATTAAAACTGTTAGAGAGATTTTTCTTTTTCTTTTTTATACATTTCTTCTGGTTCTAAGAATCTGATACTTGTAATATTTTACACTTTTACAGAATTATACCATAACATCTACTGTTTTATTTGTCTTTTGCGTCAAAAAGTTTACCTATTATTTCTTTATTAGAAAAGGAACAAAAGAATCTACTGATGGTCAGTAAGTCCAGAACTGCAGCTCTAGTTTCTGAAGTTAAGATGCGGAGAAAGAAACATGGTTTTGGAAGGGAAAGCAAAAATGTCACTTTTCATTTCAGGTTCAAACTGTGAGGTTACAGGAAGCATCAACAGACAGAAGAAAGAAAACCATAGCACAACAGAATGTCTAAGCAGCTTGGGGAAGTAGAAACCGAACAAATAAAACAGTTCTGACGTTAGCAGTGTGTTGTCTCTGCGATTAGCATTCTACCATAAGATATAATCCAAATGCATGGCGGAATTCCAGTGAGCAGACAGTCTTTCCTTCCTGTATTTGTGCTGACAGGATTTCCAGCAAATGCTCAGGACAGCGGATTACAAGTAGGGAGGATGGCGGAGAGCTGAGTGGTGTGATGGTCCTCGTTGGTAGGAATGGAGTGGAACACGAGACCTTGCTGCTTTGGTTCTCGTTGAACATTAGCATTGGTGAAGTTGGTTCTGCAAGTTCTTTCATTTCCGATTTGTCTACTTCCATTTCTTCTGACTGGAGCATGCCACTACCGAGTTACCTGAAAAAAAAAGAAAATAAATGGTTCACAGGTGTAGGAGTCTATGTAGGAGTCAGTTTAGTCACCGCTAAGTATCCACTCTATTCAAGCACATAAGCACAACCATCCCATTTACACTTAGGTTTAAGTCATTAAAACTGATTATTTTCTTTACCACTTTAGCACAGATTTCATGTCAGTTAGGACATTTACTTAATGCATAACAGTTGCTGTTAATTGCAGATCATTTCACTTATAGTACACTATTTCATAATTCCAGTGGGTCAGAAGTTAGTCGTGTCCAATTCCTCCCCGTCACTAGGGGGCTCCCACATTAAGGCTACTACCACCACTCAGCCGGGAGGGCCGAAGACTATCACGTGTTTCCTCCGAACCACATGACGCCAGCCGACCGCATCTTTTCGAACTGCTCGCTCGCGCACCGTTTGACATCATGGGAAAATGTAAATATGTCAGTCAATAACTCACAAGACCTTCACAAGTCTGATTAATCTTTGGAGCAATTTCAAAATGCATGAATGTACAACATAAATCTGTAACAACATACGCAATACAGGTCTTCTAGAGATGAATGTACTGTACTTCGGCCAGAACAACAGCAGAGGATCTTGTGAAGAAGGAGGAAGCAGGAACATACATATTGTACAGTATCTATATACACAGTAAAATGAGTCCTATATCAAAGTAACCGTAAAGGAAGGAAGAAGACACTGGTCCAAAAAATCATTTGCAGCTGCACACGGTGGTAAAGCTCTTATTTTTAGGTCTGATGAAACAAAAATGTAACTGTTTGGCAATAAAGGGCATTGCTATGTCTGGAGGAAAAAGGGAAGGGGCCCCTTTCAAGCCAAAGAACACCATCCTAACCGTGAAGCACAGGAATGACAGAATCATGATGTGCTTTGGTACAAGAGGGACTGGTACACTTCACAAAATAGATGGCATTATGAAGAAGCAAGATTTATGTAGGTATATTGAATTGAAATTAAAAGGTTGGTCACAAATCTGTCCTTTAAAATTCCAAGTTGTTTGTGCTCACCCTAGCCCTATTTGAACATTTATGATCCCTGTCGTAGCATCTCTCATACCCGAAGCGCTTATACCCGCCCATATTTCATGGTAGCATCTGATGCAGTTGGCATTAAGCAGATTCATTCACTTAGAATATGGCAGTTTGCCCAGGCTGCTGGCATGAGAAAAGGTGGCAGACATAAGAGGAGGGTGTAATGGCATGATGCCCAGTGCTCACACTATCTCTAGCAGGGTGCTGGGTGTTAGGTCTGTGATATTTGAGTACATTGTTAATGAGAAGGCATGGTTCTTTCTTACTCTGCTATATAATCAATAGCTCAAACACATCCGATACACCACATGACGAATACACAAGCTGATGCATTAGTTTATGATATTTAATAGTTAGCTGTTGACTTGAACATGTGCTGACTACAGTAAGTTTCATAAGATCAGATAAACACTGCATAAAATTAGATTTTTTTTTTTCACTTGGGGGCATTGTGTTTCTGATGTCATAAAAATGTCATAACAGAACTTGTGTTGTAAATTTGCTAACTATGCATACGCACTACCAGTCAAAAGTCTGGACATACCTTCTCATTCCATGATCTTTCCTAATTTTTATTTCTTTCTACATTGTAAAACATTTCTTACATTGCTTACAGTATGCTCTATAAAGACTTTATAATGGCTATAGTCTGAGGTGCTGTAAATTGGTGAATTTTGAGGCTAGTAACTCTAAATTAACTTCTCCTCTGCAGTAGAGGTGTTTTGGTCTTTCTTTCCTGTGTGGTCTTCATAAAGGTCAGGCTCATCATGGTGCCTTTAGCAAAACTGTTGTCATAAAACTATCTGTATACCATGTATGCTACAGCATTGCAGCTTAATGTTCCAGCATGACAATGTCCATGTACACATAACAAGGCCCATGATGACACAGCTTTTCAAAGATGGAGTGAAAGAACGAAGTGGACTGCACAGGGCCCTGACCTCAATCACAATGATTACCCCTTGGATGAACAGAAAGACGAGGACCTTGCTTGACTTCACCAATGCTTATGTGGCTGAAGGTTTGCTAATCACCACAGCCACTTTCCAAAATCTAGTGGGAACCCTCCCTATTAGAAAAGTGGGAATCCTGCCTATTAGAGTAGCGGGTGGCAACAAAATGAGGACCATGTCTTGAATGGGGGAGGTTCAAAAACATTAAAAAAAAAAAAGCCAAATTCCACTCCATCTCCAAAAAGAGAATGGTATGACTATCAATCAATACACAATGGTGTTGCCTTGTAGAAATATTAGACTTAAAGTCATAAGATTCAGAAATAATTTTAAATCAAAGCTAAAGTGCTTCTCTTTATCACTTCCATGAGATCTACTCCTTCCTCCCAAGTTTCCTGCAGTTTCAGTAGAGCTGCTGCCCCTCTGACTGTAGTTGCAGTATATTTATCTACATATACTGATACTGAGGAAGTGCAGGATATAAAAGTGTCCTACAGTATATGAATAAGTCCTAATAACTTTCCTTTGGCTGCTCCTGTTGAGGAGTTGCCACAGTGGCCTTCTGATCCGCACACAACTTGGCATGGGTATTACACCTGATGTCCTTCCTGACACAACCCTCGCATTTTAGCCGGGCTTGGGACCGGCACTGCATGCATATTCCTTTATGGATATGTCCTAATGTTTGTCTAAAAAGAGATCTGGCTAGGTTAAAGGTCAGCAGGTTTAAATGTGTGTTATATTGCCTGTGTCTCATTCCCTTCTATACATCAGCTTCAGAGAGAGAGAGAGAGAGAGAGAGAGAAAGAGAGAGAGAATTTTATTGTGTTGGACATCAGCTAATCTTTGTCCCTCAGGATTTATTTGAGTGAAGCCACTGCACTTCTCCTATCTCTGGGTTCCCCTTTGAATGCATTCTCCACAACAGCACAGAAATATCTCTTCTGTTCTCACTCTTTTTTTTCAGTCTCTCTGTCCTTGGCCCCTTTCTTCTCATTCTGTCTGCTGTCTGTTATAATGAACAGCCTGTCTATAATGGGCCCATAAGAACCTGCTCAATATTATTGATTAATATGATTGATTGAGCATACAGTCCAGCTTTCATCATGCTCTGTGTTCTGTGACATACAAAATACAATTCATCATTAAAAGCTTCAGTCTGCTTATTTGTACTGCTAATCAGATTTCCAAAATGACATCAAAGATAGTGACATGCTAAAAGTATTTTGATGCTATTTTTTTTTTAGTCCATCAAAACAACAATCTAATATAAAGGCCTTTGAAAAGGTTTGTTGATTGATTTACAGTTGCTGTCAGAAGGTTACACTCATCATGAACAAGAATGTCATTTCAATATTGAGCTTTCAAGGATTTAAAGAAGAAAACACCAAGAAATCAGAGCACAAGGTTTGATTTAGTTTGGGTTTCTGATATCAAAATTATGCATACACGGTCAATAGGTGGTACAAATAAGTATTGAAATGTAATTGGAATTGCCAAGCCAGAGGCCTCTTGACCTCCTGTTAGAAATTATGAAGACATCAGCTGGTACAGTGGCTTCTCTATGTCAACATAAAATGGGTTTATTTGATATCACTCATTGGATTGACCAACATACAGTACAGTGGCAAAATCTAAGGACCTTAGGTCAGATCTGTGAAAGAGGATGGTCAGTGTAAAGTCTGGAATTTCTATTGTAGTCACTTCTAAACAAATGCAGATTTCATAATCGGATCAAATAACTGCACATAACTTTAAGTTATCAGCAGGAATAGTCATTTTCTCAAAGTTTTAAAATTGAAGTGAGCCTCCTAAAAAAATGTTTTGAACAAGTATATGTTTGGTGGAGGCATTCAGCCAAATAGTGCACCAAATGTGATGGGTACAGTAGCATCATACTTTGGAGCTGTTTGCTACTGGTGGACCTGGTACAGTGCGCAAAAATGGATGGAATAATGAAAAAGGTAGACAACCTCAGAATTCTTCAACATATTCTTGAATCATCAGCAAGATGGATGAGAATACTTGAAAAGTAGTTTAACAAGACATTTACATTTACGGCATTTGTGGGACCAGTAGAGCAGTGGAAGGATAGGAAGGAACCCAAATGAACATCAGACTCGAACCCAAATAAACATCAAACATGGCTTTGGATAAAGCATGCTAACCTTAAGCTTTTATTAATTAAGAGTCAGCTTTGTGCCAGAAACCAATAAATGTAACCAATAAATGTAACTAAGCACTATGAATTCTGCCAAGAAGAGTGATCAAATACTGTATGCAAACAGAAATCTGCGAAAAGCTTGTCTAAGGCTACCAAAAGTGTCCAATAAAGTTGAAACTAGCTATGGGACATTCAAACAATTATTCCGTGTGCTGTATGGAGATTTCTGACAATGTGTTGATTTTGGAAAAGGGAAATGGGAATTTCTTGTGTTGTACCATCATTCTGGCCATGAAAAAAGACCAGTTAAAAAGAATCTCTGCAAGTCCTATATTCCTACGTCATTCATGTTCATAAGGAGTGTATATAAACTTCTGACTGCAACTGTATCTACAGAAATTTTGCTCTCGTAGGCATTTTCTGGAGTCAATTTGAACATTTCCCTAGACAGCATGCAGTTTGCTAATAACCTACTCACCATGGAGCTGGCTTCAGCAGTTATTACTCAGGTGTACAGAGTCATCAAAACTCATTAGTCTATGTCAAACACTATGCTTTAGAAAAACTTTGATCAGCCTATTGATCCCATCACTTCACTTTGAATTGAATCTTCCTTGGCTAACATAGACTGTTTTTATAAGTTCAGTCTCTGCTAAACTCAGGTAGTGTCTATAATACATAATAATACAGTACAAAGACACTATGCATAAGGTGCAACTGGTTTAACCATTAGAATGCTTGTGAATGAAAAACTGTGTTTGAAATAATGCATAGTGCATGAATATACAACATCCCACCTGAGAATTGTCATTATCTTGATCTAAGATTTAATGTATGCTCATTGTGTTAATTGCTGACAATGACATTTTGGATTCTGACCTCAACATGTTGACATTGTGGAACATTCACAAAACTCACTTCCTGCCACCGCTTATGTAACAACATCAATAAACCGTCTTTCTTTAAGCAGGCTTTCTTTCTATCCTCCTCACAAAGTTAATAATACAAACTCATTTATCTTGTTACCAAGAAACTGGAAATATTACGATGCAGAATACTGTTATAGAAAACTAATCAACGACTCCTGACCAATCATAGTCGATCATACAATAGAACCAATCATGCCTCACATAACATTTGATGGACAGATCAACCATCCACAGCAGGGCATTGTGGTTCAGATGTGGTCTGTGGAGGATTTGAGGCACTGGTTCTGCCTGTCTGATCTCATGTCCACCTCATGACTACTTTACGAAACCGGACTTGTTGAGTTTTTATTTTCACGTTTGTTTTCTCCTGTTTGTCTTTTCTTTTTCACGGTGTCCGCTTTGATCCAAGCCTGTTCTGTATTTAATGACAAATCCTGCCACAGCTGATTCCTGTATTCTGCTCTGAGCACACTCAAGAGGAGAGGAAGTAGGTTACAAAGCAGGAGGTCCGAATGACAAAAGCGAGAGAAAGAAATCCCATTTTCCGACCTTGCCCACGCTTCATAAATACAGGAACTTGTAAAGTATGTGAATAAAGTGAGATAAGACGGTAGAGTGTGTTGTAAAATAACACATTGATTGAAATGGAGGTAAAGAAATTCATTTACTAGTCACTAGAAGATTGAATAGGACAACGCTTGGTGCACTTTCCCCCTTTATTGTAAAGGGAAATCTTGCTTAATCCATTTAGAAATCAATCAAATTTGACTCCCAGGTACACAAGGAGAAGAAACTCTGAATTTCCTTCGAAAAGCTGTTTGAAAGATTCATGTATTATTATAACCTAAAAAATAGCTAAAAACTCAAAATTGTCTGTATATTTATATATTTGTGTATGAGCTCATGTGTGCAAAGGTCCTTGTTTTAGATAATACGGCGTGATTGTTATTGTTATATATATATTACCGTTTGTATTTAGCAAGAAACAGAGATTGAACTGAAAATTGATGAGACACAGAGAGCTTTCCACAAGGTCCTTGATTACCAGTGTGTGTGTGTGTGTGTGTGTGTGTGTGTGTGTGTGTGTGTGTGTGTGTGTGTGTGTGTGTGTGTGTGTGTGTGTGTATGTGTGTGTGTGTCTTTTACTGTTTGCACATAACGAATGGTTTGCCTCTGTAGGGAAAGAATTACTGTAATTATATACTATCTAATGAAGCAGCAGCACAAATTGATGGGCAATGCTGTAGGCTGACACACTTATAAAGCACACATGGCCAAGATTAAAGGTTAGTGTGTTTGTGCATGAGGTATCTACGTGTGCATGTGTGTGTGTGTGAGTTTATATGTGTGCGTGCACTAACCTTTGTTGTTTTAACCTTGTTGCCAGTACTGCAGCTCCAACCTGTGAGATCTGGTAGAACTTTACACTCCTCTCCATCCAGACATGGTTGCATCTGACACCACCACTTCTGGGCTACTATAGATGCTGCATACATGCAAAAACAGTAAATTAAATAATTTACATGAATAATAATAATAATAATAATAATAATAATAATAATAATAATAACTAGAGACAGATGGTGCAACGTATTTCCTAGGCAAAACCATGAAAATTTGTTGCATCATTCATCCCGTACATGGTTCCCAAGAAACAACCTGTGTATACTGGCTGTGAATCCAGTGAGTGTATGTACTGTATGAGAGGAAGGGATGTAGCTTAGGCCAGTTGTCATAACAATGGATCTCTCTGCACCCTTACACAGACAATGCAACATGTTCTCTTTGTTTGACTTAAATAAGGAATTCAGTTCTTTGCTTCTCAGCCAGATATTTCATTGGTGCTAGAGAGGAGAGACCCAGCTGTTTTGATATAAGTTTTGTCGGGGTTTGTGCCAGACTGAGCAGAAGAAGAAAAAGTTTAGAAACAGAGATCGTGTTTTTTTTCTACATTGTAAAAACCAATTCATTTTCAATTATGCAAGTTTGGGGCGGGTTTTAAACGGGTTATGTAGTTTTGATCGACACAATTTTTTTCCAAATACGTAAGAGTCCATCATTTTCCGACTGGACCAAAAAACAAGTTAATAATAGCACCCCATTCCGCATACGACCTGCATTTTTGTTCTAAGTTTTTAGTTAGTGGCTCATTGCTGTTATTATTTTTTTATATGAAAAAGGATTTAAAAAACTGCACTCTAAATTTAAATTGTATTGTTTTTTATAATGTTTCAAAAATAGGTGCAGGAAAATATAATGGGTAGAAAGCAGAGCCGGGCGGATGGCTGAAGTAAGAGATGAAAAGAGGGAGGAGAAAAAGCTGGATGGAAACAGGGTTCATTTGACATTTCCTCTCGGGCAGGGTGTGGAGAGCGCACACAGACAATGCTTTTATGGTAAGGAAAACAAGATCAAAATCGATTGCGCCGTCAAGTGCCCGGTGTTGACACAGTATTAAATGAATCAGCCAGACAGAGATAGAGAGAGGCAAGTGCAAGAAATCGGTTAAAGAAAGAAACTGGTCTTAGTCGTTGTGAAATGAGTGCAGCATTAGACATTGCTGACAGAGCGTTAAATTAATCATACGGCAAAGTTACAGGGCAAGGTAGAGGACAGGAAAGAAAAAAAGGGATCAGTAATATTATTTCTGTGTTGGTTTCAGAAAACAAAAAAAAAACGAAGCTGCTTTTTCCCCCAACCCCCCCCCCCCCCCCCCTTCAATGTAACAGAATGCCCTCCGGCTCGCAAGAGGCATTTCTAATATCAACACTTCTTTCACAACAGGACCTATTCATGAGGGTGAGCAGGGTGTTTGCTACACTTTCTTGCAAACATTTTGTATAACACATTTATAGACTGACCTTTTTCAAAAGGCCAGGATGATAGAACGAGGGAGAGAAAGATGGAGTATGAGAGAAAGAGAGAGCGAGAGAGAGGTAGTGATCTTACCATCAACGCAGGATGGAGCGGCTCTGGTCGTCCCAGCGACCTGTCCAGGTAGGCAGGAACACTTGACAGTCTGAGATCGCTCTTCAATCTTGTTCTTATTACAGCAGCGATGGGCTGCAATTACCTCACACGTCCCAGCCTTCACATGCACTGTGGCAGCATTGAACACACACACACACACACGCACAAAATATAAATATAGGTTTAGCCATAATGAACATGAATATATATTATACACACACACACACACACACACACACACACACACACACACACACACACACACACACACACACACACACACACACACATTTACCACATTAATAGGATCTCGTTGTAGCCCTGCAAATATCCAAATCAATACAATCAATTATGTGGCAGCAGCACAAATCATACAGATCCAGATTAAGAGCCTAAGGTAATCTTCATGTAAGCCATTAGCATACAGTATAAGGGAAATGTGTGATTGCAGTGCCTTGGTTGTTGAAGTTACATGAGCTGTTTTTTTCAGAAACTGCAGGTCTCCTACCATTTATATACAAAAGAATTTTGACTTTTGAAAGATGTGTGATGCTAATTGCCATACTATTTCCTACATTTTGCTATTTCAATTAATAAATAAGCCACTATAGTACAAGACATTTGGGATTATGCAGTGACCCAGAAATGTGTTAACCTTGAACATCAATCAATCAAAAAAAAAAAAAAAAAAAAAGAGGCTGTTTGAGAACATGAATATGAATCCATCATGTATGTCAATATGCTCCTGCCATGTAGTGCGTTTACTGTTTTATACTAGCTGTATAGATCAAGGCTTTTTGCTATTTGTTTCTCTGTACAATACAAATGTATGCCCTTTAAAATATGGGTGTTGTATGTTTAGTTACAGAAACAAACTTTCTACAGTACATCATGTAAGCAGTTAGTGAGCCAGCCAAGAGGTGCAGAAGAACCACTAATTTCAAGTGGGAAATAACGATGGTTCAAAATGCAATTATTTTGTCTTTTTATGATTTATAGCTTTCTGTGAGTCCTTTTATGGAATTTTGTGTCTATCGTTAAATTCAAACCATAATTAATGCACATGGTATGATCCACACAATAAACAGGTTTGGTCTTTAAGAGGTTTGGTCTTTATCTAATATCTATAAAACTTTACTTCTCTTCTCTATCATGTGCCAACTACCAAACAATGAGGTTGATTTCTAATATGTGCATCCTTTGAGACAGGAGAAGTTATATTTGCTAGTACAACTGTGATTGACAGTGGAGTATTAATTTTGCCCTCGTAGTCATGTTACCTATAGTAGTTATGCTCAGTAGTAGTTGAATGATTATTTAGTTTGAGATTTATAGTGCATTATATTTTCAGTTTTACCCTGTCCAAGATTTTCAGGTATTCTGTTAAACGTACAGGTGTGGACAGCTTGGGCAGTGGTAGTTCGGTAAGATCAGTATTTGTCTAGTGACTGACAGGTTACGTGTTCAGAGCCTGTGACATTTCAGGGAGAAAGTTGAGTCTTTGATTAAATCCCTGACCAAATAATTGCTGCAGAACCCTTAGGGTTACATTTGAATGGGAAATTACCCTAGTATTGAAAGCATTTACTCAGAAAAAACATGCAAGCGAAGCCAAATAGTAACTGGTCACCTTAATGTAAAATGTTGGCTTGGAATGCACTGCCATGTTCAATCACATATATTTCCTACATTCACAAGATGATTTTGTCAATCTGATTAGCCAATGTTACTTTGCTCTGGTTTCAAAGGTCAGCGAATGAATGTGGTGATGCTGATGGTGATACTGATACTGCAGCATCATGGGCAGCGATCTACACATTCCAATATTAGCACTTAATGTTTACAGCTGCTTCAGTATAGCACAGTGATACTTGTGAAGAATTATTGTGGCGAAAAAGAAAATGCAATGACAACAGTGGAATTAGCCTCTCTCAGTGCTCTAGCAGACATTTCAAATCACATCATAAATAGTACATGGGCTCGGGGAAACCAAACTTATAAACGTGAAAAAATACTTTTAAAATTACCAGCACAAACTAATGTACTATTCGCAGGAGATAAGTATTATCTGGGGACCTTGTGTGATTTAGAAAATACCCCCACACATCTGGTATTCGCACTCAATAAGTGAAGCCTGTGATTTTACTGACTTATCTCCCGGATACACAGCTCTCTCCTCCTTCACATTGTATTGTTGAATGGTGTATAGCGATATAACCCAGCACCCAAAATACTTTCAAAGCACTCCAACGCAGCCTCCATTCTTCGCGGACGATGGATAAAAAAGTGCGCATGAAACAAAAAATGTACAGTATATACTGGCCAAATCATAGACATGTTGATTCGCACGGGTCTAATATTATCACAGGACCTCGATGTTTGGTGAAATATGGTAGGTCATCTGTGGAGGAATTTTTCCCTTACAAATTCCAGACATGGCCGATTTGTCCGGGATTAAGATCACAGACGACCCCCGCAATTATTACAAATCACACGAAATCCCCAGATAATACTAGTCCAGTGCGAATAGGACATACAGTAAGACAATTCATGAAGGCAGGTAAATGCTCTGCTTGTAACATAAAGACAGAAATAAAAGATAACAGCACATATAAAATAAGCAATTCAGGTAATCATTATCACATATTTCACATTGATGTAGCTCATACTGGCTATTCCAATTGAATTTTTATTTGTATATCACTTTAAGTTGAAACCTGGGTCTATATTTAGCTCCCTAATAAGCAAGCCAGAGGCAACTGTAGCAGAGTGCTGAGTGACAAAATTATGTTGATGTTGTTGATAAGAATATTGTGAAATGGAGTCCTGGGATAAGTGGGATAAGCACAGGACAGTCGGTAACAAATCTGCAGTATCCGGCTATCACCATTAATCTAACAATAACAGTATACTGTTCTTTTTTTCTTGAGCTTTGTACCTTTTATCCTAGGGGTCACCACCACACTTTTTAGTTGGACACCCTTCCTGTAGAAGTTCTTCTGGGTCTGTATTTACATAGCGTCTCAGAGTAGGAAATTGCTCCTAAGCATCTAAAAATTCTTAAAATAGGAAATCACTAAATAGCATTCAAGTGCGCGGAAGAGAGATGTTTTTGTAACACTGAGTGACAGAGCTCATAAAAGATACGTTTGACAAAAACTTGATACTGTTTTTTTTTTTTTCAATTAATGAACACCTGCCTCCTTAGGTGAAGAAGCAGCTGTCGGCTATGTTAACAGTGACATACAGTAGGGGACAGTGTTGGAAATAACAAATTCAACTTTGCTCTCACGTCACTGCAGATCATGCGCAGATTCATACATTTCCCACCATGCCGGATCGAATCAACAAAAACAAGCTGCATTTAGAGATGTGGGCATCATCCATACACTGTAAAAAATCCAACTAGCAAAATGTTGGCATAATGAGTATTCATTGGTAATCTGGACAATAAGACATGAAAAAGTTGACTGAACTAGTGAAAACAAGTTCATTAAAAACTCGCTGGGTCAACTAAGGTTTAATTACTGAACAGACGTTCTAATGCAAGTTAACGCTGATACGTTTCTGAAGTTGGCGCATGCGTGTTGGGTGCAGCGGGTATTTTGAACATCATCTGGATTAGTAGCCCGTTTCTCCACCTCACAACGGACAACTTCTTTTAAACTTTGGTAAGTGCACATATTTATATCGAAGTCCTTTGCAGAAATTGTCTTAACATAAATGTTATAATAAGCGTTATTATATGGCGTTCTTTACGAAGTACATAGAGCTTGGTGCAGTTGTTTATTTAACGTGAGACAGTGAGAAAGATGCAAGTCATCCTGTAACCTGAATTACTACAATCAATATATTTTGTATTATTTTGAGTTTACTACATTTATGTTATTTATTACAGGTGTTGCATATTATGAAGTATATTTAATTGTATTAGAAATATTACATTTAGAATTGACTATTATTTAATTATTATTCACAGCACATGATTATTTTCTCTATATCTCTGCATGTGTGATATTTGATTTATTGGTTATGTTGCTTATGTTAAGAGGAACTAACAGGTTACCTGCCTGGGGTTTCCCATGGGACAGGTGAGAGTGTGACACGGTGTGAGAGAAGCACATGAGGAGAGCAGTTTGACTTGCCGTTTGGCTTAATAAAATTAGTTGTTGCAAACTTAACTGTAGCCGTTTATTACCCGCAGCCAAAGAGACTGGAGAATAATAAGACAAGTCTAGAAAGTCGGGTTACATTCATAATAACTCTTCTACACTTGGTATTTAAAATATGCAGTATTTGCACCACAGTATATGTAATCTTTGCATTTAACGTTTCAGAACACATTCTCTCAATATCCTCCTGTATAAACCCATTTCCAGACTTCATCACAAGACCTCAAACTTTGCCATTTCATGTAAGTAAACATTTACAATGCAGTATTTTTAATGATTTTAAGAACGAAGTATGAAGTTAGGGCAAAAAATAATTCTTGTTATACCTTACTAGTTTACTTTTTTATGTAAGACTGTTCATACCCCATTTCATTAAATATAACTAAAAAGAAGTAAAAAGACTATTGAATATTTTGGTCAATATAATTGGTCAGATTAGCTCTGCACTAACGTTCAAAAGTTTTAGATCTGTATTATTGTTTGTTTTTAAAAAGAGTTTTATGTCACATGGTTTTCAGAAATCCCTCTAATATGAGGATCTGATCATGGGAAAATTTCTTGATATTTTTGTATAGAGAGTTATAGTTTTTTTTTTTGCCAATTTTAATAATAATAAGAATGTTAGCCTATAAAAATGTCTAATACTGTCATTTAGTCCTGGAGGGGGGGTGTATTGTTTCCACAAAACTCAATAAATGTTTCTTGATCATTATGAATGAATTAAAGAAATAGTGATTTCTGCAGATCATGTGACACTGAAGACTGGAGTAATGATGCAGAAAATACAGCTTTACATCACAGCAATAAATAAAACAATTTAAATACATTCCAATGGAAAAAAGCTGCTATATTTCACATTATTCCTGTTTTACAGTATTTCTGATCAAATAAATGTAACCTTCATGAAAAGTTGTGCGAGTTCAGTTAGATCTGCTCTGAAGCACAGTTCTTCTCTTGGAAAACAAAAACATATAAGAAATAGAGAGATCGTATTTTGCCCCTTACAGAAATGTAGATTCAAGCTTTAGCAGCCATCAAAGATTTCAGATTAATGCATAAGGAATCAGATAAAATCTTGAAAGTAACAGAACCTGAGCTGAACAGTGAACCTGAAGCTGGGACTTCACCTTGTTCACATGTACAGTACAGTCGTGGCCAAATGTTTTGAGAATTACATAAATATTGGAAATTGGAAAAGTTGCTGCTTAAGTTTTTATAATAGCAATTTGCATATACTTCAGAATGTTATGAAGAGTGATGAATTGCATAGTCCTTCTTTGCCATGAAAATTAACTTAATCCCGAAAAAATTTCCACTGCATTTCATTGCTGTCATTAAAGGACCTGCTGAGATCATTTCAGTAATCATCTTGTTAACTCAGGTGAGAATGTTGACAAGCACAAGGCTGGAGATCATTATGTCAGACTGATAGGGTTAGAATGGCAGACTTGACATGTTAAAAGGAGAGTGATGCTTGAAATCATTGTTCTTTCATTGTTAACCATGATAACCTGCAAAGAAACGTGTGCAGCCATCATTGCGTTGCATAAAAATGGCTTCACAGGCAAGGATATTGTGGCTACTAAGATTGCACCTAAATCAACAATTTATAGGATCATCAAGAACTTAAAGGAAAGAGGTTCAATTCTTGTTAAGAAGGCTTCAGGGCGTCCAAGAAAGTCCAGCAAGCGCCAGGATCATCTCCTAAAGAGGATTCAGCTGCGGGATCGGAGTGCCACCAGTGCAGAGCTTGCACAGTGAGGGAAAGACTTTTGGAAGATGGCCTGGTGTCAAGAAGGGCAGCAAAGAAGCCACTTCTCTCCAAAAAAAACATCAGGGACAGATTGATCTTCTGCAAAATGTATGGCGAATGGACTGGGGCAAAGTCATATTCTCGGATGAAGCCTTTTTCCGATTGTTTGGGGCATCTGGAAAAAGGCTTGTCCGGAGAAGAAAAGGTCCTGTGTCCATCAGTCCTGTGTCATGCCAACAGTAAAGCATCCTGAGACCATTCATGTGTTGATTTTCTTCCAACGATCCAACAGTTTGGTGAAGAACAATGCATTTTCCAGCACGATGGAGCACCGTGCCATAAGGCAAAAGTGATAACTAAGTGGCTCGAGGCCCAAAACGTTTAAATTTTGGGTCCATGGCCTGGAAACTCCCCAGATCTTAATCCCATTGAGAACTTGTGGTCAATCCTCAAGAGGCGGGTGGACAAACAACAACCCACTAATTCTGACAAACTCCAAGAAGTGATTATGAAAGAATGGGTTGCTATCAGTCAAGATTTGGCCCAGAAGTTGATTGAGAGCAGCCCAGTCGAATTGCAGAGGTCCTGAAAAAGAAGGACCAACACTGCAAATACTGACTCTTTGCATAAATGTCATGTAAATGTCGATAAAAGCCTTTGAAACATATGAAGTGCTTGTAAATATTTTCAGTACATCACAGAAACAACTGAAACAAAGATCTAAAAGCAGTTTAGCAGCAAACTTTGTGAAAACTAATGTTTGTGTCATTCTCAAAACTTTTGGCCACAACTGTAGAATTGAGAGAACAGGACACAGAAAAATTTGATGCTGAGACACTTCAGCACAAACCTGAACATCTTTTTTTTCTATGCAAACAGTATTGCATATTTCTAAATCTTTCTCTCATAATTAGAGTCTCCCTAATGTTAAATGTTATGAATACCTGAAAGTTTATCAAAGGTGACAATGCATAACATTAGCGCCCTCTTTTCAGACTTCAAATATTGTGGCTCACTGAATGAAAACTGTCCTGGAAGATCTCGATGTGTTTATCCGTGATGGATCATCTGCACTATTCAGAACATGTCTGGTGAGTATGTTGCATTGATTCTCTGCAGGCACTTTGAAAAAAATACGGCTGTTAATATTTGTGTTGACATTATTAAGATAATTAAATTCTTATTCATTTGAACTCCGGCTCTTATTTTACTTTATCTGATCATCTCAACTGATTTTAAGGATTTATGAGGTGTTTCTTTCTGTACATTTTGTCTACATTAATCTAGTAGGATCCAAAACGTTCATGGAACAAAAAGAAATATAAAAACATAGAAAAGATGGATGTCAAAAGTGATTTTTTTTTTTGTACTCTTTATTACATTAGGGACAGTACTCCTGATGGCGGACAGACCGGAGGGATGAAAGTGGGAGTTCCTATTGTGATTGAAGGTGATGACTCCCCTACGACTTTGACCAGTGTCATAAACTTTACTCTTGTGTTGGAGGAAGGGATTGTCTTGCAAGATGCTCCAGAACAGTTTGGCCTTTGACCTGTTTGCCTTGGATTTCAGTACCAAAAAATCGGAAGTACACTTTTGAGGCGATTGTGAAGGTGTTCATGGAATTGGGCACTCACTGCTCTGCAAGGGTGCAATCCCTTAAGACTTAACTTCTCCTATGACTTTGCTTTTATGAGCTGTTTTCAGACTTCAAATTATTATTATTATTATTATTATTATTATATTTTTTTGTACTCTTTTCCTTGTTTTGTGAAGTTTAGACTGTAAAAGGCATTTTGCCATGTTTCTTTTTGTGTACTTTTATTTGAAAGTCATGGAATGTGGTTGTAGTGTGTTCCTTTTGGTTCAAAATAAAAAGCATTCAGTTACAGCTTTTTTCATTATATTGTATTACAAAAAAACCTGCTTCAGTAAATTTAAACACATATTTCGAACCCAATACAGGTGACAAGTTCACATTTATTAAATTAATAAGTCTTTGAAACTATCAAATCACTTTTAACTTAACAAAAGAATATAAGTTGGGAGACCTTACTCAGTAAATTTAGTTAAGTCAACAACAAGTTGACTTAACTCAAAATTTCAAGGCAACTTGCTGCACAGCTTTTTTGAGTTAACTCCACTTTTAACCCAAGTTGTTGATTTAACTCAAAATTTCAAGGCAACTTGCTGCACAGCTTTTTTGAGTTAAGTGAACAAGTTGGGTTAAAATTGGAGTTAACTCAAAAAACCCATGCAGCAAGTTGCCTTGAAATTTTGAGTTAAGTCAAGATTTTATTTTTTACAGTGTATATTTTATATACTTACATGACATTATATGAGTGTACATAACTGTTTATTTTAGATTCTCTGTTATAAGCAGCACTTCATCACTTCATTAACACTGCGTATCCCCGTGTTTCACACTCAAACTCAAACCTGCAAACTGACAGGTGGTACTGGTGTTTTAAAAAATTGCCCTCCACTCACTTTTTATCTTTAGAGGTAAGAGTAGTGCAGAATTTTACTTCAATAATTTCTTTACATTTTACTACCGTCTGTCTTTTTATTGTCTTTTTTGAAATTTTCGAAAGCTTTATAAATAACTTTTATGTTCTACTCTGCGTTAGCAATGTTTTCAGTCCTAAATAGCGCAAACTTAGCGCAATTCCTACGAGTGATTCTGAGATGCTTAGTAAATACGGGCCCTGGTTTCTACACGGGCTTGGGATCAGCATTGCATGCAGTGGCTGGGTTGTATGGCATGTTTGGTTAAGGGTCTTTCCCACGGACCCAACTATGGAAACACGGGGGTGGTGAGGTTCAAACATACCCTGTTCAGCAAACCAGAGCCTCAACCGTGTGAGCCACCACTGCCCTTACACATGACAGATTGCCGTTACCAGAAAGTAGTGCATGTCTATAGGGAGCAATGCTGGATGGCGTGCCACTCCACTACGATTTTCAATATATCAGCATGGTCAGTGTATTGTACTGCTTATATAACAGTGAAATACTTCCTGTTTTTTATGTATGTTATCATACATCTCATATCACTTCCTAATGTCTAGCATCTGCCATACATACATACCCTTGTTTATTAGTAGTTACCATGAGAACAATAAAAAATTCCAATGAATGCATGGATATAAAAGGTGCCATATTATACTATGTCTTCAACAAGTTAGCGCAGGTCTCAGAGCTGAAATGATCCAGCTGAAAAACCCCTCGAATAATGTCAAATACGTCAAACTCACTCTGTTTCACTCCTCTTCCAAAAGTGCTGTTTCAATGTCTATATAAATGCAAAAACATAAAAAGGGACAAAAAAACAAGGTTTTTTTTTTTTTCATTGAATTTTGCATAAAACGTCCAAGGTTGTCGAACCAGGCCTTCAAATTCCCTAGATCTTAATCCAATCAAGCATCCATGGAATATTGCAACAAATAAGCCTGATCCATGGAGAGTCCACTCGGCAACCCACATTACCTAAAGGATCCTGATGCCAGACACCACAGCACATGCCCAGAGGTCTTGTGGAGTCGTGCCCCGTGGGGACATATGACTAGTATAATTATCTTCCCAAAGTTTCCTTTATTTATGTTCTATAATTCTTAATATGACTTGTACGCTAAGTAAAACAGCGAATTTTAAGTCAAGTGAACAACACCACAGACCTCAAGCCATTGTGGTGACTTTCTATTCGCTCACTACTGTGCATCTCGTGCCAATTACATTCATTCATTACAAAGTGAGAAAGGATGCAAGCTGAGACCTTAACACGTCTAAGAGAGCAGTTAAAAAGGCGAGAGACTGCATTAACTCGCAGCCGGAGAATTCTCGGCCATGCGCATATCAGCCGTGCCTGGATAAGTAGCCATGGTAATACAGAGCTTAGCGAGAATTCATTGAATATTAAGGGAGGGGAATCATGCGGGAATTATACAAGCATTTCATACAGGCAGGAGGAATTGCTTTGTAACACTAATTAACTACAAGATTACTCTATCATTACTTTTTTATTTCTATTTTTTATTGACTTCATTTTGTTGAAATGGATCTGGTGAATGTGATACCTTTAGGGAGAAGTGTTAATTTAATTTCACTCTTAATTCATATACACTGCCTGGATTAAAAACAAAACAAAAAAAACAAATGTTGCAGTTTGAGAGGGGTCATCATTGGCTCGCGTCAAGTGATAAAAACAAGGAGTCAAGGAGATTTGACTTCAATAAAATTTGGTTAAAAACCCTTAGGACTCATTATTGAAAAATGGAAGGACAGTCCTGAACTGTCAACTACACAGTAACTCTAATGCTCAAAGTAATTAAACATATTAAGTACCTTGATGAGTATTTGAAACATTTTGATATTTGAGTTTGTAGAAATGACACTTTTCAAGTGAGCTGAACAAATTTATTATTTTAAGTAAGTGTAAGTTCTTAAGTAACAGTAACTGTCACCTTCAAGTTTCACCAACTTAAAATCTTTCAGACTAGCGATTTTTGTCTGACGTTATCAGGGCAATAGGGCACTAGTTGCTCAGTAGTAGGTGGTTCACCGGCCATGCGAAAGGCCCGGGTTCAATTCCCAAAAACTGGATCAAGTGCCTGTTCCAAGCCCAGATAAAATGGGAGGGTTGCATCAGGAAGGTCATCTGGGCACCTGATGCAAAGCTTGTGCGCGGACCGGATTGTCTGCTGTGGTGACCCATTGCCGGGAGCGGGCGAAAGACCAACAACAATTTATTTGATTTGCAACAACTAAAAAAATATATAATTGCTATTAAAAAGTATGAGTTAGGCTACTTAATAATGCGAGTAAAGAACAATTAATATGAATGAGTACAAAAAACTGATTCTGTTTACTTAAAATTGGAAACATCATTACTTAAAAAAAATTTATGCAACTGATTACCTAAAATTTTTTGAGTTTTGCCAACTTATTCGGGCATACAGTGTACGTAAAAGAATTGTGGGGAAGAACGGTAGCGTTAAACGTCGGGTAATGTGAAATGTTGCACAATGATGTACAGTAATATTACCAAATGTAAAAACCAAATGTTTTTCTTCATCTTTACCTTTACCTTTATCTTTACCTTTACATTCTTTTGATCTGAATTTTATACTGCTTTAGACAATTTTTGTGAACTGTCTAGACACATGGAAATGTATTTAGCTTTACAAAGAAGCAAAATATCCGCCTTTATAATTAAGCCATATTGAAGGATTTTAGTTCCTGACCCTGTGTGCTATCCCTACATTGATCACAAGGAACAGCTGAAACATGTAAGTGCCCAACATCTCACAATTCTGAGAAAGCACCGCTTGTTTTTTTCCACTTGGCTTTTTAAACTAGCTTTTATTGCATTCATAGATTTTCAATTTTGCACTTCGTTTTCCACCTACATGCCATTAGCTTGTTAAGAGGCAATCCAGAGTTCTCGTCTGGTGCATTAAAAACATTTTGATTCAGATCAATAAAACACTAGTAAGGCCTTCATTCGAAAATTCTCCATCCTTTATTTCCCGAGAGTCACAGAGTACCATACCACTCTTTAACGAGAGCGAAAGAATGACAGAGCACAGCACAGAGAGGATGGAGAGTGCGTTTGTACACTCAGACAGAGCAGCAGACACTCAGGGAGAACAACAGAATCATATAAGGAACAGCAAAAATAGAGCTATAAGTGCACTTGAATTCTTGGAATATGACAAACAACATGACAATAAATGAGACAAATTCAGACTAGGAATCTTACTTTACTATGACAAACTTTTTCATCTCTCGTGCCAAATCGTTTAGTCAGATTTCTGTATAGTTTATAATAAATAGTTTCTGACTTTTATAGATACAGTCATCAACAGAAATAATGTCAATTTAATTTAAATAAATCATAAATTGAGAAAAAAATTTAGAAATTGAACAAATCTTTTAATTATTAATTAAACTACTTAATTTACTTTCCAAAAAACTTTCCCTTTGCACTGCAGTAAAAAAAAAAAAAAAAGATATTACTTTGCTGCCTCAGTGGACATCCTTTAATTATTTAAAAGACAGTGTACAAAGAAAAGTATCAGATAACCAGTGTTAAAAATCGGTGCCAGATCACTGATGATTTGGAACTGTTTGGCAGCAAGTGCTCCATGAATACTTATAAAGATTTATGATGTTATGAATCCCTCTAAGGACATAGCAGGATATTTTAGCATAAAGGGTGTGCCAAGAGCCAATCCGTCAGGTTATAAAGTTATTTTAAAAAAGGAAAAAGGTTTATCGTCCAAGAAAATGAAAAGAAATTGAACACACTGCATAAAAATATCCTGTATACTGTACATCAGCCGCAATACTAACATCAACGCCAGGTGACATGAATAACATTGATTATCAATTATATACCGGTAAACTGGTGACAGGGCCATGGGCACCCAAGGCTAATTTATGCCAGCTCAAGAAAGGCCAACCTACCCAGCCTGATTCCAAAGAAAGACAGTGTAGCACAAATTCCTGAATTACTCAGTTCTGCCCTCGGTAGGAAGGTATTAGAGCAGTCAGCGCATCACGGCCTGCCTGTTCAAGGTTGTCGACCCGGCCTGCAAATTCCCCAGATCTCAATCCTATCGAGCATACGTGGAGTTCGCCGAACAAACAAGTCTGATCCGTGGTAGACCCATCCTGCAATCCACAGCACGAAAAGGCTCCTGGTGCCAGACACCGTAGCACACCCCAAGAGGTCTAGTAGTGTAGTAGAGTCATGTCCTGAGGAGCCAGAGCTGTCCCGGGGGCACAAGGGGAAGCTACATAATACCACGCCTAACGTTATGGCTAAGTGGTATATGCATGTAGTTAGCCAATATTTCTTATTTCTGAGATAATTATAAACAAAATATAGAATTACTCAGCCTGTTTTAGATGCTTTTATACATATTAATGTCAAGGGGGGGGGAAGAAAAAAATTCAAAAGAAATCAACCAGTGTGAAATCTTCAGAGACTAACAGGGTTAAATACCTTGCCCAATCTTTCACAAAGTTCCCTCTAGAATGATAGGGAAAAAAGGATTCACCTTGTGAACAAGACCATTCATCACTGTCTCATGTCCTGCTCAGCTGCCCTCTGGTACAGGTTCCGCAGCTGGATTGTTGCAGAGAATTTCATCTCTCTCTCTCGCTCACTCTCTCTCTTTCTCACTCTCCGTGTGTCTGTGCGTGAGTGTAAAACCCAGACTCGATGGCACTGCCGTAAACCTTTAGGATCATGGAGTGTTGATTTCTCCACGCAGTAAATGTCATTTATTATAGCAAGAAATCCCACAAAGCCCGGAACCCACTAACATGGCTAACTCCAGGGACCCAAATCAACCCTAAATGTCAAATGCAAATATTTCTGTTATTTGCTGTTTAAACAAGTGAGAAACTGATTTTTTTTTATTATTATTATTATTATTTTTTTTTTTACGCTGCAAACGAAAAGGGAGGAGCGGTCTAACACTTCTAATGGACGTTTAGGAACTAACACGCTTGCAGGCCACGAGGGACTCGTGTTAATTGCTCTGAGTGCAAATTAAAAATTTATTAGCGATGCAGTAATAATGACATCTCACTTCCTGCTCAGCCTTTAGCAATGTGCCGTCGGCCAAGCAGGGCGAACTTTTCTGACCATATGGTTATGGTTGTTATGGTGTTATGGAGTTATGGTGGACATTTAAGCATGATCACTGATCAATCTATGCAACTTTCAATTACTAGTCAATGTTCTGTGTGTTATATAATGTGGCGTTCAGTTCTGGTTTATATGTACGGTATAGCACTAGCGAGATTAAAATACACTGTGACTCCCTAATGAAAAAGTGACAAGGAAAAACGTAAGTGAGATGTCATGTGCTACTGCAATAAATAGATGACATCCCATTTGCCAGTTTCTTATATGACCATTTAGTAAATAACTTTAAAATTGCTATAATCTTATACAAACAATGCTGAGCATTTGTTCATCTTTAGCAATTGCTTTACTCTGAGCGTGGTTAGAGTATAACTGGGCATGAGGCAGAAATACATGCTAGAAGGGATGCCCATATGCTTTCAAGGCTCCATACACACACAGACACTTACGCACTTTTTAACACCTCAGGCCAATTTAGACTCGCCAGGCTATTTCCTGGCACGCCTTGCAGACACGGGGAGAACATGGAAAACTCCACGCAGACAGTAACTCGAGCTCAGGATCGATTCAGAACCCTGGAGCTGTAAGGTTACACCATGCTGCCCGATCTGGTATATCTAATCTTTTGATTTTTTGCTAATCCTATTACTGTTAACATCTGCACCATCTGAGAGAGTGCATAATTAGTGTAATTAGAAAGCTCACACAGTGTTCCCAGTACATGATGTAAATCCCGTTTTTTGTAATTTTTTTTATTGCTCATACATTTAAAAGACTACCACAACATTGCAGGTATATTTTATAAATGTTCTGTAAAAACGTACTATGAGAGTAAAAAACAGTGGGTTTCAGTCATCACCATGAAAGATAAAACACAAGGAGGTTTTATACAGTACGGGTTTTAAGTATGGACGCGTTCTCGACTGTCAGGTGGCCGTCTGCACAGAAGCAGCAATGTGTTCTCAGAAACATGATCACATCTCATCAGGTCACCACTTGACGATTTTAAATACCTCGCTTTTGCTAAACTTGACGTTCTTTTGATGGGGAAGTGATAAAAGCTGTTGTTTTTGACCTTTGAAATGTATCCAGCAAATGCACGTATTTGAAGAGTCTGATGTGCACGGAATGGCGCTTTGTAAACAGAGGGCGAACATTCCAGGAACTATTGGCGTGAGAATAACTCCTCCAGTGCCTGCAAAACAATATCATCTATTTTTAACGAGAAGCTGCAGTGTGTGGTTTATGACTATGCACCATCCCCTCTAATGCCAGGTTTTATAGGAGCATTGTGGCTCTCCTCCACCCCTGCCCTCTTCCTTTAAATGAAGCCATTACTGCAGATAATGCTGAGGCATCGCCCCTTAACTATTCATAGAGGGCTAAAACCTGATTATAAACCGTTCTACTGCAGCTTACGCTCACTCTAATTTGACAGGCCACAGCTGTCTCGCTACAGGAGACCAGAGCCAACTCCTGATGATGCTTACAAAAAGCTCTCTGAATGACAACTGTCCCTCTGAGATGACTAGTCAGAAGCTCACCCACACACTGCCATAAAAAATAAATAAATAAAATGAAATAAAAAATGTAGAGGCCCTGCCCGCGAGAACCTCTCTCCTCCTACACCCGCTTTGATACAGAAATGTCTGAGGAGAACAGAAATCTTGTCATATCTCTGCAGGAGAGGGGAAAAAAAAGACAGAAGATGAATAGCAGCATGCTCTGTAGTTAACCCTAATAAAGTAAGCTTTTCTGAGTGCTCAGTTTGCTAAGCGCTACACGCTTCGCTTCTGAAGGGCCATTTTCGGGGAAGTGTCCCAATTTTGATGCCGTCATGTTCCAAATCGCATCACTCTGCCCATCAAACCAGCTCCGTGATGGACGGAGTCTGGAAAAATGGCCGGCTATGATGGCTGCTGGAGAGTGATTTAGCCAATCAGTGCTAAAAAAGCATTTCACAATCAGTGGGGTCTCTGCCGTCCCACAGCTCTTAAACTGATAGCCGTGTCCGTATGAAGTGATGAATCCTGACATCCAGACCAAATTGCAGCCTTATTCACCACTAACACACTCCAATTGCGTGCATGCTGTCGATAATTTTAATCTTGACTTATAGGGCTGTATCTGCCAGCGGTTTGTAGTGCTGCAAACCACATACTGTATAATACCGCATATTAAAGGCTGTGACAATTTACAGTATTAAACAGGCACAAAAGACTTTTACTTTAAAAGGATGACACGACAGTACTGCTTTATGATTTGGCCAGCTGCATATGTTTCATACTCAAAGCAAAAACATAAATAAAACGATTTGATGACTACACAGACAACACTTTGTGTTATCAGAAAATAATTAACAAACTACTAGGGGTCTTTACCATTATCATAAGTGTTGTATTGTTCTTACACTACACAAACGTTTTCTAATGCAACACATTGTACATTTTCTCCAGTTACACTCATGATTCATTTTGTGAAACATCCTTGAAACACTTTAAATTATAAGGCGTGTTCAAGTCAAACTGGGACTTGTGATAAAAATTTCTTGAGAATGAAGGAGTAAAACTGATTGACATGTACAGTATGGAAGACTTCACGCACAGTACGGTGATGAGAATCTTATCCGCAGTAAAACATTTGAATAGTGCACACGTTTTAAAAAAGGCCAAACAGTCCCACTGGAGGTGGCTCGAGCCCACTGCAGTTGTTCACATAAGCATTCAACGAGTGGAAAGCTTGATGCTTGAAAATCGACAACTTGTCGCCACACAATCGTTTAAAAACACCATTTGCAAATCACAGTAACCTGGATGGAAGTTGTTGTCACGGCCCCCTCCTGACCTCGCTCCAAGCTACTATCACATGCTTAGCCCATTAAAGGAGTTCCTGGGAGGCCAGTGTTTCAACATGGAGCAAGCAGTCTGATCATAGCTCTGGCGTACTGAAAAAACTTTCTACCTTGATGGTATCCAAGCACGAGCGAAACACTGGAATAAGTGCATTAGTGTAGCAGGGCAGGGGATTACATACACAAATAAAGTGTATCTCATAACTATGTTCTGTGATTTGGCACAAACAAAAATCCCCATTTGACTTGAACACGCCATGTACAGTAGAGCTTATGCTATTCTGGTTCAAGTCCTGGTTCAAGTCCTGGTTTGACTTGAACTCCCTTCGTTAGGTTAAAAGAAGACGTCCATTTGAACTGCGGTGAAATTAAACTTCATAGTTAGAAAAAATGGAGAACGAAATTCATAGAGTACAGAAACGTCGCGCTGGCTAGACGACACCTTTCCCTGGCAGTCTCTTTAGAATATGATGTCTAGAGAATAATTCTATCTGATACTTCTCTTTTTTTTTTTTTTTTTTTTTTGCATAAAAAAGATGCTTCAGAAAAGTGTCGCTGAGAGCGAGAATGTGAAAAAGAGATGAAGACAAGAGAAAATAACAACTCACGGAGACAGTAACCATTTCACGAGCAGAGCTACAGCTTTTATCGATCTGCTCAATGGCTTCTATAAATCAGACAAGCACATCCATTCTAAATACAACGGCTATTATGGTGAAGGAAAACACATAGAGACATGCATTAGTGGATGTGCACGCGCACACACACACACACACACACACACACACACACACACACACACACACACACACACACAAAGTACCACAAATTTTCTTTGCTTCCGAGGAGGCCTAGTGACCGCAGACAATCCTGAGAACACCTGCAGGTTTATATATATATATATATATATATATATATATATATATATATATATATATATATATATTTATTTTTTTTTTTTTCTTTCTTTTTTTTTGTTGAAGGGCTTTAACCTACAGCAGATCAGCAGCACCTTATCAGCTCTGCGTTGAAAATGCCACGATTGCCAGGGAGACTGCTGAGCAAACAAAGCAGGACGAGCACAAAAGAAAAGTGCAAAGAGGAACGAAGTAATGGAGATCCTGCATCATCCTGAGAGGAGTTTTAACAGAATGTGTTAGTCAGCAAAACTGACTCATCTGCGTCCTATACGGCAGAGAAGTGCACAGCTTTTTTATTTTTATTTATAACACTAGACAGAGTGAGACAGATAGTGAGAGAGAAAGAGAGAGAGAGAGAGAGAGACGGAGAGAGAGAGAGAATATTTGTGATAATATCCAGTATCAATAAAAGGCAAAACATCTTAATAAAGAATAAAGTATAGACACAATTACCAACTCTAAGCTACCAATTTCCTCATCAACCCATAAATCTGGCAGTGGCATATTTCCTGCATATTTATATATTTTTTAAGAGATCGATAACTGGCGAACATTCATTCCCGCGAAAGAATCCGTTCTCCAAAGGAACGCCGGCTCCTAATAGGCATCTCTCACGTGCTCGCTTTCTTCCACTCTCGCTCTCTTTATCTCACGCACTCTCACGCCTCACAGCCTGTATCTGATCACCTCTGTGATAAACACAGACATCATGGTGAGATCTCATAATGGCAGTAAATTACCATCAGCGATGTTGGAGCGGTGCTGTAATTTGTAGTATGATTTAAAGCAGCTGCTGTCAGAGAACCCGCGTCTGACTCGCCATTGCTGCGAGTGCGACTGAAGGAAGTCACTCATCACACACACACACACACACACACACACACACAGACATGCTGTTCGAGATCTGGAGTGGTGATACAATCCTGCCTTCATCAGTCTAATCGATTAGCGTGATAATGCTCTAATGAATACTGCATGTGAGAGGAAGAGGTGTTGTGAATGTGCACGTGTGAGCCCGAGGAAATCATATTTCATCTGATTTGCGATCTCCGGTCGCTGTGTGAACGTGAATCACTGGATAAATTGGATGATTAAAATGCATCTAAACAGACCCGGGTTGTTATACAGGTTATATGATGCGTATTATATTCTAACTGCAGAAGCACTAACAGGCTCTGATTCGATGAGTCAGGAAAATACCTGAAGAGTAAAATGCACAGAACCATAATTCATTTCCTAAAGACTTGCCTGAAAATTCGAATGGCTAATAAGGTCTGTTTTCATTTCAAAGTGTCTGGAGTTGCTTGATTCATTTAGTTCATTTTACCTATTGAATAAATTGCACACAGGTTAATTAGTGAAGGCTGCTAATTTTAACTCTGGAGGATGTCACACCGACATTAACACAGGAGGTGAAATGATTTCATCTCCACTTCTTGTATTGACGACGCATCGTCTGATCATTATCACGACCCGTGCTTGTTCTGAAATGTAAATGACTAACAAGCAATGAACTCCGGAAGTGCTTCTTTCCCTCTGATACCTCCTGCTACTTATACTCAGGTATGTGTGTCAGTCATATAGGTCATGGTGTCTTATTGTAGAAAAGTCACAAAAACCTGATTACGATCTTCCAGTCATTTTGCTATCGGTAAACCATTAAAAAAAAATTATATATAAATAAATAAATAAATAAATATTAAAATAAATTACTTTCAAAATGCCTTTCTTCCTTTTGTCCCATTGCATGAACGTACAACAATGGATGCATGTGCATTTGGGTATTAGAGTGTCTGTAAGTATGTGTGTGGGTGACTGGTTATGGATGTCTGTGTGTGTAGGTGGGTGGGTGTGGATATACGTATGTATGTATGCATGTATGTATGTATGTATGTATGTGTTCGCACACACTGTATGAGTGTGAGTGTCTCTGTGTTGGTGGGTGGGTGTGGGATGTAACAAATGATCCGGTCCAGCCAGTGTGTGACTGAGTGGAACAGCAAAGTGAATGAAGCTTTCTATCACTGCTATACATCTGTGGTTTTGTGCGTGTGCGTGTGTGTGTGTGTGTGTGTGTGTGTGTGTGTGTGTGTGTGTGTGTGTGTGTGTGTGTGTGTGCATGTGCATGTGTGAGACAGATTAATCACAGTCCCTTGAGGAGCCCAGCAACCCTTATACATTAATACTCTCCAAAGTTATTAACTCCCCAGGCAGAACGGGGGAGAGAGAAAGAGAGAGAGAGAGAGAGAGAGAGAGAGAGAGAGAGAGAGAGAGATGGATAAAACCTCCTGCTGTCATGACGGTTAAGGGCTCTCTGTCATCATTTGCCGCCATTCCCATGGCCGCTCATCAGGGAGTGATTGTGGCAAAGGTGTAAAGAGAATCTTGATCACAGCTGAACCGAGCGCCGAGGCGCGCCTCATATATCACACGCGTGTGCCGGTCAAGCATGGAGGAGATATCTCTAACCTCCCACTAAGTGCTCTCTAAATCTAAATCTTATTTTCTAACTCACGGAAATGTTCAAATAAGCAAGAAATGCCCACTAGGCCTGTCACAGTTTGTAGCTGTGCCAAAAATACTGTCATATCTCACCAGCTATTGATGACATCTACACTTTCTCGTGCTAGAACAAGGCCAAAGCAATAATAAAGGCCCCAAACCACCCAAGTCACAAAATACCCCACCCTCTCAGGGTCTGAAAGAAATTGAAGGACAGCTTTTATCCTCAAGCAATCTGTATCCGGAACACTGCAGTTTCGTTTCTCTGCGAATATTTGCACATCATGAAAATGTATAGCAGTCTGTAATGCAGCTCATTTGCACAATATTGTATTGCTTCGCAAATAATTTTCGCACTCGGAGCATATAGTAGTTTTATATTTTTTATACTTCCTTATGTTACCACTTTGCATGTTATTGCAACTCATTTCTCATATCTTCTCTATTGTGTTTGTGTCGCACACTTGTATTTTTCTGTTAAGTTCATGACATTGTACAGTATATTAGCCATAAAATGCATCTTGTAGTCTGTAACAGGTCAAGCTGAAACAGTAGTATACATTATACAGTAAGCATTTCCTCTGAATGTACACATACAGGGCCTTCTTGATCTTTTACCAAGCAGATTGACATCGTTACCAGATTATTATTAAGGTTTCTATGATGGTATGCATGCTATACAGTACTGTGCATAATAATGACAGGAAAATGTAGTGATGGATGATTTCACAACAAGCGTTGTTCAAATCAAACTGGGACTTTTGATTTGATAGAATAACAAAAGACGGTTATGGTACAGTAAAAATACTAACTTTTCTCTCTTAATATAATACCCTGCTAAACTAATGCACTTATTAGTGCACATCAAGGTAGAAAGTATTTTTCAGTAAACTTTAGGAACTCCTTTAATTTTTCAGGAACTCCTTTAATGACCCAAACCAGTGAAAATGGCTTGGAATTCCTGTAAGGTGCAAGTGATTTCCTGTTAAATACGTTTTTTTCTTTCTTTAGGTTCATCATTGTTATTATTCATTAATCACAAAAATGGCTATAGAGTGTAAAAACATACTTTTCATAATATTGACATCAGCCTGTACAGTATAAATTAGAGCTGTCTGGCTGTTTGACTGAAAGTTGAATTAATGTAGTGTATTTACATTACAAAAAGAGTAAGTATTCAATGGTTATATGATTAAAAAATAAAAAATATATACGTAGAATAAAACAAGCCTGGAAGAGTCAATGGGCAAAAAAGGCTGTAAAGCTCAGTTTCCCATGAGCACACCCCAGTGGACACAGCTTCTGTAAAACTGCATTAAAATACATTAAGGAGTGAATGTTTTTTTTTTTTTTTCATTTCCTCCCAGCCATCGAAGAAGATACTGAAAAACGATGTACTGTATGGAATTTCCTGATAAGTTCAGCAAGATCCAGGAAAGGTGTAAAGTTTGTCTTATTATATGTTTGTCATATATAAAACACATTTTAACAAATTGAACAGAATAGTTGGAATTATGGCCAGATATATGTATGATATATTTATTTTATCTTGGAATGAACTGGTAAATTGCTCTTATTTATTTTTTTTAGACAATCTGTGGTGTGTGTTATTTGGTCAAATTCAATTTAGTTCCTTGGTGTATTCTTTGGTGGAGTGGGGATTTGAAAGAAATAACACCATCTGTTTAAAACATCCACTGAACAGCGAGAAAACTTGTTTAGTTCACATTTAATATTTGCAGTAGGTTCGGTCTTTTTTTTTTTCTTTGAGTAAATATTAAGGAATTGTGTGTGTGTGTGTGTGTGTGTGTGTGTGTGTGTGTGTGTGTGTGTGTGTGTGTGTGTGTGTGTGTGTTACTCAGTGCATATAGAAAGAGTGTCTCTGAGTGGGCATGTCTTGCAGGTCGAGATGGATATATAGTCATGTACTGTATATGCGACTATACAGTATTGCTATATTGTAGGAAGAAGTACTGTAAGCAGTGGCAGGTGCATTGCATTTATTGTTATATGTGTACATTTTGTAATTATAAGTTTAATAGGAGCCTCCAATGCAAAATTAAGTTTTTGGTCATTTTAGACATTCAGATGGCATGTGCCAAACAAACAAACAAAACATTTTGAAATTTTTATATTGGGCAGGCCTTAAACTAGCCAATTAGAATTTCTCCCTAATGTGACCTCTTATATGAAGATACCCTCCCTGGTTAGTTGCTCAGCTCTGCCCAGCTCTCATCAGCTCTCTTGGGGTGTGTGTTTGTGTGTGGGTGTGTTGGGGGGTGTTATGGCACAGCTCATCTACATATACACTGAAGCAGCGCAGTTGATGAAAAGTGTGACAGAGTTGAAGTTTGAAAAAATGCATTATCAGAGCCAAAAACTTGACAAAAATGCGAGCCAATAAAGTCCTTCAGGAAGTCTGGGGAACGATTCCTCAAGATTTAAAAAATTTAAGAAAGGCTGGCTGGGAGCAAAATATGAAGAAATGGGGGTGGATCAGGACTTTTGCACAGTACTCTGTGTGAACTTCTTAAAGAAAACAGTATAATAAATGACGTGGCCCTTAAAACTCCAACATTTTAGCCTTGTTTGTTTTGCAGTTTTTTTTTTTAATAAACATATACAGGGCTCATGGTTGTGCAGTATAGAGCGTCATCATCATGTCATTGTGTCATCTTAGGCAATATGGTGAACTGAATTTTAGTTTATTTTATTCCCATATTCCAGTAGTGGTAAAATTTACATGTTCTAAAAGTAATAATACCTTTCGTTTCACCTGGGATATCCGAAAACCCAAATGCACAGTGTCATGTCTGTGCTGCTTATGTTTTAAGGGTTAAGTCTGGATATGCAGCAATTTTACTAAACAGGTAACTGATTTAATTCCTTCTCCGATGAACCTGCAATCACTCTCTTCACCTTTTATTCCTTTGACATGCACAGACAAAATCAAAGATCAGTAACTGAAATTATTATATGGCTGTGACATGCACAACGTAATGAATCCGTTTAATTTCATTACACTATTGAGAATAATCATTACGCTGCATGCATTTGATAAAAGTTAATTTGGTGGAATAATGCTAGCTGTAGATAGTGATAATTATATTAACCTAACATGAAACGCAGTACAAATGTATTTGATCTTTATCAACCCTAATCAAATGGTTAATCTTTGTTTAACCTACACCTGAATTTATTGTTTAATATACATTTTTTGAGGAAATGATTTTTAAAATTTTTGGTACTGTTTAATGTTTTGTCATGAAAATCATATATACAAACAGAATCTGTTAGCAAGCTAAGCATCCAAATTTCTCCAAATGAACACCCATTCAAATTTATCTAAAATGCATAATTATTATGTTAAGTGGTTGTTCTACAGAGGTCTACAGATGTGAATAATTTTAAAATGACCTTGTATGAGCAGCGGTCATATACTCACTTAGAAATAATTGAAAATGCCATGACAAAGTGCCTTAATAGAGCTGAAATCATATGCTAGTGTCTTAAGCTGTAGAAGTCATTAGAAAGCTTTAATGCATATTAATTAAAATGTCCATTTTTATATGTACAGTAAGCACAGTAATCTGGAAGTTAAAACCATAAGCTAAAACTCTACACGCATACATGCGAACTAGGAATGTGCCAACTGTCAGAACGTTCAGGATATTATTATGCTGTTATAAGCATGGTACACTTTAATTCGAAAATATTTCCAAGATAGAAAAATATTTCCTCAGGAAATCTTGTCCAGTGAATGTAATTTCCCACGGACACGGAACCTTTATTAAAATTTATTCTAAATAATTTGTCTTTTACAGTATGCTGCTTTCTAAATTGAATTTCATCTGTTTAACCGACTTGTTAACTGCTTCCTTCATAACGAATGCACGTGAACAATATGGTGTAATGGCCACCATAACATTACTGTGTATGTTGAATTTAATGGGACATCATATCGATTATCTGAACAGAGGTGGAGTACAATGACGTATTTTACAACCCTTCGCATAAAGTCTCCGCAGAAAGCCTGTCTATTATTAGTGCATGCTAAATAGTTAATAAGCTATAATATATTAACAATAGCTTAACTCCTGCAGCAAAGGCAGTGCTTATATTGAAAGGCATTTCTCTCCCTCTCTCTCCCCCCCTCTCTCTCTCTTTGTGTGTGTGTGTGTGTGTGTGTGTGTGCGCGCACTGTAAGTCGCCGTTCCTTGGATATGCTTTTTTTTTTTTTTTTTTTTAGAATGTCCTTCATACTTGCCACAAGCACACAATCAGACGATTGCAGACACACTTTTACCATCTAATTCTATCATATACCGAGCTTTTTTCACTTAAAGCACCTTGTTATTTCATCCTTCGTATACGGGCTATTCATCATCTCGTCTCGAGTGACAAGGAGATCTAGTCCTTGCCTAGTCAGCCCTTCAGACTGGACAAGAAATCAAAGGAGAGAATCTTACAAGAAATTTGGAAAGAAGTACACTCTAGAGGTATCGCCAATATACTATTTCACAGTTAAGGAATAACTCAACAGGGCATGCTGTTCTGAGAAAATAATCAATGACACGGCTATCTGGTATGACCCAGAGTGGAGAGCAATTACTGTTCCCAACATGGAGGTGATTTTTTTTTCTTTTATTTTTTAAACAGCACATATGGAACTGTCCGGCTCATATGTTAATATTATGGGATGTACAGTATAGAAGACGAGGAAACTACTGTTAGTACTACATTACAGCAGCCATATATAATTATTGTTTTTATTTTCTTTCTCTTGCAAAAAACAAACAAAAACAAAAAAACATGTTGGAAACTCCTCCAGAAAATTAATGATGAAAAAAAATGGGCTGACACTGAAGATTCACTTCCATATTCTGTACGTATGTTATTTTGACATTCTACATTTTTAATCATATGCATTAGTCTAATATTAGGGCCAGCATCCACACAGCCCAGATTCTCATTTCTGACAAAACCTGTGTATGGACTAACCATGCACATTAAAGCACTATAGCTATCTCTTACACTGGGCAAGACACACAAACATACCAACCTGCACATACCTACAGTATAATTAGTGGTTAATATAACACTACTCACTTACTTTCTATCCCAAACCCACCCCCCTATCCTGTAAAGGATAGCCTATCCCAAGGAATTCTGCGCATAAGGCGGGGTACACCCATCAAGCACAGACAGGACGTACAAACTCCACACACATAGATACTGAATGCTAACCACTATGCCACCGTGCTGCCAATGTAACACTAAACTACCAAATTGTACGTACCGCTGTCTTTTGTTATGCCACTGTTGTCCCCTATGGCATCTTATTTTACTATGCACGCCTCCAAAATCAGGTCTCCTGGTACATGACTACCTATATACTGTTACTACTTCTACTACCCATTATGGCCTCTCAAGCTCTTGCATGTCAATACCATTTCATTATGTTTCCTTTTTGCCTCTCTTGTAGTCCGATATGAACCTTAAGCCTTAATGCTGTCTGACTTCATAGCAGGGCAACAAAACATCTTTCTCTGATGCATCATACTGTAGTTTCTCACATCCATGCTTGCCAAAAACAAGAGAGAGGAAAAAAAAAAAAACATGATCAGAGGCGTCAAGGAAGGAAGTGAAACAAACTGCTTCTTATGGGTTATTTTGCAATACAATAACTTAATTAGAATCTAACACAGAGCACATGCATGTGTACTTTGCATTATTTTTTTTTCAGTTTATTAATTGCTAATAGCTTGTTAAGTTTATTTGCAATGCCAATTTAAACTGTGTAACTGTTCCTGACTTTGGTAATGGGTAATTAAGATTTTTTTTTTTTTTTTTTAAAAGGTGACTAAATGCGAGTGACTAGCAGCTACAGCCAACTCATAACCAACTTCTAATACTATTGAGACTGTAATGCCATATTACATGCAGGATTGCCTGTCTGTCCAAGCGTCTAGCTTTTCCCTTGTCAGAGCCAAAGGCATATATTACATTTAGGAGCAAGATATGGCGCTGCAAGATCTCACAAGACTTCTTCATACTGCAGTGTACAGTACAGTATATCCATTCATCCATCTAGGAACCTGTAGTACAACTAGGGACCAATAGTGACCATTATATTTATTCCCCTTTTTTTCACATGCACATTCACACACTACGGACAATTTGGGAATGCCAATTAGCCTAATCTTTATGTCTTTAGGGAGGAAGCCAGGGGGCCCAGATGAAACCCATCAAGCACAGGGAGAACATGCAAACTCCATACACACAGACCCGACATGAGAATCAAACCCAGGAAAGCCATTGTGCTGCGCTATGTACAGTATATAGATTCTGTTTAACTTCATTCCCAAGACTGGTTGTTGTTATTGTTTTCAAGATCTGGTTGTAGTCTCTAAACAAAGCTTTAAAGCCTTTTATCCCATCAGCATGCTTCAATTCTACAATTTTCAGAAAGTGTTGAATCAAGCAAAGAAAATAACTAAGGAGATTCGCGAAACCATTAGAATTGGGCTAAAGAACTGGCATTATTAAAACTTATCAACTTCAACAAAAGAAATGTCAGAAAGAAAATTATGAATGACTCTGTTTGGCAAATTGATACAGAATAAATATCACAGCTATGCTTAATAGTAAAAGTAAGAGCATTTCCATACACACACAATCTGATCTGGAAACTGACAGAATTGAGGCTTTACAGCTGTGTGGTTGAAAGAAACTGATTAGAGAGACTAATCAGAATCAAGGCTTCGACTAGATAGGGAGCAAAGATTAGACTTTGGAGAAATCTGATAAAGTTCAGATAAAACCTATTCCAGAGCAACGGGTGCAGCAGGGAAGCATGTGAAGTGATGCCTCTGGAGGTAATGTTATGATCTGGGGTTGCAACAGTTGGTCAGGTCTAGGCTCAGGAACATTATGTGGCAATAAACTGAAGTCAGCTGAAGTCATGACCTGAATGGCCGGGATAGAACATTTATGTATTTTTTCTTCTCTGATGGTACAGACATATTCAAGGACTCAAACTGTAAAAGGAGGAATCAATTTTCACACATGAATTGGCCGCCACATTGTGTGTTGTAATAAAAGCTAAATGCAATCTAAAAACATATTAGACTGTGTGACCTTGTTTTGGCAGAATAGTGTTGAGACATTGTTAATGTAAAACTACACTAATACTCTACATACCTGTGATTTTAGCAAAAAATATTTGCAGGGCTGCTGTCATGGAAAAAAAAAAAAAAATATATATATATATATATATATATATTTATATATATATATATATATATATATATATATATATATATATATATATATATATATATATATATATATATATATATATATATATATATATATATATATATATATATATATATATGTATATAGTACAGACAAAAAGTTTGGACACACCTTCTCATTCAAAGAGTTTTCTTTATTGTGTTCTTTATTGTGTTCTTTAGCCCAAACAAGTCTCTTCTGCTTGTTGCCTGTCCTTAGCAGTGGTTCCTAGCAGATATTCTACCATGAAGGCCTGATTCACACAGTCTCCTCTTAACAGTTGCTCTAGAGATGTGTCTGCTGCTAGAACTCTGTGTGGCATTGACCTGCTCTCTGATCTGAGCTGCTGTTAACCTGCGATTTCTGAGGCTGGTGACTTGGATGAACTTATCCTCCGCAGCAGAGGTGACTCTCGGTCTTCCTTTCCTGGGGCGATCCGCATGTGAGCCAGTTTCTTTGTAGCGCTTGATGGTTTTTGTGACTGCACTTGGGGACACTTTCAAAGTTTTCCGAATTTTTCGGACTGACTGACCTTAATTTCTTAAAGTAATGATGGCCACTCGTTTTTCAATTTTTTTTTAAATTATTATTCTTATATATATATATATATATATATATATATATATATATATATACACACACACACACACACACACACACACACACACACACACACACACACACACACACACACACACACACACACGTGGACAAAATTGTTGGTACCCTTCGGTCAATGAAAGAAAAACTCACAATGGTCACAGAAATAACTTTAATCTGACAAAAGTAATAATAAATAAGAATTCTATGAATGTTAACCAATGAAAGTCAGACATTGCTTTTCAACCATGCTTCAACGGAATTATAAAAAAAAATGAACTCATGGAACAGGCCTGGACAAAAATGATGGTACCCCTAACTTAATAGTTTGTTGCACAACCTTTTGAAGCAATCACTGCAATCAAACGATTCCTGTAACTGTCAATGAGACTTCTGCACCTCTCTGCAGGTATTTTGGCCCACTCCTCATGAGCAAGCTGCTCCAGTTGTTTCCAGTTTGAAGGGTGCCTTTTCCAGACAGCATGTTTCAACTCCTTCCAAAGATGCTCAATAGGATTGAGGTCAGGGCTCATAGAAGGCAACTTTAGAATAGTCCAATGTTTTCCTCTTAGCCATTCTTGGGTGTTTTTAGCTGTGTGTTTTGGGTCATTGTCCTGTTGCAAGACCCATGACCTGCGACTGAGACCCAGCTTTCTGACACTGGCCAGCACATTTCTCTCTAGAATCCCTTGATAGTCTTGAGATTTCATTGTACCCTGCACAGATTCAAGACACCCTGTGCCAGATGCAGCAAAGCAGCCCCAGAACATAACAGAGCCTCTTCCATGTTTCACAGTAGGGACAGTGTTCTTTTCTTCATATGCTTCATTTTTCCGTCTGTGAACATAGAGCTCATGTGCCTTGGCAAAAGTTCCATTTTTGTCTCATCTGTCCATAGGACATTCTCCCAGAAGCTTTGTGGCTTGTCAACATGTAGTTTGGCATATTCCAGTCTGGCTTTTTTATGATTTGTTTTCAACAATGGTGTCCTGTTTGGTCGTCTCCCATGTAGTCCACTTTGGCTCAAACAATGACGGATGGTGCGATCTGACACTGATGTTCCTTGAGCATGAAGTTCACCTTGGATCTCTTTAGAAGTCTTTCTGGGCTCTTTTGTTACCATTCGGATTATCCGTCTCTTTGATTTGTCATCAATTTTCCTCCTGCGGTCACGTCCAGGGAGGTTGGCTACAGTCCCATGGATCTTAAATTTCTGAATAATATGTGCAACTGTAGTCACAGGAACATCTAGCTGCTTGGTGATGGTCTTATAGCCTTTACCTTTAACTTGCTTGTCTATAATGTTCTTTCGAATCTCCTGAGACAACTCTTTCCTTCGCTTCCTCTGGTCCATGTTGAATGTTGTACATACCATGTCACCAAACAACACAGTGACTACCTGGAGCCCTATATATATGCCCACTGACTGATTACAAGATTGTAGACACCTGTGATGCTAATTAGTGGACACACCTTGAATTAACATGTCCCTTTGGTCACATTATTTTCAGTATTTTCTAGGGGTACCATCATTTTTGTCCAGGCCTGTTCCATGAGTTTATTTTTTTAAATAATTCTGTTGAAGCATGGTTGAAAAGCAATGTCTGACTTTCATTGGTTAACATTCATATACTTTTGTAAAATTATTACTTTTGTCAGATTAAAGTTATTTATGTGACCATTGTGAGTTTTTCTTTCATTGACCGAAGGGTACCAACAATTTTGTCCACGTGTGTGTGTGTTTGTGTGTGTGTGTGTGTGTATATATATATATATATATATATATATATATATATATATATATATATATATATATATATATATATATATATAAGAATAATAATTTTAAAAAAAATTTCTGACCAATCAGATTACACTGCATGGGCAAAAACCGAGTCTGCACTATTGCCAGCGTGACTGATAGCAATCGACCAATTATATGAATAGTTATTTCTTTTAATCCAGGAAAGTGGTTCTGCATGCTGTAAATATTTGAGTGTAAACAGTTTGAATCCACAAACTGTGCTCTGACTGCTAATAATGTGTTTGTGTTGCTGTGTATGCTGAAGCTGAGCTTGCGAAAAATAATTCAAAATAATTTGATTGTAGGTTACGATGCTGTAAAAAAAAGCACAAAGTTGACCTTTTTTTACTTTTTCACACAAATTGCATCATGTGACTCGTTATGAATATGTATGTAAAAAAAAATGCTACGAATTGAATACACCGCTACACAGAGAATTTCTCCCCTGTGTGTTTCACGGCTATATTCAGCACTTCCTGCAATATTACTCTTTGTCTGGTACTGCCAGGAAGCATGGATGCATCTCATCTAAAAGACAACGACCTGGAAAAGGGTGCAGGCATCGATCCTGAACCGTTTCTGAGGCATTCGGTATTTTGGTTCATCTTTTCCCATTGGTCCATGACATGGGATTGACTTTGTAGACCACTCAGTTCAATAAGATCTCCTTCGAGATCCAGCAGATTAAAGCTATAGCACCCTTTTTTTCACAACCTTGTTTTCTCGCTCCTACTAAAGCAATCAGCAGTTACAGCATTTATCTCCATCTATTTTTGGCCTAATTTGAAGAATATATCGTAGACACTAGAACAGTTTGTCCTTCATGCATGCACGTGTGTACTTGCGTCTGACTATAAAGAAAAAAAACATCGTTGATGTGCTTTTCTTTGGAGTCAGGTTCTCGTGTGTCGGTGGGATCAGGATGTTGCCGGGAAAAAAAGCACATTTCAGTTTTTACAAGCTGCTTTTATCTCTTCCTTTGTACGAGGGGGTGAGGGTGGTTGTTTAGGGGATGTAGAGGGAAGCCATGGCAAGTAATCATTAAATAAGTTATTTTGTATATTTTATGCTCACAAGTATAACAGCATGCACAAAGACTTCTAATTTTTGTAATTGATCCAAATATATTTGAATCAGGGAGTCTGGGTTGTTCTCTCATCTCTGTAACTCTGCTTTAATTGAATGCTCCATTCTGAATATGAAAATTTATATTCACTAAGATATCTTCAGATGTGCAAAAGATTCATTTTATGAAGAAATTCCATGCTCACTTTTTTTTTTTTAGTTTGTATGTCTTTCATTCACATTTTGGTTTGTTTCCACTTTGGCAAATGGTTTCATACAAGAGCATTTGGCTGCCCACTGATCATGGCACCAGTTAAAATAAAGCAATGCAGCATAATTTTTTTATGGTATTACCACCATTAACATCATTGTGCTTGTCAGATTGCAAACTACTGTACCTGAGATACTGGAAGTCTATACTGTAGCTCTGCAGTATAGATGCATTGGATTCTCGAATTTTGAGTTTCATTTGCTGTCTCTACTTCCTCTACATTAGATTTTACATGAATAAGACTTTAAACATACATCATTCAGCCATCATTAACATTAAAAACACGTTTTAGGTTCCCCTTGTGCCGTTGGCGTGGCTCCGGCACCTCTGGGGGTATGCAGTGGTGTCTTGCACCGCAACATAACCAAGAGATCCACTGGCTGCTGTGGATTGTGGGGTGAAGCCTCAATGAACCGAGCTTGTTGGTCTATCCCATGGATGCTTAGTCAGATTGGAATCTGGAGAATTTGGAGGCTGGATCAACAACCTTGAACTCTTTGCCTGCTAAGCCAAATGCGTGGCAAGCAGATTTTATGGTGGTTTTATGGTTTGTCTGTTGGATAGACAGGCCTCGGGTGCCCATATTTTTGTCTGCAATTTATTGGTATATAAATGATAAAAAAATATTATTTAATTCACCTAGTGGTGGTAATGTCATAACTGGTTGATGTTGCTGGAAAATGGTACTAAAATGCTACTCTTGCTAATTTGTTTTTAGAAATTAACGGCAAAACCTTACTACATAGCAATGTCCCCCTGTCACATTATCATGACACCGGACTACTCCAAGGATTAATGAAAATATAGCACCCAGAAATAAATTAGCACCAGCATCAGTAAGCACATCAGAAATATTTTAGTACAGATATATTTATGAATGTTGCATAGTGCAGGTTTCCATTAATGCCATATTGTTATTCTCAATCAGGAGTCTCCAGTGTTATGGTTCATTTTGGTGTCTATACCCGTAGAGGCATATGTCTTCTGCAAGGTTGCCAATTTCCATTTCTCTTTGTGTGTGTGTGTGTGTGTGTGTGTGTGTGTGTGTGTGTGTGTGTGTGTGTGTGTGTGTGTGTGTGTGTGTGTGTGTGTGCGCGCGCGCGAGTACGCATCTGTGCCCAACCTGTCAACCACTGTCCCACTTTTTCCCTTCCTGCTTTTGAGGAAGAAAGATGGCAGAAGTGAGACTGCAGCAGAGAAAATGTCATGGCCTTAAATCCACCCTGGCAGCCTAGAGAAGTTCTTTTATATCAACAGTTTGCCATCTTTCATGTACATGCAAACAATCTCAAAAATACTAGACAACAGTTTGCAATCACGGTCTTGACATCTCTATCTAGGAAGTACCATCAGTGTGTGTAGTTTTTCTGTGAGTTATTGCGGCAAGTTACTGAAGCTGAACCCAACCCTCCACCAGCTGCTGTTCTCACTGCATGCTGCTAATATAGCATGGCCCATTAACATGTAAACGGATGACTAATTTATAAAGCCTTTTAATTAGAGGGCTGGGCTGGCCTCTTCCTAAAGTCCATTTAGGCAAGGTTGTGAGCACTAATCTTATTCATCAGCACAAATTATAATAAGGGCTGCACATCTTAAACTTTTTGAACCTGCATGACATCAATTTACTCTCACTCTCGCCTTCTCCTTCATGCCTCACCCTTTTTTTTGTATGAAATAACGCACTGTCTCTGCCTATCTTGCTCTTATTCCAAGTTATTGCTCTTTAGGTTCTGCTTCTTTGATCTTTAACGTAGTAGATCTTAAATTCAAGAAACCGCATGGTGTCCATTTATCAGGATTATGTATATTAATATTATATAAATGGACACACAAGCCCCCTAGTGGTACCCACATTTCACTGAAACCAAATAAATCCAATTATATTGCACACTTTTCTTTCCACAACACAGCATGACCTACTATGACATACTAACACATACAAACCTAGAATTATTTTAGTGTACAATAGCTTCTCTTGACACATATCTTTTAAGTTGTCCTACTCACTTTAAACTGCATTCAAACCATGTTTTAATTATTCTTTTATATGTTTATGTAAATGTTCTTTGCTTTTATCATAGGTCATTCTTTTATGAATTGTAAGGTGTCCTTGAGTGCAAATACAATTCATTATTAATAATAACTATTAATTATTATCTTTGTGCCTATTCTGTTGTAACGGCAGGCCTACAGCCAGAACCTTTTACTCTCTGCTAGCTCCTCACTTGACCATGAGGAAGAGAATACAAGTCGCATTCAGCACCATGGCCAGCTCTGCTGTGCAGACGGGTGGGGCAGGGTCCCCTACCTCAATAGCAGCTGATTATTATCCAACGTTCTGGTGTCATCAGCACCCTTTAAAGGGACCACAAAACTTTAGTCCGGTGAGTAATACAATCTGGTGCGGGACTCATAGATTAGTCTTCCTCCTACACTCAAAAAAATTAACAAGGCAGGTTGTGCATTTTACATAATATAATTACTTTCAGTATACTCATAATAATCGTATTTGTTGATTTAAAATGTTTTTTTCGATTAAGGTTAACGTAATTTTGTCTCAACTGGACCGTACAAATTCCTAACACGTTGTTTAAACACGAAACATTCATGTTAAGTCAACATTCCATACATACAGCAGGGGGCAGTAGCGAGACGCCAGCTGTCATGAACCGCTAATGAAACAGAAGAGCAAGACGAATCAAACTACCTGCGCAAAGTTAATGGACTCTGTGTCCGCGTGCATTACGTTCTGTCCGTTTTTCACAGAAGGAGGTCAAAACCCAAATAAGGTAAGATTTTTCCTCAGATATTTTTTTTTTCACCAGTATATAAATTCGTATTTAACTTTGGCCTGCTTCTGTAGTTTTAGAGAGGCCTAGTGTTTTAGACTGAAGTTAGCTAGCTAACGGATTTAGCCACGTGTCACAGGTCGGTCCACTGCATAAGTTTCCATTATTTGGCGAAAAGTAGATAAGTAGATAAGTATATATAGCAGAAGTAACGGTACCATTGGGCTCTTCAGAATATCACAATATCCATTTAGCCTTCAAAAATGATAAGATAAAGCTGCTATTAGATGGCATCAGATCACCGGTGAAAGGAAAGTGTTTTCAAGTTTGTGAGAAATCAGTGTGGACCAAAAGTTAGTGATCAATTACTAAACAACATTTATAGGGAAAACTGCAAACAGGCTCTTTGGAATTCTGTATTAGTCTAGTGATTTCATTTTTCTTTTTTTGTGTGTAACAATAGGATACAGATGGTCATGCTGCAGAGAGGGATCTTGAACATGTTGTATTTGGCATCTACAGCATCAATGTTGAGGGAGGTGATGCCACGACCTCTCCAGTTGTTGAAATGCTTCACGACTTGGGAGACATTGCTACTGCATGTGCGCTCTGGGTGTAATATATGCCATGAACCTCAGAAACTGAAATTTTTCTTTAAGGTACTGCAAAAGATCTTCCTCCAGCTGGATGCTACCAGACTTTCATCAAAGATACAGATGCTTAAAAACTAACTTTGAGTAAACCAACATCGAGCACTACATGAAGGCCTTTTAAAAAAAAAAAAAAAAAATTTTAATGGGTTTTTTTTTTGTAAAACACAATTTTCCTCCCTCTTTAAATGTGTCAAAGTTGACAAAAGTGTTGGAAAAGAAAAACTACAAAAAAAAAAATAGAATATGTTGCATGTTGTGTAAAGTATGTCTTTTGTATTGTTGGACTGTAATATTCTCAATTTTTGTGCTGCATTTCAAACAGTGCCAATTGTTATCAAAATACTTGTGACAGTAATCTTGTTGTGAATAAAGACCCTTACAAATGTTAGTTGAGTTTAGTAAAGTCATATGTGTCGAACTTGTTGACAAGAAAAAATTTATTAAACCCAACATTTTATTTTTTGAGTGTGTGAATTAGATTGTTAGTGCTTTATGAAAGCATGATACCTGTTATAAGTTGTTCCCTAATAAACAGGATGTATTACATATTTACTGCCTCTGGAGCTGTCTTTAAGGGTCACTAAAGCGTGGGAACATAGGGCTGGTATACATTATGGTACACATTTAGTTGTAATAACATAAGTAGCACTTAAGAACTTGTTAGACTTGTCAATAATAATGGAGTATCATAGACATAATTCAATTACATTACAATTACACAATCAATTGCTATTACATTACATGATAAAGATTATGTTAAGTCAACATGATTCTTTCACACAAGTTTAACATGAATGAAAAATTTGGGTTTAGCAGGCAAAAATTGTGCAATTTGGCCACATTTTGATGATGTGGGACCGATGTACACATTAAGATCAAGTAAATTCAAAGGATTATTTTTTTCAGTGTACAGACTCTGAGCATGTTGGAGATTCCCTGACACGTGACAAACCACAAAGATTTGGCTCTCACAGAAGCTTAACCTCCTCCTTTAACTTTGTCTAGCATGGCTGGTCGACCTGCCATGGCCGACCGCTGTTATCAACGAAGGCCCAGGAACTGCATCCTTGCACTTTGACATCCTTCTCACTTAGTGATTCACCCTGGCTTTTCCTTTTCTCTGTGTTTAATAAAAGAGCACTTCAAATCCTACCCTCTTGTCCCAGTGTCTGTGTTGTGGCCTGTCATGTTAAATACTGTACATTTTTTATTTTATTTTATAATGTTACACATTAAATAGAAGCAGTATTCCTGAAAAAAATGAAAGAAAGTTATACAATTTATAAAATTTACTTATAAAATTACTACAGTTGAGGAATGCAAAATCAAGCTACATAACTGACAGAAAAATTTAACCAAAAGGTATTTTCATAGTCAAAATTCTATTGATTATTGCAAATTATTAGCTTGAGATTATTTAGGCATGTGATAACTAACATAAAAGACAATGAAGACAATGAAGAATACTTCATTCCAAAATATGCCTTTTAATGAGCTTTCCTGACAGATAGGTCAAAATCTAAATTAGTAAATTGAGAATAAGCAAAGTAGCAGTAATAAAATTTATGTTACTTAAAGTTTAAAGATGGCAGACAGCAATTATGAAGGTCAAGAAGCATGGGGAAGAATGACTCATTTGTCAGCCACATTTGAATGAGCCTTCATTGCGACTCTATAACGTAACGGAACTTCAAATTAATCCTTCAAAGTCACCAAATTGAGTCTGTGGTGGGAGGGGTGTGGTCAAGCACCACTCTGTGGGGAAACTCAGTTTGCAGGACGTTGTGTTAGTCTGACCAGATGTAAACATGTTAGTTTGACTACTATGTCGGACGAGCACACCTACATAATGTGGTTGGATTTACAGTAGCTCAATATTGCTCAATCGGACACAGAAATTGGCCATAGTGCTCTGCACATGCTAAACAGTTCCCTTCCCAAACGTAAAAGTTCTCATTTGTACTAAAAGTGAAGCTTTTAGCCTGGTACAGTGCTATAAAGTTTTCACTACTCGACATGCTACCATTTTGCCACTAGCTAACTTGCTTGTCGATTGTTACCTATCTTTGCAGAGCTTATCATTCCCTGAATAAATCGATTCCCCTGCTGTGCTTGTATAATGGAACAAGGACAGTACTTCAATTAAATGGCCTAGTCGAGCCATAACCATAGCTCGACTTAACTGTGCATGTAACATACTGACTGAGAGTCAGGTAAGTGGGAAAGGACAAACACATGAGGAGAATGGGGCTAATTAGAATCTTGGTATTGCTGTGAGCTGGGAAACAATAAAGATGAGAGCAGAGTGGGAGACTGATGGAGAAAGAGAGAGAGAGAGAGACAGATGGAGCGGAGTTAAGAAACCAGCAACAATCCGTGTGTTGTGTAATTCACATTAAAAAAAAAAAAAGGTTTACTGAGGAAACCTGGAAATAAAAAGTCGTCTCACAGCAACAGACAGACACTAATTATCCACATTCCTTTCCCACATACCTGACTCTCACTCCTGCTACTACAAGGTCTTTTTTTCTTTGATGCTAGCAACTCGTTTTGGCCAAGTTAAGAGTCAAATGATCCCGCACTATGGAGGTTTTTGGTAGTGAAGGCGTTGCCACTGCACTGCTGTGCTCACAACATCATACAGTGGGTGATTGATGTGATTGATAATTACATTTGTTGGCGATTTTAGTCGACTACGTCAATTATTCATTGCAGTCCTGATGAATAATCACCGCTTATGGCTGAATATACAAATCCCTACAGTCATGCTTAAAAATCCAGTGAAAATCATTCCGAAATCTGGAATGGTACAACACCCACTTTTAGTAATGAGCATGATTCTTTTTTATTCCATGTGTTGCACATCTGACTATTCTCATCCACTATAAAAATCTACCACTTACATGATTTTTTTTTTCCTTACAACCTATAAGTTCTCAATTCTACCATGTACATATAAGCTCATTCAGATGCTATGCATTGATTGGTTATAGCCTATCCAAGAAGGCTTGGTGCACGAGGCAGGTACTGTACACCTGGATGGGGTGCCAATTCATTGAAGGGCATACACACATACTGTATACACACTCACTAACACAATATGGGCAATTTGGGAATGCCAATTATCCCTAATCTGCAATACTATAATTAGAATTTTTTTGTAAAGTCTACACCACTAAAGAGCACTGGTAAACCTGTCTGGGTGACTTTTAACCAGAGACACTATTCAGATGTATTATCTTATACAGTTCCTCTGTATCTTGTACAGTTCCTGGTCTAAAGTTAGCATCACTGCTCAACACACTTGGCAGTATAGGCAGCAAGAAAATCTAGGATTATGGTTGATTTGCCATACTATAGCATACCATCCGGTAGAAGAGCTCTGTAAGTGAAACAGGGGATCTCAATTCATTCCTTAGGGTCATGTTTTCCTTGAGTTCCAGTCTCTCACACACTTGAGTAAACAGAAATCTCAAGCTTTACCTGACTCAAATGTGTTTAAGAATTTGATGAAAAAGTGAATTGGCTGGAGATCCTTGGGGACTAAATTGAAAACACCCATATAAACCACAACCTTTTAAGATTCCTAAGAATTCAAACAAGCTGATTTGTATACAGTAAACGCTCATAATAAAATAAGATTATGCATTAAACAAGGCTACCGGTTTCAGGTTTCCTCGTGACACTACTTTATTTCCAATTTTATTTTATACAATCACTACATATAGTATTTTAGCAGAGATGTGGCCCACTGCAAAATGTACAACATCAATACAAAAATACAAACCTAGGCTAGAATGCCTGAACACCAGTGAAAGAGTAGAGGTTTCTGGATCAATAGGCAGCATACTGTAACTGGCAGGCAAATAGCGATAACATCTTGATTGGGTTGATGTTCAAGGACTTTTCCCTCCAGCTTACACAGCCTTGGGTACAACAGAAACCACAGTCTGTCCAAATGAGCAGATGGCTCCTGGTATATAATTTCAGATATACAATTAATAATAATAAAAAAAACAGCTAAAATAAAGTGTCAACGTCCAAACTTACTTTGTTGCTCTGAAACATTATTGCATCAACAAATAAGCAAGTTACATGACATGTCAGCATTTTGTGCTGTCGTAGCAAAAAACCTAACTGGTCCGATAAAATAAGACGATGAGAAGTTCAGCTCTAACAGATAAAAAAAAAATTCACATGAAATTTCCAACTGCCCATATAAGATGAACCTCACAATGTCGATCACATGTACAAGGTTTCACTCCACTGCTTTGTACTGTATGTCAAATTCTGCACCAGTGTAATATACTGTATACTGTAACCATGACCATGTCATTGCATCACATTGTAAAGATTAATATGTAATGAGTAAGGAATAAATCACAACAAGGCATGATGTAATAGGAAAACAATCAACAAAAGGATGGTGTGATGCGACCCAATACACAGCTTACAATACCAACAAAAATACCACCTTATTATTGCTTATACATGCATGTAATGTTTTGGAACTTCTCTGAAATAAGTTAACTCTTTTTATGGCGTTATAAACGGTCACATAAGTCGCTTTTTTCTTTCATATATAACTAAATATTCAACAAAATAAGCTCTAGCTGGTCCCCAAAAATAGCATACCCTTATATTTCCTTTAACCACCTTTAGATTTGATTACAGAATGCAAAATGGTGGCCAAGTCATGTGTGAAAATGATTACTCATGCTCCCAGAATCACTCTTTCACTATTTGAGTCCTGGAATATGCCCTCAGAGAACAAAAAAATGCATATATGAAATAACCTGTTATTCAGTACATTACACAGACTGCACAAAAAAAGAACTGGACAAACCCTCCGTAACGTCCCTACTGTATATGTTTCTAAAGAGCAGTTTTGAAGCTCAAATGTGAGGTCTCGGTCATCACCATCTTGGCAGGAGCTGCCTAAATCCCAGTTAATCTGAAAGAAAAAAAATGTATTAAGCTTTAGCCTAACTAAAATGTTATGGTGGCTAATACTGTACTAATTTATATGCTAAAGCATTTGATTGAATGCAGTCATCCATACCCTTCACGTCAATTGTGTCAACTTCTACATTTCTTGTGGTAAGTTAAGGTATGACGATTCCAGTTAGCTGGTTATCTAAAGTGATGTATACTGTAGCAGGCAGCTAACTGTTTGATACTGGCAATGTAGCTATTACTCAAATCAGCAAATTATGCAAGATTTTATACAGGGGTTGGACAATGAAATAGAAACCCTGGACAATTTAGTGTTGGAGGTTTCATGGCTAAATTTGACCAGCCTGGTGGCCAATCTTCATTGATTGCACATTCCACCAGTAAGAGCAGAGTGTGACGGTTTAATTAGAGGAGTAATAGCACAGTTTTGCTTAAAATATTTAAATGCACACAACATTATGGGTGACATATCAGAGTTCAATAGAGGACAAATTGTTGGTGTGCGTCTCGCTGACACATCTGTGACCAAAACAATACAAGTCTTAGTGATGTATCAACAGGCACGGTATCCAAGGCAATGCCAGCATACCACCAAGAAGGACGAACCACATCCAAGAAGAGTAACTAGACACAAGAGGAAGCTGTCTGAAAGGGATGTACGGGTGCTAACCCAGATTGTATCCAAAAAACATAAAACCACAGCTGCCCTACACACTGAGGAATTAAATGTGCACCTCAACTCTCCTGTTTCGACCAAAACTGTTCGTTGGGAGCTCCACAGGATCAATGTACATGGCCGGGCTGATATAGCCAAATCATAGGTCACACATGCCAAACGTTGGTTTCAATAGTGCCAGCAGTGAAAATCTTGGGCTGTGGACAATGTGAATGTATTGTTCTCTGATGAGTCCACCTTCACTGTCTTTCCCACATCTGGGAGAGTCATGGTGTGGAGAAGCCCCAAAGAAGCGTACCACCCAGGCTGTTGCATGCCCAGAGTGAAGCAAGGGGTAATGCACCAATACACACAGCAAGACTTGTGACAGAGTGCTTTGATGAACATGAAAGTGAAGTTGAACATCTCCCATGGCCTGCACAGTCACCAGATATTGATAATATACTAAATATTATTGAGCCACTTTGGGGTGTTTTGGAGGAGCGAGTCAGGAAACGTTTTCCTCCCCCAGCATCACATAGTGACCTGGCCACTATTCTGCAAGAAGAATGGCTCAAAATACCTCTGGCCACTGTGCAGGACTTGTATCTGTCATTCCCAAGATAAATTGATGCTGTATTGGCCACAAAAGGAGGCCCTACACCATACTAATGAATTATTGTGGTCTAAAACCAGGCGATTCAGTTTCTTTGTCCAACTCCTATAATTTTAACTGATTAGTAACATAAAAATGTACCTCTAGTTATGGAGACCAAAACCATTTTTTTGTACTAGGGTTCACATTTTAACATGCGGTCTTCACCATTGGGATGCACTCTCTTTTAGAGCCAGTCCACAGTGGACTTCACACTTTAGCACGTCCAGATTGGCTTAATTTTTTAGAAGTAGAAGATGCCACTTGGTCCATTTACAGTAGGTAGTCAGCTGACTTCTTTTCATTGTCACATAACTCGAGATTGTAACACTGCATCCAGTGGCTTGTTCAGTGGCTTCTACGCATGATGTGTTCATTGCTTTGCTTCATGAGGTCTTCTTCCCCTGACACACCCGTTGCTCTGGAACAGGGTCAATCTGCACTCATGAGACTGCATGACCTTTTTCCACTGTTTCAAAATCCAATCTCTCCAATGCTCTCTAGCGAACTTAAACCCTTTTTTTATTAGCCTTACTAACAAGTGGTTTTAATATGTCCACATCTTGTTAGTCCCACCTTTTGTGACAATGTTTGTGGGAAAGTAAACTTACTTTCACTATTAAACATAGCTATAATTTTTTCAGGATTTTTTTATGTTGCAACTTCACCAAGTATTTAAGTGATCAAGTATCACCGAGTATTTAATACAATCAATTTACGTGATCTCCATTCATTTTTTTTTCCTGTCCACGTTTCTCTCACAAAGGTGATTGGCTAAGCCTTCCAGGTTTCAATAATGTGTTTAATGATTCGTTTCAAAACCCAATTCCAAATCTGCCTAGTTGCCTTCTTTGCTTGATTTAGGTCAATAATCTGACCTTTTGCAAAGGCGTTTGTTGTTGTTGTTGTGGCTAGACAGTGTAGCTTGTCAGATTAATTTCTGATGGCGTTGTTACAAAGTGTTAACAAGCAGGTCTATTTCCAGGAATGAACAAAAAGATGCTCATAGAGAAAGATTCACTATATCAATATCAATAAAATCATACATGTGCGTTTAAACTTTCTAAATAGATTTATCTTATTTTGAAGCACAATGACCATAACCAGTTTGTTCACAACTGAGTGAACAAACTGAATTGTTTGTTCAAATTTCTCCTGTTATTGGTGTTAGTTAAAATCTCCAAGCAATATGGATATGAATAAGCCATTTTTTCTTTTTTTACATTTTCATTTTTTATTTATTATCAAAATGTGGTCAACGTAATACATAACACACAACAATACTAAGCAGTACTATTTATTATGGACATTTTCAAACTGACAGCCTGTAATATTGGTGCCATGACACATACTGTACTTCAACTCTCAGAACTTTCTCAATGTCCAGCCAATCTGAACTGTGTTAAACCGACTAAATATTATAATCCTTATGACTATACAGTATGTACAATGTATGTTGAAATGTACGAGGGGCGTTCAAGATAAACCGGCATAAGTGATATAATTTCTTGGAAATGGAGACATTTAGACAAAACTTGTTTACAAAAGACTTAAAGCACAAAACGGTGATGTGACACAGCCATAGTAAAGCATTTAAATGGTGCACAGAAAAGATGCATCTACAGTGTCTGTGAGAACTGCATTCACAAACACCCCTTGCACATTATAGGAACTCGACTGGGATATCCTCTGTACAGTCCTGACCTTGTTCCAAGCAAATTTTCACATGTCTGGGCTGTTAAAAGAGTTCCTGTGAGGCCAGCGTTTCAGACGTGAAGCAAGAAGTCTGATCATGACTCTGGGGTACTGAGAGAACTTTTTACCTTGAGGGATCCAAGCACTAGTGAAACGCAGTGATAAGTGCATTAGTGTAGCAGGGGATTATATACGGTAGAGAAATAAAAGTAGTTTTTACTCTCATAACTGTGTTTTAAGTCAAACAGTAAGACAGGTGTCCTGCAAGTCAGGTCTTGAATCTTGAAACATGCTATACTGTATGACCTGTGTGTCCAATGTGTTAGGAAAGGGAAAACCATAGGTTAGATAAATAAGGACTGTGTTTATTTATAGGCATATGTGAAACTACGATTTTGCTGAGATCTTGGTTCTGCATGCGCAGCAGGCGCTGAGCAGTTATTGTTTATGTTTACGGATTCTGATAAGCAGATTTCTTTCCTCGTATGATGCAACGTCAGCCTTCAGGATCCATCTGGATGCGAGCGATCACGGGCCTGCCTTCAGAGAAATGGTGTTTCTAGACATCCTGCGGCCAGATCATGTCATAACACGAAGCTTACAACAGATGGACAGAACAGTGCTCTTACTGACATCACTTCCTGCCCAGCTGTTCTCTCAGATATTAAAGTGAAAATATAAGATAGATGGAGGATGAAAAAAAGGGAGGTTCTCTGGGGATATGTATTTCTCTCTCTCTTTTTCTCCATGCCGGGTGTAAGTATCCAATGCTAATGTTGGATTAGGCGTACGAACGGTTATTTGCATTTGGATAGTATTATTCTTTTTTAAAGCTACAATGGGAATAGAGTATTAAAGAAAAAACAGCTTATGCATATTTGTGTCACACATTACCCCTGGCATGTTTGGTATCACCTTTCAACCTCATTATCCCGCTTTTTTGCTTCTGTGTATCATTTCTCTTGGTTTGTTTGCCAGCAACAAAGCAGCAGAAGCTTCTTCAGTAAAGCTGTAATCTACAGCCAGCTGGAATCGCAGTGCAGGTTAACAGCGCTTTGTAATCCGGTAATCTCTTACACTGTACTGAGTCAAAGCATACGTGTGCCCCCCCCCCTCTACCCCCAACTCCCCTGAAAAGAAGGGATAAGATTTTAAATCTTTAAACAGAAAGGAAACAATCATGTGAATATCAATGTGCATGTCCTCGCTTATTGGCACAAAATGGAAAGATTAATACTGAAAGAAATGGAAATCTGCCAGACCAACACTTTGAGTCATCATTTTGCTTGTGCTTCCTTTGTCTCATTCCATTTTCACTGTTACAGTAATTGCAAGATATTACCCCTGAAAAGCAAAAATCCATTAAAGATGAAGTTGATTAAATATTTAATATTTTTGAAAGAAAAAAAATCATCTGGTTCCAAAAACGCAAAAAAACAGTCTATTTGAGGTAAAAAAAAAAAAAGCCTGTTGTGTTTCCATGCATTAGCTAAGGGCACAGACAAGCTAGAGCTTACATCCTATGTTTTTAAATGTCAGACTCGGGCTAACAGAAGTCCAGAGGTGAGGAAAGAACATATGAATGTCAGAGTCTGAACGTCTGGCGAGAGCTTTCGGGCCTTTTCCAATAACGCAGAGGTCAGGATTTCACTCTCCAAGCGTACATCTCTCAAGCTCTCTCCCAGCTTTGATTGCAAACACTCAACTCTCAAGCAAATATCCTGTGGCCCTGTTTTTTTTTTTTTTTTCGTGTTCCTACAACCCAGACCTAGAGCAGCGAATAACAGCGCAGGCAGGCAGTCTGAATAAATAACTCAGGATAAAAAGTGACATTTTGATGACTATCCAATCTGGGAGATGGTGTACTCTGAACGGAAAGTGCTAGCATCTTTACTTCTCCGCCTGCTATTTTACTTCTCCTCATCTGTTCCTAATTTCTATGTTGTCATCCAACAGCTTGTCAAATGTCAGCGACTTGAGTGAGCTCTTATTCCTATCTACATCGACATCAGCTGCAAGGCTGGTTTCCCTCAAGTTATATAGTATGGGTCAATATTGAATACCACACTGAAATGTAACAGTTTTGATGGTAGTATTGATAACTATTAAAACATCAGTGTAGATTAACTGCAATGATAAACAGTCAATGGTTTTTGTCTTTAACAAAATACTTCACCATATGAGTATAATACCAGTGATGACACTCACTCATCGTCTATGCTGCTTTATCCTCTATTCAGGGTCGCTGAGTTAGGGCAAGAGGCAGGGTACCAATCCATCGCAAGGCAAACACACATACTATACACACATACAAACACACATTAGCCATCGCCAATTAGCCTACTCTGCATGTCTTTGGACTGTGGGAAGAAGCAGGAATACCCAGAGGAAACCCACCAAGCATGGGGAGAGCATGCACACAGAGACGGGAATTGAGCCTCTCCGGGAATCGAACTCGGACCCTGGAGGTGCAAGGCGACAGTGCTAACCACTAAACCACCGTGCCGCCTCCAGTGGCAACAGTGGCATTAAATTCAGCACCTCATATGTTTCTGCATCATTACTCATCGTCTATGCCGCTTTACCCTATATAAAGGGTCGTGGGGGGCCTGGAGCCTATCCCAGAAGACATGCACTCATTCACACACTATGGGCAATTTAGGAACGCCAATTAGCCTAATGTGCATGTCTATGGACCGTGGGAGGAAACCACGGTATCTGAAGGAAACCCACCAACCACAGGGAGAACACGCAAACTCCATGCACACAGACCCAAGGCGGGGAATCGAACCCAGAACCTGAAGACAGTGCTAACCACTAAGCAACCTTGCGGCCTTCTTGTGTCCTCTTTTTTGTTCATACTGTGTATGATAGAGAAAAACATTTTTTTTTTGTTTTTCCCTTGAAAGTAATCGACAACTTCACATCTATATTTAAGGTGCATGGAAAGTTACAAGCGAGTTACACTCATGAACAGATGGCCACAATCATTTTTGGGGCTGTAAGCTGTAAATTTGTCTCCTTGAGCCAAAATGCTCTGACTGAACGCTAGACTAAAATGTTTTGTTGTTGTTGTTGTTTTTCCATCTTTCTAATGAAAAGCTCAGCAATGTAGACTGAAATGCTTCATTAGTCACATGAATAGGAAAACAGGGAACAGCAGTTTGCGACAGAAAGGTAAGCTATTTCAGGAGCTCACATGTAATGCCTCTGAATAAAAAACCCAAACAGTGTTAATATTACGGTAAAAACTATTTTGCATTTATAATTAGTTGAAGGAGACTGCATGAGACTGTATAAAAGAAAGGAAGCAGCCAGTAATTGTATATCTTTAAGTTACATATACAGTATACTCACCAGCCACATTAATAGGAAGACCTGTACCCCTGTTCATTCAAGCAATTATTCAATCTGCCAATTACTTTGGCAGCAGCGCAATGCATAAACTCATGCAGATACGAGTCAAAAGCTTCAACAATAACAACGCTCACAATAATAATCAGAATGGGGACGAAGTTTGAACCCAGTGACTCTTGTTGTCTTCTGCTGTTTAATGTGATCTGTCCCAACACGGTATGTGTTGTGTGCTCTAATGTGGATTTGGAAAGTTTTTATTTAAGTTGCCGTAGCCCTCTTCCCAGCCCAAACCTTGACCTCTCTCATCAACAAGCCATCACTACCTGCTGAAGCACTTCTAAGTGGACTTTTTTTTTTTCCTTTGTAAACTATGCAGGCTCATATTCAAGGAAATCATAGCATATCACCAAGTTCCTGAAATACTCACACCAACCTGTCTGGCACTTACAACCATGGCAGGGTAAAAGACACAAAGACAATCAAGTCTTTTCCCCAGTCTGATGTATGATGTGAACTCGTGACCCGTAACAGCATGACTTGCTGCTGCTATATGATTGAATAAAGGTATGACTGTGCAAGTGTACTGTACAAGTGTAATAAAGTTTTTGGTGGCAAATTAAATCGGATATGCACACATCTTTAATGTGAGTACATACACACACTGACACTCCCAAATCTTATCCTATGACATAATCCTACACAGTAATAACGCAGGTATAGCATGGTAATACATTGTATAAGCAATTAATGTACTTCCCTTGCAAAAATCTCCAATAAACAGCACCTCAGATTAGAGCCGTTATGAAGACTTTACATAGCACAGGTAGAAGTCAACTGTTAGAAGGAGATTATTGCATATTTTGGGCACCTTCTGCATTCTTTTACAATGTAGATAGAAATAAAAAATCAGGAAAGATCATGGAATTAGGAGGTGTGCCCAAACTTTTAACTGGTAGTGTATAAATGTGACTGGCCAAATGTTAATGCATGCTAAACACAGGGCTAACTAGGTAAATAACTTACCAAGACAAGAATTCATTATCCAGAGAGTTACCGTGCCTCCTGTTCATATGCTCCGACATGACAGATGTGCTCTAATGCCAGCCAAGTTAAGAATGAAATCCTCCCAGACTTTGAAGGTTTCTGGCATTGAAGGTATTGCCATTGCACTATTGTTACCTCATTCGACTAAGCGGTAAGAGCAAAGCAAGTGAGCACCCAAAAAAAACAACAACAAAAAAACATGACGTCACCAACTAACAGACATTAAAATTTGATGCCAGTTATTTTGGTCATTGATTTTAGTTAGTTGATTATTTCTTGCACTTCCAATGAGAACATGATGTATGAAGTAATTTACAAATCATATACAGTAGGAACTGCATCAAGCATAAGGTATTACATGAAGACAGAAATCTGATGCATATACAGTAAACCCACCAACTGAGACTGAAAAGTGCTTTTAAATAATTTTACAAATTTATTACCATCAATAAAACATTTTGAATGAAATGTTGTTTAATCGAGATGAATGTGTGAAAAAAATGTTTAAAAGAGTGTACGTGTGTGGATCTGTGTTTGTACTGTGTGCGCTTGTGTGTGTATCCGCATAAAGATAAAAGTGCTCTGAAGTCTGGCTGAAGGTTAATAAATGTTTTTTGTGTGTGAGTATGTGTGTGTACTATTGAAGCCAATGCTGTAATAATGGCATGCTGAATGTGACCTACATGTTTTATACCACAGATGGAGCAGAACAGTGTGGGATAGCAGCGCACATGAAAATGTCACATTTTTAATTTCCATCCTGCCTTTCTCTCTTGGGCCATATGGAGAGACTTCACAAACCTAAAACCTAGTCTCACAGACACACGCACACTCACACACACACATGCACACAGTGATGTATATCTGTTCTCAAGGGGTTATTTAAGGACTATTTCCTCCCATAAAGTAAGAACTTCTCCCTACAGTAACTGTTGCACCCAGAAGATATGTTCATGTGTCTGTGCTGATGGGGATTTTTAGCAAGCACGACACACACACACACTCATACACACATTTATACAAACTCAAGTATTTTCTCTAAATCCTCGAAATATTGCACCAAGCTGGCACGGCTTTGATTAATTACATAGCTGGGCTATGTCTTTACTCAGACACCAGTACAGTCCGCCAACACTGCTGACACAATCCCAGGTTATTATTATTATTACAGTACTTCGTTAGAAGTCCATATGGTAAAATAGCTAGAGATCTAGCTAATATTAGTTTCTTTTTACTTTTAGAGCAGCACCATTTTATTTTTGGTCATTTCCCAGTTTCCACCCACTCGGTCTCCTTATCACATCACAGCTACTAAGCAGCCAGGGTAAAAACTAGCACATGCTTTCTCTAAAGCACGTGAAGACAGCCAACCTTATCATTTCCCCCGCACATGCTCTGTCACATGGCAGCTGAACGCACTTGGAGGAAAGCACTAGCAGCCCTCTTCCACATACACGAGCTCGCAGATGCCCACAATTGGCTAGCGTAACTGTGATTGACACAAGATGGCATCCCTCCCACTCAGGCAGCATGACTGATTTTGTGGTGAATTTTTATTTGGCTCATCACTTGGAAATCCAACAGTGATATTACTGTTAAACGATATTACTGTTCGGGTTGGCTCAATTGGTGAAAGCTGTGGGTTATTGGGTTCAAGCCCCAGCACTGCCAAGTTGCCACTGTGGATCCCTAGAGCAAGGCCCTTCACCCTATCTGCCTCAGGGGCACTGTATTCTTGCTGACCCCAGCTTCCTAACTGGGATATATGAAAAAAAATATTTCACTGTGCTAAAGAGTGCATGTGACAAATAATTGAACATCTCCTAAACAGTGTGTGTGGCATTAGATTTAAACAGTTTTCACACGTAATTTGCAAAAGTCTGTACCTGAGATGTATTATAGTGTTCTGGTTGATTTCATATGCACTGTTTTTCAAGTATTTTCACATATAAATAGTCACGAATTAAACAAACCTTTACACAGACTTTTTATTCGTTTTCATTCTTATGTCTCATGGGCATTTTTATTAATGAAAAAAACTGAATATTTTTCTTGTAAAAATACCAGATAATTAAACTAATTATTGTAAATGTTATAATTTATGAACAAACTGATTGGGAAATTCTGGGGTTATACCAATGTTTAAAATAATCATTTGGCTGCTAAATAATGCCTATACTAATACTTTTTCTTGTTGTTGTTATTTATAACCAATTTTGTGCCAGGGGAAAACCTTTTTTTTTTTTTTAAACGTAGAAAAAAAATAACTGAACTGAAGACTTTAAATGCTTCATCACACTATATTTAAATGAGCACAAATGTAATCACATCAATTTATGAAAGAACTTTTAATATACCCTTTTTTAACAAGACACATCCTTCTTTCTAAAGCCCTTTTTGCCTCTACAGTATACAGCTGCCTATTTACTAAGAAGAATTTGCAGTACTTACAGTACTGTACATACTGTAGCACAACAAAAACATTCATGCCATTAGAATGTCTTGCAAACTGAATATCGCTGCTTGTTCTTGAGACAGTGAAATAATCCAGCATAGATGACATTTTCGAACCTCACAGTTCGTTCGGCATTGCTCAAAACTGCAGCTGGGTATTATTAATTGTTCTGCTTACACTTATGGGCTAATTTTAAACTTACAGTACATGACAGTTCATTATATTATAGCCGTGGTCAAAGATGGGAATGACAATGAAAAGTCTGCTAATTCAGTGTTTTTAGATCTTTTTGTTCAATGATTTACTGAAGGATAATTACAAGCAATTTATACAGTAAGTGTCAAAGGCTTTTATTGACAATTACATTAAGTTTATGTAAAGAGTCAAAATTGCAGTGTTGACCCTTTCTTTTTCAATTTACCCTGGCATGCTGTCCAGCAACTTCTGGGCCACATTCTGAAGAATGGCAGCCCATTCTTGCATAAAAAATGCTTGGAGTTTGTCAGAATTTGTGAATTTTTGATGATCCAGCCGTCTCTTGAAGATTGACCAGAAGTTCTCAATGGGATTAAGGTCTGGGGATTTTCCTGGCCACAGACCCACAATTTCGATGTTTTGTTTCACCGGCCACTTAGTTATCACTTTTACCTTATGGCAAGGTGCTCCATCATGCTGGAAAAGGCATTGTTCATCACTTATCTTTCTTGAATGGTTGGGAGAAGTTGCTCTCTGAAGAAGTTTTTGTACGATTTTATAGTCAAGCTTAGTCGAGTCCACTTGCTTGGCTGAGAAGCAACCCCACATACAGTATGAATAGTCCCAGGATGCTTTACTGTTGGGATGACACAGGACTGATCTTAGTGCACACATTCATACATCTCAAGAAGGGCAGCTAAAAAGCCACTTCTCTTCAGGAAAAACATCAAGAACAGGTTGATATTCTGGAAAAATCAGGGATTGGACTGCTGAAAACTGGAGTAATGTCATTTTCTTTGTTATGAAATATACATGTTTACAATTGTATTTAATTGAAAGCTGAAACAAGGATAGTAATATTTGCATTAGCAAACATACAATGCTTAGTTATCCAAACTCTATGTATACAACTTTTAGTGCCAGATAAAAGAACTTGAAGTGTTTACTTCAGTGAATTAAAGGCAGAGAGAGAGTGAGGTAGAAGTGGAAGCAGGAGGACGAAGGACGCAAGGACAGCGGTGTGAGAAATGGTTAAGGTCTGTCACATATCATGATCTACTGGGCTTTAAACCAATGTGACCTAAGACACTTTTGTCTTACTATTGATTGTGTGCCATTGACTATATAGTGAGTTTAGGATTTGGACGGGTGTATTTGGGACGTGTCAAAGGAAGGCCACATACATTACAGGACATGAGGGCACGGGACATCATCTATTCAAGACACCGACACAAACAGAGACACACACATACACACAGAGCAAGGAGCTCAGAAACTCTGGGCAGGAACACTGACACTAGGAGTCAGACATTATTCTCCTGTGTTCAAAACTCTTGACAGACTCATTTCTCTGCCCTCCATCCTCACCTCAGCCTATTCCTTTCCCAGTTTTATCCGGATAAGATCTCCTAGTCTGATCAAAATAAGGGCTTTTTTCTCTTCCTGTGTTAGTTTTTCTCCGCTTGTCTTATCCTCACATCTTTCCCTTATCACCCCATTTCCATTTTGTTCCTTGGTTTTAGAGATTGTTTCTCATAAACAGTCACCTATGAAGTTCTACAGTATAGAGATATGCAAATTTTTGAGATGGTGGGGGGGATTATCTAAATAGCTGCTCCCTTAACCCTGACTGATTCTGAAATACTACGACTTAAAACACCTCCAATCATAATGATAAATGAGACACAGATATCATACATAAATACAGACAGAAGATACCTCGATTAACGAATGCAATAAACATCACCCGCTCTTTTCCCACCTCCCTCACACACACATACACACACACACACACACACACACACACACACACACACACACACACACACACACACACACACACACACACACACACACACACATACAGTATAATGCTTTCAAAATGTAATTTCATACAACCCATAATCACTCTCCCATAAAAATGTCACATTTAGCATTTAATAAGCTAGGCATTAAGACATAGTGAAGGAGTAATTATTGAGGCAATAGCCATGTAATTGCACAATTGACAAGGTAATGGATGATAAAGACCACAGACCTTTATCACCAAATAAGCTAATCTTTCTACAAAGAATTGCAAAATTATTTCAAATCAGTCACATTCTTATTACCTCCAATATAAGAACTTGCCCAAAGCAGACAATAATCTACCATGCCCTGCTTCATATGGTCTGATTTTTTTCAGGAAAATTTAAATTGGTAACAAAAATAGCATTCGTAAAGTATAGCAAACCTGACCTTGACATGATCTACTCTAAAAGCTGCCTATTATCTACCCGGGTCCTACAAGAACAGCCAAATAACAAAATTATATATATATATATATATATATATATATATATATATATATATATATATATACACACACACACACACACACACACATTTTTATTTTTTTTTATTCACTGTTCATGTAGGTACCGAGATATATACTGTATATGTGTGTGTGTGTGTGTGTGTGTGTGTGTGTGTGTGTGTGTGTGTGTGTGTGTGTGTGTGTGTGTGTGTGTGTGTGTGTGTGTGTGTGTGTGTGTGTTAACTGTTTGATGCTTTTTATTCACATCAAAAAAGAAAGAAAGAAATTGAAGTCAATAAATGAAGGTCAATGACAGCATAGAATGAGATCAGTATCCAAACTGAACTTTAACTCACCTATATGGTTGCGGTGTGAGGAAGCCACAGCCAGACGCCCCCAAAGAGACAACAGGGCCAAGGTGAGCAGCAGCAGCCACGCACACATACTCTGTACATCCCGCTCCCGCATTCTGCAACACACACATACACATGCACGATGTTACAGTATCTAAAAGATTTCTTAATTTTGAGACTATCTGCTACCACAGACAGAAATGAGGAAACAATAAAGTACCCCAACCAGAACAGATGACACAGTATAATTATAACACTGTATAATTTTATAGTATAATAAAAAGTCATCATAGTCATATGAAATATATTTTTTACAAATGTCTGGCTATATGTTATATATGTTTTCAATGTGTTATAAGTCTATCTATCTATCTATCTATCTATCTATCTATCTATCTATCTATCTATCTATCTATCTATCTATCTATCTATCTATTATTATTATTATTTTGTATGCATGTATATATATTAGTAGTATAGTCTGAATAGTAGTATATATAGTACTGTGCAGATGTCTTCATATATATGTATTCATATACTGTATAGCACTGTCAATATTCAGGGCTGTCAGATTATATATTAACATATTATTTATTGCACATTTATAATACAAGTAAATTTGAGTATTTTCATTTTATTAAAATTTTAAATGATTGACGGCACTAATATCAAAACTTCGATTATGGTTACAGTTGATTATCATTTGATTCCCAGTGCATTTAATTTCAAGCGATCGATTATGAAAAATGTCAGTCGCTTTCATTTATTAAAAATTCCTAAAACACACCACATTTTTCGCAACCGGTCAACTGCTGTGTAGTGTAAATAGACATAATGTCTGAGGAACCCGCATGTGTATAATACCAGTAACTGCATGTACTCACAACATGTGCATAATGCCAGACGATCTCAAGGTTACCTGTAATTAGATTTTCCTTGAAAAATGTGTCCTCGCGGATGTCGACATGCTTTGGTTATAGGAAATATTATACAAATTAAACACCAACAAAGGAAAATCAACAAAGGAGAATGCGTACAATAGTAATCACTAGTTGGTCTACAATCAATGGCGTCTCTTCTGTGTCGTGTCTGTAATGGTAATATATTTAATAAATGATACGTATGCAAGTAATCTTAGTTATTGCATGCATATGTAATGTACTCTGGGTGTACTAATAGTGACTGATGGTGGAATTGATTTTCAGGAAACACAACGAATGCAAGAACCATTGTACTGAGTGGTTAAACTGACTATTAATCAATCATTGACTGGCTTTCATAAACTGATGATCAATTATGTAACCATTAACGACTACAATTATGTATGTATACTGTATATATATATATATATATATATATATATATATATATATATATATATATATATATATATATATATATATATATATATATACTGTAATGTATGTTTTAAGTTGAATTTTAAAATGTGAGAAAGAAGTGCAGTCAAATGGATGTTACTCCATGGTTTAAGGGATGGAACCCACATTGTGGTCAGCATGGCCCAGCAAACACTATCTGAGAGTTCAAGTAGAGGTCAAGAGCTGTAGCAGCTCAGACAGATAATGTGCAGCAAGAACAATGTTTTTGCCGATTGCCACAAGAGCCCGGTCCTGAGGAGCACGTGTAGTCAGCTTATGACACATTGCTGTTTACTTTGACTTGAGTGAAGTCAAAAGTTTGACATACAACAGAAAGGGTAATGTTTTAAATGTCAGTTTGAAGGACAACACAGAGCTCTGGTGGAGATAAAAATCAATACTGCAATTCACTGAGAGATTATTTTACTGTAAGAATCTTCGGCACCAGAACGGTCCAAGTGTACTTTTGTTTCCTAATAAAAAATTAATCTGGAATTTAATTCTATAGGAATGTGAATGGAGAAGAGCCATCATGTTCAGTGAATGTCATCCAACGAGAAGGCGACTGAAATGAGAATACACATGTGACTTTTTAGGTAAGCCGATCATATAGGAAGACAGGTCGTTTGTCAGACTGAAACAATTGGCTGATTTAGGAAAAGACTGGGATATTTTATTCCATTTGGCAAGGAGAACACCTACCATAACACGCTCGATAACGGGCTCAAGTCTCCTGGCTGGCTGAAGGCCCAGTGCTGTGACAGTCGGGCTCTTTTTAAAAGAATGCCACAGAAGGGAACAGTTTCACAGACACTCCGATTTCAAACTGATATACAAAGATATACAATAATCCTATAGAGCATGAGTGACAGATGTAGAAAGATAGAAAGCAATAGGAAGACTGTGAAAGAGATAGAGAAAGCAGGAGATAGAAAGAGGCAGAGAGAGTGATAAACAGACAGACAACGCATGGGAGAAAAATCAAGCAAGTTTGCACGATTTGAATAGAACGTGGTGAGAATGTATAAAATGATGTAGATTTATTGTTCTAATTATCTCAGTATATAACATGCCTGTAGGGACAGTTAAAGATTTTACACAAAGCGTATCTCCTGCTCATACTTGTGTATGTAAATAGGACTTGACCAACAGGGAGATTAAAGGAACAAGTATAAATTATAGATTTGGACCAGAATGAAATATGATATGATATATTCCAAAGACATATAGACTAAATTTTTTTTGTAGCATGCTTTTAGGAAAGAGCATTTACACCATGTGACTTTTAATACTGATTCTGATGACTACCCCAAAAGGAAGACACAACTCGTAAAACTCTCCAACCTACTGTGCCAGTATGGAATATGCCAAGGCAAGATTTTTCAGACTGTCCTGCCAAAATGAATTTAAATGCTACAAATACTGGGCATATTATAACCATAGGGGCAAAACATACAGAAAGTGAAGAAAAAAGAAGAAAGAAAAATAGAGAACGAGACAAAAGAGGCAACTGCGATACACAGCTCGACACATGCCACTATCCATCACCTCTATAATCAACCTCTCCTTCACACTGTCTGGAGTTGCTAAACTACATGACATCATCACCTTCCACACACTCATTGATCAATAGACTCTATGATCAATAGCTGGTCCGAAAGCCAAAGTGCCACTCAGGACAGTGAAATAAAGCATGATGCCTAACTGGAAAGGGTGAAACATCATGCCCAGTCCCCATAAGTACTCTATAAGGACTTTTATAAAAATGAACAGCACAATGAAGTAGCACTGACCTCTGATACTACAGTATAACATAGTCAATTTTGTACAGTCAGAGGAAACACATTATGTAGCTTTCAAGATAAAAAAAAAAAAATACGAACAAACAAAAAAATTACTTGCTGCATACATTAAGTTGTGCTTATTTGAAATATATTGGAAAAGTTTTTGGAATTACATGAATACAGTACACTGTTAACAAGACAGATCACGTTATCAATGTTAAAACAGTATTAGCAACAGTATAGTGGAACTTGAATAAATCTTAATTTAAACAGTGCTAACAAAAATATTAAGACTCACCCAAATTCTCAACACTAAGATAAGATGATCTTTTTACAGTGGCACTTGTAACATGGTGGATATTGAATAACAGTCAGTTCTTTGAAATTGATGCGTTAAAAGCAGGACAAAACGGCCAAGTGTAATAATCTGAATGCCTGGATGACTGGTTTAGAGCATCCCCAAAACAGATGTTTTTTTGGGAAGTTCTTAATATGTAGTGCTTTGTACCAGACAACGGGTAAAGCGTTAAAGAGTCATGGGTGCCTAAGGCTCACTGATGGGTCTCAATAGAAAAGGCTAGCAAGTCATTGCAAGGCAAACATAGCACACATTCCTGAAAAAACCTAATGCTGTCTTTGACAAAAAAAAAAAAAGTATAAGAACAGACAGTGCTGTACAGCTTCGGCACATACAGTAAGATTTAGAACTTGATCACATACAGATACATTAATTAGGATGTGTGCATCAGTTAGATGACCCTGAATGCACCATGGGATCCAGCCGAGGCCCTGTGTTGCTCTACACAATGTCCTGTTGGGACGCCTTGGACATTGCATTTATGTGGATATTACCTTGACATGGACAAACTTCCCCAACATGACCCTTCATGGCAAAAGAAACCCCTAATGGTGGATTTTAATGTTGTGCCTGCTCGGTGTACCTTTACTTTGTATTTATACTGTAGCTATTAGCATATGTTCCTATAATGAGCGACTTACAGAACTACCTTGTAGTGTCTATTTAATGACCTATCTACATGCTAGAATAAATAGGCGAGCAAAATTCAGAGTTTGACATTAGGTTGCTATTTTTATGAAGATTCAATGCTTGCTTTGAGGAAAGTGTTTAAGAAATGAATGGCTCTCCAGTCTTAGTTTGAAGATAGCCAGTGACTCAGCTATTCAGACAGACTGAGATGTGCACTTAACCACCTGGGTGTCAGAACACAGAGAAGTCTTCTTGTGCAGTATGTCTTCGCAGAGTGTTCATTGTGTCTTGGAGGATGGTCCAGCGTGGTGCAGAGTCCAGTTTGACAAGTATTTATTGGGTAGGGGGGCGTGGTAAAAAAAAAAGATGTTTCTTAAGAATCACATCATATCAAAGAAGATATTAAGTCGCTGAAGTTTTGTACTATGGGCAATTGCATTAGGTGAAATGTATAAAATCCTAAATTTTGGCCAACAGTTGGACAATAAATAGCTTATATTTATATATATACAGTATATATATATAAGATTTTTATACTGTTTAAAGCAACTAATATCATTCAAGCTGTTTACTCCAGTTGTGATAGAAAAACACGCTTTTTTCTTTTTTTGCTCAAAATTGTGCAGCTGGCACATTTATTTTTAGAGGTAGCACAGAATTTTTTGTGTCAAAATGAGGCTGAGGGTTTTTTGTTTCTTATTATATCACGGAATCCTCATTTAAATATTCTACAAATAGGACTCCAACTGTGTTTCTGAAGCCATCCTCATTAACAAACTCGCACTGGCGATATTTAGCAACAGGACATGATACAGTAATAAACTTGGGTATCAGAATGAATTTTTATTGACCCAGGAATCTGAAAACATGTGTAACTCAAATCACCCAAAACATCACTTATGACCGGATTTGATGAGATAGTCAAGGGCGCTGTTCATTAATTTATCTAATTACGACTTTATCCTGGTCGAGGTTAGCATCTGGATCTAGAGGATGCTATGGGACCACTAGGTACGAGATGAAAATATGGAAATGGAATAGGATATCAGTAAGAGCGGTAGGCACACACATCTACATCTCAGTAGCCAATCCATTTAAAAGAAAATGTTTGGCATGTGGAAAAGGATTAAAACAATTGGGATTAGGATTTTCATTTGCAATCAATGTCATTTTTAAAAGATGAATTCCTAAAATTAAATCAGTGGTGTGCAGTGTATATACTGTATGCAGTATGTTATACATGGCTTGGCCAGAAAAAAAGAGAAAAAAAAAGTTTTATACTTAAAAATTTAATTAGACCACCTTTAGTCAATCTGGTGGCGAATTCATGTGTGAAAATGATTCCTCGTGCTTCTTTTACAATTTATTCTGGATCACAGTCATGCCATTAGGACAAAAATATTCTGGTATTAATGGGAGTAACCTGGACATTCAGTCCATTCCGGTCATCAGGTGATTTCATTTTATTGTCACATAATGTTGCTGATCCTAGCCCTGACCAACTGAAGCAACCCCAGATCATAACATTGCCTCCAGAGGCTTGTACTTCCTTTCTTACCCTGACATGCCTACCACTCTGGCATGGGGTCAATCTGGACCACATGCCCTTTCTCCAAAGGTCCAAAGTCTAATTGTTATGCTCCCTATCAAGCTGAAGCCTTTTTCTGATTAGTCTCAATAAGAAGTGGTTCTTCTTAAATAAAAAATACAAATATATATATATATTTTTTATGTGTGGAAATGCTCACTTTTACTAAAAAGCATACCTGTAATTTCTATTGTCATTCATTTAACCAATGCAACTTCACCAAGTGTACATTTCTCCATAAAGTTGAAATCTTTCCAGGTTTAAACAATGCATTTTAGATAGCTCTTAACCCAATTCCAGAAACTTTTTTTTTTAGCTAGGAACTGTATATACAACAATACAGCAGCTGCATATACAAAATTCAAGGGCAATAAAAATACTTCTTATTTATTAGCTCTATTCCCACAGCCATGTACAACTGAACAGTATACAGCCATAAATAACCGACAGCCAGCAAAGCCAATACACTGCAGCACTTCAAGCAGCCAGGCCTAATTACTGGCCACACTTAGGATTTAATTGCTAGTAATTCACTTGTTTTCCGTGTTTCTTTGTTGTTGTTTTAATGTAACTAGGTGAAAAATGGATGAACGCTTCAGGGAGAGGGAGAGAGATGAGACAGAGAGAGAGAGAGAGAGAGAGAAGCGGGGCTCAATCTCCTTGTTAGAAGCATGTGGTTGCATCCACGCATTAGAGAATCATGTGTCATGTCAATAGCAGTGGCAAAGCACTTGACTCCCACTCCTACAGAAACACACACACACACACATTCTCTCACACGCCCTTGTTCTCCTTCCATTGAAAGGCTTCTGATGCGCCATTCTTTCTGCCACCGCACACAGTGCAGCACACAAACACGCACTGCGTGGTCCTTTATTACCAGGAAGCCACCAATTTTGCATCATTCCAAACCCATTCTGGAGCAGGACCGTGTAGACTGGTGGCATGCCGAAATACAGCACGCTTATCAATTCTGCGTCTTTCATAGGGGAGCGAGGAGAGGCTTTGTTTAATAAAGAAGGAAAACATGCCAGTACCAAGCATAATTCAATTCTCAGTGAGAGAGAACGAACATGAGGCCTGAACACTACAGCATTGCGGCTATATTATATTCATTTAAAGAAGAGACAGAAGAAAAAGGAGAAAGTAAGAGAGCCAGAAAAGGAGAGAAACAGAGGCGGGTTCTACTTGTTTAATTAATCCCGCTGGAATCCGGTCTTCCGTCTTTGCAGATGGTGAGTTCATCACACAGAGACATTTCTGTTCCGTTTCTTCGCTGACTAAAAAAAAACATGCCCACTCCCCCCCCTTTCTGTCCAACTATCTCTCTCTCTCTCTCTCTCTCTCTTAGTCCATCTCTTTTCTGCCTTGTGTTGCTTGTTCTCTCTTCTGTTCTCTTTCCTCTGAGACGCTTCCTTCGCACTCGGCTATGGTTGGTTCCCCATACGGTTATGTAAACTTGTCTGAAAATATGCTCATCTGTCACCCCTGATCACACATAGCATGCAAATATCAATGCCTAAATCTTGTACTAATTGTGAGCAGAGCAAGTCCACAAGTTGCTCCGTTGCCATTCTTTATAAAATATCCAAATCCAAGATCCAGTTACTCTATATAGTATTGGATCCAGAATGCTATTCCTATGCAGGCAGATGAAGTACAGTAGCTCTTAGTAAAAGAGAGTAGGTTGGACACCACCCACTGAGATGTAGATAAAACTTGTAGTTATAGATCCAAGACTTACCAGCTCATGAATCCTAGGTCATATCACACATCTTAGGTATTTGATATGAATGAATCCTATGGTAGAACTATTAAATGTTATCTTTCAGCATTCACTAAGTTATAACCTATGCTTTTTTGGGCATAATGTTATCTAAATCTCATATATAAATATAGTGAACGACATTGTTGATAAATTCTCAAATATTATTGGTCAGACTAATGCTGGCTGTAATTCTAATAATTTATGTTATTGTTATAATATGCTCAATGACAGTGACCTGCATGGCAAAGCTACACATAATCTTAACCCAGTAAACTAGTAAACCTTTTTTTAAGTGCTGTAATTAAAAGAAAGTAATGTTGATCCTGTGCCACTTTCCATCGGAAATCATGATTTTGACATTTATGGTAGGAGTCTTGGATGACTACAGCATGTTGCAGTAGTCAACAAGTTCTCCTCCAAGGAAGAGTCCTCAGAACAAAAAACAAGTAAAATGAGAATTCATTGAATCTGACCTATTTCACTTTCCATATCCGGATGTAACAAAGTCAAAGATAGAGAAAAATACAGAACAAAGAAAGGTGGGATACTTCATATTCCTTTTTCAAAAGCTAATGATAGGTGTATTTTGAGCTCAGTCCTCTGCACTCAATCCTGTGACAGAGTCCATATTTGATTAAGTGATGAAAACGGGAGGGATGAAGAGAAGAAGTGATGGACAGAATAAGAGACATGAGAGCTTGCGTCTGCTCTGTTAGACTGAGGGTTGGCAGTTCCGCGGCTCAGCCGTCAGAGGCTCGGCAGGCTTACAGGCGCCCCAGCAAGACAGCTAGCCTTGCCCGGCTTCCATCAGACATTTTTTTCCCCCCACCTACCCATACCTGAGCCCAGACACCAATCAAATGCTGGCACCAGACATGACAGCCAATTAAATCCCAACCTGACAATCCAGAGAGAACGTAATAGAGTCCAGGGGAAAGAATGAACAGCAAATGAGTTGCTTATCATGCACTGGAAGACAACAAGCATAGGAAGGATAACTTTTTAATGTATTCAGGTTTCAAGACATGCTCATTACGAGTCAATAGCTTCAATCGTCAGTTGAAGCTCAATATCAATATCCAAAGGAAAAAAAAACAACAGAAATCCAATTTCAGCCCTTAACACATGACAGTCTAGACAATGTAGTATGGAAGATGCTACATACACCTACTCCACTATATAAAGACTGTCATCCAACGCAGAGTTTAGTTGGAGCTTTTCGAGCTCCAACTACTGTAGTGTTGAACACCATGGATGAAAATCTAATGACCTAAATATGTCGTGCAACTATTCTGACATCTGACAGAGCTTAATGGGGGGGGAGCCCTAATGTACAATTTTCTACATATCCCAAGTATGTGATTACAGCAGTTTTCCATTTACCTTGTTTGTTTTAAACTAATTCTGCAAAGAATATTCAGGATGCTCTCTCTTAGCATCTGTTCCTTAACAACAGCATATGTCCACACACCAAAAATGATGGTCTCAAACCGCATGTTTTTTTGTTTTTTTTCAGGAATTTCGTGGAAACCTGTTGCTGTGATTTAGCGCAAAGGATGGCTGGCTAAAGTAATGACTGAACAAAATTGAATAGTGTATAGTTTTACAAGAGCATCCATCTTGGACATCACTTTGTCCTTACATGTCGTTTCCTGTGGTTTCAAGAAATATACCGTATTGTACAAAAGTCTTGACACTCCTCATATTTTTATATTTTACTTTCAAATGGCCAGACTTTATGTTTTTTAATGTAGTCCTGGGAAAAGGATTTCTAGGCTTCATGGACTCTTCAGTCACTGTACCTGACCAGTTTCAGAGGTCTATTTTTGTATGTTAAGAGACACCGTGACCTATGAATCATTCAAACATAAATATTATTTTCAATAGTATTGGGATGAGCATGAACCAGTGGGAATCAGGTGCAGATAATGACAGATGATCAGGCCTGTGATTAGTATACTGGTGATGCTGAATACTGAGTGGCTTTGGGAAAGGGGACAAAAAGGGGAAATGAGGTTGCTGCTGAGGCTATTCATGTACATAGACAACCAATTTTTAAATCGTATCCTTAAGCACTTTGTAGCCTGTTGCAATGAAACATCTGTTCCCGTTTCTTTCATTTAATCTACAAAATGTTTTATTTAATTTAATATGAAGAAATGATTCATTGGCTTAGCACTGTAGTGTCTCAAGGGTTTGGTGTTAGTAATACTTCCACAGCTCGCAAGAAGAAAATTGAAGAACACTGGGGGAGCTTAAGGCATCAGACATTTATATTTACAGTATTTAGCAGGCAGCATTATCCAAAGCAACTTACAGAAGTATTTTGTGGTCTCTATGAAAATAGGTCAGGGGAAAAGCCTGCTATCATGCTAAGATTGCAGGGAAGTTACTGCCATCCTTTGGTTCAACAGAAAACAGTATAAGCCAGTGTGTATGTGTGTGTGGTTTTTAATATATATATATATATATATATATATATATATATATATATATATATATATATATAAGTGATTAGTAAGGGAGTAGTCCTTAAAGACAGACAGTGAGTCAGCTGTTCAGACAGCCAGATGATACTCAGTACAAAGAAAAGTCTTGATGCAAGTTTTCCTTGTGTCTTGAGAGATGGTGGGTTGAATGCCCTAATGTTAAATGATTTAAAGAATGTAGATGGCTCTGTAGAATAGCATCACTGTTTAATAAAGAATATTTTTCAGGAATGGGTGAAGAATGGAACAACGCTTTTAAAAGGAAAACCATTATTACCGCTCCAAAAAAGTATAGGCAGGTTTTCAGACATGTACTGTATTTACAGTATGAACGGGACACTACTGTAAGTGATGGCACCACCAGATATGATTGAATTAGTCATTTTGCCACTTAATTACTTTAATGCTGTTGTTTCATTATTCTATGGTTCTTAATACTGAAGGGAGCCAAAAAAATTGCACATTTTACTTTCTATCACTTTTAGCTTTGATTAAAACACACAATGTGGTGGGCAGGTCAAGGCGTGAATATGATTCGTTGTGCTCCCAGAACTGCTCTTTCTCTTACAGTTTGAGTCCTGGAATATGGCTGTGCCATCAGGGTTTAAAATTCCAGTGATGGGACAACGTGGTCATTCAATACATTCATGTCATCAGCTGACATTATTTTATTGCCACATACCATTGCTGAGCCTAGTCCTGACCAACTGAAGCAACCTCAGATCACATCACTGCCTCCAGAGGCTTGTACAGAAGCCACTATATACAATATGACAGGTACAGGTAGCTTTATGTGCGTCCCTTCTTATCCTGATACACCAATCGTTCTGGAATATGATCTCAACTTACATGACCTCTCTCTAAATTTCCAATCTTTATGGTCTCTAACAAATTCAAAGGCTTTTTGTCTGATAAGTCTTATTATTAGTGGTTTTCCTATGGCCACACAGCTGAGTTCTCATCACATTGTATTGAAATGCTCTTACGTTCACTATTAAACATAGTGAAGTGTTTAAGTGATCTCCATTTATGATTTTTTTTTTTTCAGATCACATTTCTTCCACAAGGTTACCGATTCAACATAGTCCTTCCAGGTATTTAAATTGTGTTGATGTGTTCTTACCCTGACAGTTCCAGTAATGTCATACATCTTGAGTTGTTTTCTGTGCTTGATACTCCCCAAAAATTGTACCCTTTCTCAAATGGCGACCTTTTTTGGTTAAGCAGTACTGTATGTAACTTTTTACATGAGAGCCTTAATCCACCCTATGCTATTTATGTGTCCACAATGGTTGTGAAAAATGAATAATATAATGTGTTCGGTTTCATGTTTTGCCATTCGATGTTCTTAGTTAAACAGGTACACACCTGGAGCACTGCTGCTTTTGTCCATCGTAAATGCACAGTCATGCACAGTGCCTCTCTCCGCTGAATCTGTACCACAGGATCATTTGTTTAGATTCAGCTTCATACCCTCTCAGTCTCTGCATGGTTTATTTATCTTTGTGCAGATTCTTTGAAGCATGAATAGACGCACCTGAATCGCTAAAAAAGTGATCACTGCCACAGCCTGGAAAATTCAAAACATTATTCTGATCTTTGCAATATTATCACAATGCGTCAGACTATATTCAGCCTGGAGGAAGCAATCAAGAAATGAATAAAAGTTTTTTTTTTTTTTTTCAGTGTTTATTTTCTGCAGAGCTGGCTTATGGGCTGATCTTAGGAAGGGAGTTTCTGTTGGTACGCTTGACTGCTACTGACAACGCCACTCGCCAATGTGCCTCACTGAGCACGCTCACATGTCACTCACCTTCCTGGCAAGGGCGTGATTGATAAAGAAGCTGACAATACCTGTCTGCTAGCATCTTATCAAACACACACACACACACACACCCGCGCACACACACACACACACACACACACACACACACACACACACACACACACACACACACACACACACAAAAGACCCTGTCTTAAGAAATCTCATCTCACCCTGCAAAGAACAGGAACGGCGTCAGGATCATAACCTCTGAACACACGCACACATGCACTTCCCAGTTTAAAGCACCGTTGTAGAGTTACAGTATATTTTAAAATTTCTTCATCTCAGGGATTGATTACTAGAGAAGCTGCATTCGACACGCACATATACACAGCCTGATTGGACGTTTCTCTATCCACGGGGAAGCGAGGGCTTATATACTATAAATTGGGATCATTTGAATAAATTTAGATTAATGGTCTTACAAGCTTTAAAACTGAGCCCATTGAAACACATAGTATGAAATAAAAAAAAAGGCGGTTGGGGGGGGATTGGGGGTCGGTTGGGGCCACCACTATCTGAGACCACCAGCATTTGAGCCCAGCACACAGGCCCTAATCCGCTTTAAACCCAGATTTTGCTCACCCTCAGTCCCACTGATGCAAATAGGATTGACCCGCAGCTGGTTTCAGACCGTGTCTTGGTCTGAGTCAGAATTCTTCCTGCTGATCTCCTGCCTGCTGGTAATGAAGAAATCCCTTGACGTGTTACTAGGTCGCACTCTTTCGCTCAACTTTCTTTCACATCCTCCCTATAGTACGATAGCTCCCGAATTAATTTTTTACCAGACAGTCATCTCCGAGGAAAGTCACACTGGATTTTCAAATTCTGAATCATTGCTCTGTTTCTCTCTTTCTGTCTGTCTCTCTTTATATAGGCGAGAAAGAAGTGCCAGACGATCCCAGCTGGATGCTGCACAACGTAAATGACCAAATTAATCATTTTAGTGGAGACCAAAGGAGCTTCTCAGCCGCTGATGAGTTCCCTCACTTCAAAAGTAAATCGCAAAGAACGTACAATACTTCAAAGAGTAAATATCAGAACTATAACACATTTTACCTTTTTTTTAAGTGAAGTAACATACCTAAAGAGCTAAAACATTTTCAATAGCATACAATACAGTGGGGTCTCAATATTATACATTTTTAATATGCCATAAATAAGCATTAGTTGTGCCAGTGGCACGATGGCTTAGTGATGAGCACTGTCGCATTGCACCGAATCCCGCCTTGGGTCTGGGAGTTTGCGTGTTCTACCTGTGCTGGTACTCCAGTTTCCTCTCACGGTCCAAAGACATGCAGATTAAATTAAGTGGAGTCCCCAAATTGCTCATAATGTGTGAATTAGTATGTGAATGTGTGTGTGTGCGATGGATTGGCACCCGCTCCAAGGTGTACCCTGCCTCATGCTCTAAGTCTCCTGGGATGGGCTCCAGGTCCCCCACAACCCTGTATACAGGATAAAGCAGTATAGACAAGGATGAGGTGGGAGTGAATATGTGCTTTCGGTTTTCATCTTCAACAAACATACTAATTGGAACCTATTAATGACACAGTGGTTTTGATAATCATTTTAGATTCTTGGTAGCATACTGTATATTGAACCAGGAGCTGCTTAAAAAAGTCAAATAGTCAATCTAGTCAGGCCCTAGCATTGCCATGTAGAGTTGCCAGGTCTCAGCAAAATGTCCATCCCGACTACTTCTCAATAACCACACACACACATATACACACACACTTACACATGCACAAAACCTCAACCAGAAACTGGCCCTACAAATTTTCCACCCACAAATTTTAAGTATAAAAAATGTGGCCTTGGCAACCTTCCAACCACGACTCCAAAGGGAATGTCTGCAGCTCTCTGTAGTTCAAAAGTGTTTTTGAGTATGTGTGTGTGTGTGTGTGTGTGTCCATGTGTGTTGTGTTTTCAGGACCAGTTTGTTCAATCACTATTCATGCAACTGAATAGCAGGTGCACATCTTCATAGGTATGATGCTTCCGGTGGTCTATAATTTCGACCTACCCATCACTATCTTCTATCCACGCTTACCACGCATGGGCAGACCAAGAAATACGTCATGCATCGCTGCTTTAGCAGCCCACCCATAAATTCATGCTACTACTGAAAGCGATTTGTGGGTTTACGGTTAGTAATGAACCAATGTTTTTATCATTTGTGTGTTTTATTGTACCTTTAAATTAACTTTCCGGAAGGGTAATTTAACAGTTGACGCATAACGTTAAATCAACATGTCAAAAACTGCTACCAGTGTTAAAGCGACAGGGATTATATTCTGAACAGCTGAAGTTCATATACGTTTTAGTACATTTTTACAATACAATTTTTACAGTCCAATATAGTGATTCAAGAAACCACAGTAAAATGGTCTAAGTATATGTCAACACGCACACAAAAGAACATTCCATTTCCAAAGTTAACAGTAAACTTTCAGCAGCACACTGACTATGTCTATGTGACTAGTGCTGCTAGCTAATGTTAACTAATAAAAGGAAATACAAGAAAAATATCCCTTCATTTTGGAAACAGCCAAAAAGTTAAACATTTTCTGATGATATAACGTTAGTTAAACAATGATAATACAAGCTTGGGCTAGCTAGGCAGTTCAGTGCTAGCGACATGATAAAAGTATTCTTAAAGTCGAACATTCGACCGTGCCGTGCATTATAGTATAGTCTACACATGCACGCACATGCATGACTGACAACTGAAACCAGTCGGAAAGTAAACATGGCATGATTTTATTTCCTTATTTCCAGTTGATATAAACATACTGTAGCATACTGAAAGTAATTTTTACTGTATGTCAATGAAAGATCTGCATAATTCAGAAGCGTAATGTGTGTATGGTGTTTTTTTTTTGTGTGTTTTTTTTTTAGTTGTTAGTATGTGTGTGCACATGTGCTAAAACATTTATGATTGAGTTGCAGAGATTCTGGGGTAGGGGTAAAATATTTTATGAATTATTGAAAGTACAAAGAATCCACTGAGAAGAGAAGAGAAAAGAGGAGAACTTTATTTACTGTATGTAATTATACATAGTGATAATTGTCCGTGTTTGCTCTGGTGACTTTCCAGTGGTTAATACTTGTGCCAACAGAATGTAATTACCACTGATTCTGCCTAATGCCAGAAAATGTGTATGCCTTTTATTACACACTTACTCATCATCATCATCATCATCATCATCATCATCATCATCATTTCTAATAGCATAGTTTATAAATAATTCAATCGCTATATTTTTTTTGTTTTCAATTCACACACTATCAACTTTTCCAAGCATGCCCTGCTTGCTATAATAAGCTGCCATTTAAGCTTGCATAGTACATCAATAGCACTTGCATTTGATCATGTAAAAAGACCTCGAATGAATGTGGGCAGCTCCTGTGAGGAGGCACTCCTCTGGAAACGCTCAGAGAGCAAAAGCCTGCTTCAAAGCCATCCTACTAATTTCTCATCAAAGCCATCAGTAGTGGGATTTATCAACATTTATGCTTTAAGGTCCAGCAGGGAGCACGCTTTCACGTTCCTGTTGGCATGCTTCATGAGCAGTGAGCAATGGCACGGATGTGGAAAGCTTTTCAATAAATTGTACCATGCCCACTCATGCAGGTCTTTAATTAATGTCAGCTGCCTGGTCACCAAATTGGGAAGGCTGAAAGAAGGCTAATGAGTGTGTGTGTGTGTGTGTGTGTGTGTGTGTGTGTGTGTGTGTGTGTGTGTGTGTGTGTGTGTGTGTGTGTGTGTGTGTGTGTGTGTGTGTGTGTGTGTGTGTGTGTGTGTGTGCGTGTGTGTGTGTGTGTGTGTGTGGCATGTGAGAGTGTAGTAATGAGAATGTGGGTGTGGCATGTGATGGTGTAGAAATGAGAGTGTGGGTAAGGCATGTGAGGGTGCAGCAATGTGGGTGTGGCATGTGAGGGTATAGTAATGAAAGTGTTGGTGAGTTCTGAGACTGTGGCCATGGCAAAGATTGTGTGGGCATGGTAATGAGAGTGTGGGTATGGTCATGAGGGTGTGTGTGTGTGTGTGTGTGTGTGTGTGTGTGTGTGTGTGTGTGTGTGTGTGTGTGTGTGTGTGTGTGTGTGTGTGTGTGTGTGTGTGTGTGTGGTAAAGATGGTGAGGGTGTGGTAATGAGGATGGGCATGTAGTAATGAGAGTGAGGGTGTAGTAATGATGGTCAGGGTGTTATAATGTGGGTGAAGGTGTACTGTAGGAATGAGAGTGAGGGGCTTTCATGAGTTTGTGAGTACTGAGGGTGAGGGTGTGGTAATGTTAAAATCTTTCATGGCTATACCGGATATTTTAAAGAAATAATAATCAAAAGACTGTAAAATGGACACCCACAGATGTAACGTTTATTGTCTTGCTCTTTTTCTCTGTCGCTGTTCTCCTTTTTTTTAACACCCACATAAAGAAACAGCTCTTTTTATAATGAACCTCTAAAGGAATTGCTTGCACTATTTTCCCTTACAAGTGGCTTTGCTTTTCTTTTGTGGTTACTAAGCACTGCTGCATCAGGATGACACATATAAGTAGGTTCATTCTCCAAAACAAGGAAATCATGGAGATATATTGCAAAAACGCAAACTGCAGTTCAAGGTGTCTGGTCTCGTCAAGGTTTTACAAGTTTATAAAACGGTTGTTTAAACACTCAGAGTTGTTCTAACCACAGGGTCCGAATGCAGAGAAGTCAGCAAAGGTACTTGGTTATAAATGTGCCATGGGAACCCCATAATAAGGTGTACATTTCCATCTGTAGGTAAAAAAAAAACAGCAAAGAAGAAACAAGACCAAGAAAACAGTTAACCAGTTGGTCCAAATTTCTTGTTACAGTAATTTTCTTGGCACGACATGTTTGGAGTGTTCACATTAGTCAAATGTACCAGACTTTGGGGAGAAGTGTACTCGGATCCGTGGCCGAGCAACTGGGATAAAAATGTTCCTTTCTCTTTTGATAATTACTCTTTGAACTTTTGATTGTGCAGAATGACATTTATTTCTCTATATATTACTTCGCTAAGTCACTTATCTCAGCGTTTCCACTAGGGTGTGGATACCATCAGAGTAGAAAGTTTTCTCAGTATGCTGGAGCCATGATCGCAATGTCTGCATTTATGGCTAAAACCCTGGCCTCCCAGGAACTCCTTTAATGGCCCAAACATGTGGAAATCATTTGAAATGAGGACGGGACTATACGGGGGACGTGGCAACAACATCTTGCCAAGTTCCTGGAACGTCCAAGTGGTGTCTGGAAATCATTGCATGTACAGTTCCCACAGACAGACGCGTCTCTTCCAGAATTTAGGTGAGTGGACGATTTGGTCGATTTTCAAGGATCAGGCGTACCACTTGTTGAATGGTCATGAGATTGACTGCAACGGGCTCCGAACCAACTCAGCTGGCATGGTCATTCATGGACATACAGTACGGTCAACTTTAACATGTTTAGACCATTTAAACGTTTTATTGCATTTAAGAGTCTTATGTGTGTACAGTGCTTGAAGTCTTCTGCAAGCTCAATTCGTTTGATGCCTTAAGTCCCAGTTTGACGTGAACACTTTGATGTAAAGAATGAATTAAGGTGACATTTATTAAATAGTCATGGAAGAAGTCTTGGTATCAATAGTGGCTTTTTTAGGCTCCAGTTTAAGGCTCCAGACCCCTACACAGGTCAGGCAGTATAGACTTAGGGCTGGACGAAAGGATGGATCGATGTAAGGAGTTGTAGTTGCGACTGCTTGGCAACCATTTTAAGGCTTTTCCAAGCACTGGAAAGTCTCTGGAAAATGGAATTTAAGCTTTCTTTCTTTTTTGGGGTAAAATGGCTGCATTTTTTTTAAAGAAAAAGGTGTTGGACAGAGGGATAGAAAGAGAAAGAAGAGAGAGAGAGAGAGAGAGAGCAAGCAATCACGAAAAAGAGAGCAATTCGATCTAGCAAAGCAAGACAGAATGAGAGGCTCATGATGCAATGATTGTTTATCACAGCTGTAACACAGGTAACAAAATAACTTGTACCTCTGACATTGCACAACACATATTTAACTGTCAAAATGTGTCGTGCAATCCGTTATATAACAAAGTAAACAGTCACTGTATTAGGGTGGGTGATTAATATGTTATTAATTGTCTCCAAATGTTCAGGAAACGTCCTCATATAGTGAGTCGATCTGCATAATTCAACAATATTACCATTAGAAAACATGTTTAGAGCTTTAATTCGGGGCTGTACTAGAGGACACTAGACTGCGCCGCACTTGTTATAGATTGTGTTTGACCATGGTGCGAAGCATCAACCACACACACATACACACACACTTCTTCATGTGCTTCTTCTGTCACCATGTCTTGCAGGTGTCATATCCTTCCTGTACTGTGAATTTGCATGTTTCTCTCTCTCTCTCACTCTTTCTCTCTCTCTCACTGTCTCTTTCTCTGTCTCTCTCTCAGACAGGCTGAAAGCCGTGTTATGCATGTCAGGAAGGCAAGGGACAACAGGAGAATGGTAATAAGTGAACACACACACTAATGAGCCCCACAGCAGAACAGCATAGAAAAAGGTCATAACTCGCTCTCTCTCTCTCTCTCTCTCTCTCTCTCTCTCTCTCACACACACACACACACACACACCAAGCATTGCAGCCAAATGTGACACCCACATTACATATTACAAGCTCAAGTTTATCATCTGCTTATGGATGCGTATCCTCTAAACAACCACACACATTTTATATGCACCAGTGCTCTATCTCTCTCTCTCTCTCTCTCTCTCTCTGTCTTGTTTCGTGTTCATCTGTGGTATTGTCCCTGGCAAGGTGATCCTCCCAAAGGAAGGCCGATTGGTTCATTCTGGCCTGACGGATATTTTTAATTACAGACTCAAATTAACTGTTAATGGCATAATAAAATCCCTGCCATGAGTATTCATTTACGTGAAGTGTAGTGTGTGTGTGTGTGTGTGTGTGTGTGTGTGTGTGTGTGTGCGCGTGTGCTCGTGCTTTAAAGTACTTTTCGCTCCCTCTGGACTCAGTAATGATCACGAGCTTCCAACAGACGGGTTCCGATTACAGCTGTCCTGCTAATGCCATCAGTAAATGATGCATATTTACACATACACACACACACACACACACACACAGACACACACTTCCTCCTTCCACCACACACATTTTGTACAGTGTTGCAGCTTCAGCTACAATTATAGATCCTTGCAGGCTAATACGTAATATTGTGTTTTCCCTGACTCATAAGTTTAGTTTCTATGATCAATAGTAATTCTGTGCAATGAAAAGTGTGCGTGCACACACGCGCGCACACACACACACACACACATACTCCAGTAGTGTGCAAGAGAGCACATAGAATATGGTGATGACAATTCAATGACCTCATTCATCATGCTTGCCGTGTATTTGATTAAAATCGCATAACGTCTAGAGGTGAACAGACTGTCTGGGTCACTGGAGGCATTTAGACGTGCCTACTAAACGACTCTCCACACGACTTCACACTCCACCCAGTGCCTGGCTCATGCAAACATTTAGTTTAGAATCAGTCAGAACAGTCAGCTAGTCAATTTCTGAAAAAATCCGAAATCTATAAGTAAATTAAGTTTAAAAGCAAAACATCTGAAAGAAATTCTCCCGCATGTTTTAATCTATTTTCCATCTACTGCATCCACAGTCTATTGTGTGATTTACTAGTGTTGTCACTATGCCAAAATTTTTGTTTCAATGCTGATACCGTCATGAATTCTGAAACTTTTCATCAGTTTACCTTTTGTCCCCATGGGAACGTTGCCTGTGGGATGTTATTAGGACGTTACTGATGATCATAAGGTATAACATTCCGAATCAGACGTGAATACTGTATAACCTTCAGGTAATGTTCAATCTTTGTCCCTTTTTGATGTTCCCTGGAACGTCCCGCCCAAACATCATAGTATACGTCTTCGTGGGATGTTCTCCTGGGTACTTTTGCTGTGAATCAGATTGATTGTCCTTACCAGCTACGCGTAATTAATTGTCCTCACCAGCTGTATGCTCGCCATGTCATCTGTATATCCAAGCTCAAATCCTGACTGCTGATACAGCCATCCACAGGAAAAAAAATAAACACATTGTTTTTAGTTATAAATAAAATGTCCACAGGACATTCTCCGAACAATCGCATTTAGTCCTCTAAGGGAATGTCTCTCAATAACATTCTGCGGACGTAAAAGGGAACCATTTCTGTAGTTATAAAAATAAAGTGGGTCAGAAAAAAGGCACCACCGTGACTGAGAGGTTAGCACTGGGGACAAGGTTTAATTCCCATGTCGGGTCTGTGTGCGTGGAGTTTGCAAGTTCTCCCCATGCTTAATGGGTTTCCTAAGGGTACTCCGGTTTCCTCCCACAGTCCAAAGACATGCAGATTAGACTAACTGGCGTTCACAAATTGCCCGTCGTGTGTGAATGAGCATGCCTGTGTGTGTGTCCTGTGACGAATTGAAATCTAAGCCCTAAGGGACAGTCTGCAGGCCCCTGCAACCATGTATACAGGATAAAGTGGTATAGACGATGAGTGAGTGTGAGTAAGTGGATCAGAAGAATTCTGGTGACTAATGTTGGTGTCTGGTGACTTCATTTTTTGAGACCTTGTATCCAGAAAACCTTCTGATGAGACTGATTATACTGTATCCATCAAAATCTAGAACATATTATTGGATTATTAAAAAAAAATTGATGTGAACAATAGTGTATAATATAGTGCAAACTATTAAATTTGATCAGTTTAATTTCTGTTCACAGAAACAATAGCAATTCGTTCAAAATTGTTGACTCCAAATTCCACAGACCTCAGTCCAATCTAGCATCCATGGAATGTGCCGGACATACAGTACTAGTCTGATCCACAGAGGCTCCACTTTGCAACAATCTGCTCCTAACATCCTGGTGCCAGACACCACAGCACACCTTCAGACATCTTGTAGAGTCATGCCTTGTGGAGGCAGAGCTGTTTTGGTTGCACAAGGGGAACGAACCTACAGAATATTGCGAGTAAAGTTGATGGTTTTAATGTTATAGCCAGAGGTGGGTAGTTACATTTACTCCGTTACATTTGTACTTGAGTAACTAGTAAAATGTACTTCTATGAGTAGTATTACTGCAGCATACTTTTTACTTTTACTTGAGTAGATTTGTGAAGAAGAATCGCTACTCTTACTCTGCTACATTCGGATACACTCGACTCGTTACTTTTCTAACCATTCTTTCTACACATGCAGCCGGTACTGTTACGCCAATCAGACGCAGCAACAATAATCACATGACTCCGTTTGACCAATCTGGTCAGGCGGTATAGTGGGAAAAAATTTGTCCTACATACGCTCACTGCACATGCGCAAACAAACGTTTCTGGATCTTTCTCTAATTTTGCGGAACGCCCATAAATCCACGCTGCTACTAGTGGGATTTTGATTGATGTACAATCTTGCGGCGATATGTAAACTGGTTTCCTGATGATGTAATATTATTTTGAAGTACAGCTACTCTCACTTGAGTACATTTTTAATTTTTAGGATACTCTACACACCTCTGGTTATAGCTGATTGGTGATTGGTGTGCGTGTATGTATGTGTATATATATAAATATATATATATATATATATATATATATATATATATATATATATATATATATATAGACACTCCCTAACTAGCTCTTTTACTCTAAAGCACCGGTGATCAAACTTTCTGAAGGATTCGATTCCAAAGGTTATAAAAGGCAGAAAATGTGAAAAATATATTCAGTTGTACTCAGTTCTCTGGTCACTCCAGAGTAAGTTAATACGCATTAATATCCAATATCCTACTGTATTTTTTTTCTTATGTAATAGAGGAGAAAATGTGCAAATGTGCAGCGAATGTCCCAGTATAAAACAAACTCTAGCACACTTTAAAACAGTGCGTGCACAGCGGTGCTGCTGTGTTTAGGCACTCATCTTTTTCGCCCACTTTATAACTGAAATATCTCCAGATTTCACTTCGGGCCGCCTTTTTACCGGAGCCATCTCTTCAAGTCGTCTCTGAATAAAACAAAGGAGGGCTCCACTTTCTCTTGTATTGCTCACGACTCAATTCACGACTCCTGTGGCATCTCATATTACAAACTCAGTTGTAAGAATTTTTTTTTTTTTTTTCCCCGCTACACACACAAAGCACTGTTGTCTGTGCTGTACTTAAAGAGACAGATCCCTATTAGTAAGACTATACAGACATACGAATAGTAACAATATACATTTTTTTAAATGCCCCTATAGTCATTTGCTTGTTAACAGTCAAGGCTGGCAACTGCTTGGGGCCCTGGGACAGTAGAGGGCCCCTGAGGGCTGAAAAAAGTTGTTCATTATTTATAAGACAATGGTGATGAATGCTGGTCGGAGAGGCCCCCTGCAAAGTTTGCCTAGGGCCGAAAAAAAAAAAAAAAAAACTCTAAACCACCTCTGGGTATAGTACCATTCAAAACTCTAGTACTTTGAGACTTTTTAGTGCAACTAGTGATTAACAATGATTATAAAATTTTACATTTACGTAAAAGTTGACACTTTTACATTTACATAAAAGTTAGTTTCAGTTAAAACCTAAGGACAGCTGGGTGAATCCAAGTTTATAACTTACTGTACTTGTAAATTTTTGTAAAAAAAAAATTTTTTCATCAAATCTCTACATTTTTCCTCCTTTTAGGAAGGAAATTCATTTTCCAGAAGAAATGTTCATGTAAAGCTCTCTTCAGTGCATTAGTTTTTGCCTGAGATCAAATGGATAGCACAAAACAAAAAAGAACAATTAACTTACACATTTCAGCACTCGGTACAGTAGCTTTGCCACCTCACAGCTCCAGGGTCCATGGTTTGATTCTTAGTTTGAGTTACTGTCTGTTGGGAGATTTGCATGTTCTCCCTAGGTGTACATGGGCTTCCTCCAGATTCTCTGATTTCCTCCTACCTCCCAGCAAGTGGACTGGTTTCACACGATTTCTTCGCAGCGTTATGCACAAGAACTGACATCCCATCTAGGGTACGTACTGTATTGTATATATTCGCTTCAAGCCCAGCGTTTCCAAGATAGATCACTAATCCGTCGATAAAGCACTTATTGAAGATGTATGTGCGGCTTCAGCGTTTAAAAAACTGACAATTCAATTTTTTCATCTCTGATACATCAGTTGCTTTTAGGCTTCCATTAATTTCACGTAAAAGGGTTTTCCATTCTTTTCTCAGTACTGTCTAAATCAGTGCCAATGGCAGTTATACTAAAGATGCAGGAAACAGTGATTAGTATGGAAAGGGAAAAGAATTCCCTTAAAAAACACAGTGAGCATTTCATAGTGTTTAGTTTTTAGATTCATTTTCTAACAGGTACTATAGGAATGTAAATAGTAACTCAGGTGCTAAAGACCAACATGATCCTCAGCAAAGGAGGGGCATTATCATTCTTCAGGAAGCTTCAGCAACTGTATACACCTGAAACAGTATCCAAAGTGTGCTTATATTTTTGCCTAATAATAACGATGTGGGGTAGCAAATAATATCTTAGGTGCATTAAGTGGTTTTGACTGCAGCCGCAGCGGGTTGTCGTTTTCCCTGAGCAGACATGGCTGCTTCCCAAGGGAGCACACTTGATGCCACTTGACACCTTCACTCAGCCAATGCATAGATGCCAATCAGAGATCGGGCAAGCATGAAAAAACCACAGAAACCGCTGTTCAAAAAATAATAATAATAAATAAATAAATAATTTTTTTTTTTTTTTTTGCCTTTATACAGAAATACACACAAGAGGCAGAAGATGCTGGCCAACAGTAGAAGGCCAGAGAGCGTTTCTTCTACAGTACGTTGCTTTGTCCTTGTACTGGTGTTCATCACAATAATGCATATGCCCTCAAATACAGATGGAAACTGTACTTAAAAACGTCCAAATCCGGAATATTTTAATAAATCGCTGTTAGAAGATAAAAGCAGTTCCCAACAGTTTCCATTGTATTTTCAATAATTAAGTCTGGTGCATATCAGCAAAGCAGGACTATTTCTCTTTTAGGGAGACAACAAGACCTCCCAGGTGTGACTTCATTATAAAGCCTTGATTTGAATGAGTTTCTTGCAAAGAAATGTTCCGAAAGTGAGTGGAGGTGAACGAATGAATAAGGAAGACGTGACGGAGCAAACCAGAATCTGACAAGGTCATAAAGGACAAAAAATAAAAAAAAAATTTACAATAGACTCGAACCAATGATGCACGATCGCACCATTCTGTGTCTTCCCTTTTATTCCTCCCTTTCTATTTTTTTTTACCCTCCTCCCGCCTTTCTCTGTGTGACTCAAATGCTCTTAAGCCAAACAGCTTTGGTGATTAACTGCACTGTGCCCCAGACTGTGTGCTTTTACATCCATTCATAATCTTACAGCCACTGAATAATAGCCACCAATGAAGGAAATTAATTGTCTAGCTGTGAGCAAAAACGTTTTACTGTCTTTAATTAATTATGGGCTCATTTTCATAGAATGCTAAAATACTTAATGCTGCACTCTGAACATCACACACCTCACTGATAGCTCCTGCTATCAGGCAAGTAATTGAATGAACCTCGATTTAGCGGACTACTTTAAGATAAGTCGCAAGTCCATAACCTTGCTGAAGAACTGCACTACTGTAAGTGTTAAACACTTTAACACTTTGACAATCAAATAAGAAACCAGTTTAAAAGTTTCCTTAAAAACAACACCACCACCGATCCCATATGTCTTGTCATTCCATCTGAAATGTATTCAAAATGATTTATTAAAAGTGAAACGTCAAATAAACACTTGTCACCGAGAAAATGAAGAGTATTTTGTCGGTCGTTTTCATTTTGGAAATGTCACCACGTTGTCAGGATTTGTTGCCATTGATTTTTATATATGTGGAGCAGTGTCAAGGCATGCACTGCTATAGAGGGTAAAAAAAAAAAAAAAAAAAAGTCAGGTTCCTTCTGAAACAGAATATATTATTACAGGTTACATGATCAAACTCAAAGCCCTCATTTCCATATTTTACCATTATGATGACGTGATTGGTTAGCGAATATTATATCGTCAAGGTGAGAGCACGCCTTGGACGGTGTGTCAGTTCATCAAAACAGATGTATTTCCTTACTCATTCACACCTAAAGGCAACTTTAGTGTAGCCAGTCCACCTACATGTTTTTGGGAGGAAACCAGAGAAGCAAAGGAAACCCACACAGACATGGAAAGAAGCTCCATACAGACAAGAACCTGAGATGAGCTTTAAAGCAGAGACCCTGAAGCTGTGACATGGCACCACTCACCCACTGCACCGATGTAATGACCAATATTCTATTACATTTTTCCCCATCATAATGTGATATGTACAGGCTGATATCTGAAATGCTGATGCTCTGCTCTCGGATTTCTGGCCCCAAAAAATAATATAACGTTCTAAAAAGAAAAAAATAAATAAATAATGAGAAAATAAATCCCTTTGTAAAAAATTACAAACACATACACACACATTTTAATGAGAGGGGAGAGTTTGATCAAGGTCTCTGTGCCATCGATGTCCTGCCTCTAGGGTCTCAATTATAGTTGTTAGTTGTACACAAACATAGAAGTCTGAGACTCTAGTAAATGTTCAACTACATGTTTGACAATGTGTGTGAGTATATATATATATATATATAAAATGTTTTGTTTTTACTCTTTCCAATTAAGATCTTTATTTTAGGCATAGGCAGATGAAATGATCATCCATCTACTGTAGGAACTTCTGTATTCCAACCATTTACACTGTATCTGTATTCCCATTTTGTACAACATTCACACAATACAGGCAATTTGGGAACACCAATTAGCCTGATCTCCATGTCTTTGAACTGTGGGAGGAAACCTACCAAGCATGTGGAAAACATGCAATTTCCATGCGCACAGAACCCAGGACCTTGAGGTGCAAAACAACACTAAGCATGCAGGAATAAAGCATGCAATAGAACGCATGTATTCAGTGCTAAATGCAACACAAGTACAATGTCTGAAAATAGTTATTAATGCTGTCATCGATCCCGGGTTTACTATCAGCCGTAATTCTTTCATCTCTACATCTCTACGACTTCTAGACATGTTCGTCACAGGTTTGTTTTTCCACAGATACACACTAGTCCCTTCCAAACCACAGCTCGATAAATCAGATCTGCTGTGTGCGCATATTTTAGCAAAAAGCAAGACAATAGGTATAATTCAGCATTTTTATGAATGTTTATTTTTCACCCGAGTTCACGTGAAGTGAACTGCCGTTTTTAGTTCCGCGGACTGCACCTGGGTTTAAAAACAGCTTTCATATTTGACCGAATGTACCAGGCTCAAAACGGCATTGGATTCTGAAAAAAACAAAACAAAAAAAAAAAAACACAAGAATTATGCCTGGGCGGTGCAGTTTTTACGGAAAGCAAACTTGTCACAGCTTGGAGACTCAGCAGGAGCCTTTGAGCCAGCTGTAGCACACCTTTGGCCATTTTACAATTCATGTGTGACCTCCTCGTTTCATAGGGCAACAGTAAATTATCAGACTGACCTATACAACCATGTGATTTCTAGAGCATAGGGCAGTGGTCTAGGAGAAGGGCACTATTCAAAGTAGCAGTATGCATGTGTCTGTGTATGTGTGTAGCAGTGATGGAAATGGCGATTGAGAGCTGGCAAAAGACGTCCTGTTCTACCTACAGTACATAGTCGCTCAGTGATGCTAAAAATAGAACACACTTTCATGACTGCCTGCAAGTCATCCCATTAAAATCAGGCCTTAATTCAGGCCTAAATGATATGTTCTATCCTCAGCTAACAAGACTCCCTCTAGCCCCATATAACTCCCCCCCGGCCCCCGAACACACACACACACACACACACACACACACACACACACACACACGAAAATCTCGGCTCGTAATGAGGGCGTCAGCAGTGATCGTGTCTGATAGCCCTGTGGCTGATAGGGGTCTCTATCAGCCTATCATCTGCACATTCTACCTGTTACCACAGTGATATACAACACGCAGAACAGAAGAAGGCTTTTAAATACTCAGATGCATCAAGATCATAGATAGTGCCTGATACAAATGCTCACACACGCCCAGACTGATATATGACATCAGTGAGAGAGAGAGAGAGAGAGAGAGAGAGAGAGAAAGCTGGGGCTTAATTAATCTCATCTGAAATAGTGAACAAAAAGAGGAATCTATTCAACATGGCCTTTTTGAGAGTGGCACTGAGGATGCCCTACAGCCCCAGTGGCTGGACATACGGTTATAGGCATAGGGTTACGGGCTTTGCCCAAGGACCCAACAGTGATAACCTGGCAGTGGCAACTGACCCTAGAATGCAGATGTACAGTATAATAAAGTCAATTCCCTTTCCGTTACCTAAATATGTTGCAATGTGTGTGTCCACATTACAAATATGCAGTCCATAAAACAATTTCTGATTTCTCCGCATACACGCAGGAAGCTATTTTAAGGCCCAGTTATACTGCATAGTTTTTGCATAGTTCAGTTCTCAAATCTGACTGGTCAGACAGTTATAACCTAAACAGACTTTTATTAATCAGCAGGTTCTAAAATATTAGTGTTTCTATAGCAACAGCACATTCACAGGACTTCTTTGATATTGGCTTCACATAATCTAAGCCTCATAATAAACAAATGGAAATCAGTGTTTGATATGGAAAAAAACGTAATATATGAAATACACTATATTGCCAAAAGGTTTCGCTCGCCTGCCTTCAAATGCATAAAAACTTTGAGTAACATCCGATTCTTAATGTGATGTTGGCCCACTCTTTGCAGCTATCACAGCTTCAACACTTCTGGAAAGGCTTTCCACAAGGTTTAGGTAGTAGTATTCATAGGAATTTTTGACCATTCTTCCAGAAGCGCATAAGAAGGCCTGGCTCACAGTCTCCGCTGTAATTCATCCCAAAGGTGTTGAGGTCAGGACTCTGTGCAGGCCAAGTCAAGTTCTCCCGCACAAAACTCGCTCATCCGGCACGTACATCCAGGACCTTGCTCTGTGCACTGGTGCACAGTCGTGTTGGAACAGGAAAGGGCCGTCCCCAAACTGTTCCCACAAAGTTGGGAGCGTGAAATTGTCCAAAATGTCTTGGTATGCTGAAGCATTAAGAGTTCCTTTCATTGGAAGTAAGGAGCCGAGCCCTATGACAAAAAAACAACCCCACACTAGTTCCAACAACTATTTTTTGTTTATGTATAAAAATTCGGTTTTGCATCGGGCCAGATTATTGGTGGCACAATGGCTTAGTGGTCAGCACTGTTGCCTTGCACTTCCAGGTCCTGGCTTTGATTCCCAAGTCGGGTCTGTCTGCATGAAGTTTGCATGTTCTCCCCGTGCTTGGCGGGTTTGCTCCCACAGTCCAAAATTATATAGAGTAGGCTAATTGGTGTTTCTAAATTACCCGTAGTGTATGAATGTTGACCAGAGGTCCTACCATGATTGTACAATGGTAACCATTGGACTACAGAGGCTCCTATATAGATGGTGGATGACCAAAGATCAATTTATTATAACAGCACTGTCTGTTGCATGTGCTTAATTTAAATATATTAATAATCTTTAATAAGTGCAACCGCTTAGTGAGCATAGATCAACATGCGATCTAGAAATACATTTTTCCTGCAAGGAGAGATGAGAGATGGCCTACAGTATGTACATTTTTGGTAGTAATCATATTGTTTGTTATTGTTTGTAAATGTTATTAGCATAATTAACTGTAATTAATTCCTAATTGTTTAATGAATTTCCATGTAGTGAGTATTTATGAAGAATTATAAATATTACTTAATAAATTCTTTATACTGTAAATACATTGCATTGTTCACTCTGGTTGTACTGTTGCAAATGTACAGTACATGTATAAACCTATATTTGCTATAATGCTGCATAAAGGTTACAACAGCAGAAAAGACATGTGTTGAACCATCATACTATTACTACTACTATAGTCCTTTAAATTATTTTATTGCAAGCCATTCCAATAACTAACACCCTAAAGTTTGAGAAACCAGGGCTCTGTTTTTCCACTCTTGCCCTTTTTACTAAAAGACAAAATAAAAGGCGGGCATATTCACTTTCAGCTGAGTACTGGGTCGACTAAGGGACGAGAAAAATAGGGCAATGGTTCCACTGCACTCACAACATACCTTACGCAGCAGACTATTTTAAAATTCACAAACTGATTGTTTACACAGAAAAGAGAGACTTCAGTGCAGTGAAGCATAAAAGCAGGACACCAGAGAGGACTGATTTGCCGCAACCTTTTATTGTGTCGTTTCACATGCATACACAATGGTCTGGACTATGTTCAAGGCTTTGGCTCATTTGCATGTTAGTGCATGTTATTTACAGTACGTGCGTATGTAAAAGCTCGTGTCGGTAGTATAATATAATCATCTAATTATCGTAGAAAAAAAGATAAAAGATAAAGGTAAGGGATGTGTAAAAAACATCTGAGAGATCAGATCACTATTTATGGATCAAGGTCACATTTAGCACTGAAGATGCTGGCAGGGTGTCCAGGGTGTGAAAGTCATGGTCCTGAACACATTAGTGTTTCTCTTGCTCAAGCATGCCTGATGGAAGGGTTAAGCTAATTTTCAGGCGATCCAGGTGTCCGAGAAACCCACAGGTGGTACTGGATGAGGCTCGTACTTTACACGCTTATGGTATAGGATATAGTGTAGACAAGATCTGTGAATCATATGTAGACTGTTGGAAAAATTCGATTTGATTTTTGGGCTTTACGATTTTCAAATTACTACTATTTCAATTTAATAGCAGGAGAGATTGTATGATTTGTCTCAAGTCAAAATCTACAAAAAAACTCTAATAAAGACTGAAATGGTGTGTGCTGTATAAGTGCCATGTCTCATACAAAGTGATAATCCTTTTTTTTTTTCTTCCTTCCGTGCCAATCTTCAGCTCCACACTCCAGTTCATTGGGTTGTGGTATTGCACCAACTGCTCATAAACTCAAAAGAAGAAGAAGCAATACTCTCGTAAAACATGAGTTTCTGCAGGAGATGGAAGTGGTTTATATCTTCTATAAATGCTGTGCTATTTTTTTTTTTTTATATAGTTTTATACGTCTCACATGCTGCACTGCTAACTTTGGTGAGTGCAATAAGTGGTTATATGACACAAAATGAAAATACTTTTCATATGCTTATATTGTTCTCAACAAATTATTTAGTAACATACATTTTTTTTATTCCTTTTTCATATTAATAGGGATAATATTCATTTTGTACATGTGCCTGTCATTTTTGGGATAACTGCCTGTTGGAGGTTAAAGCAACTGCTGTAAGTACTTACAAGTACTCAAGTATTTATACATATATTTCTTACTTTTCATCATATTGAGTTTTGCAGTTTGATATTGTCAGGTGTAATATGTCCACCGTCTTATAGTGAAATATATTTATTTTCAGAAATTCAAAATATATGTGAAAAAACAATACACAGTCACCTTCAAGAGAGAATCATTTTGTTAACTGAACGTCTGGCATGTGCTCTTTAAATGCTACCTTCAACAACAACAAAAATGTCCACACTGTCAGTGGGCATAGTTTTGCCACATTTTGGGTTGATTTTATTATCGACTGACTTTTCCCACTAAGTAAATATATTGTTGAGAAGTGTGTTTCAATCAGGCCCCTTATTCCAGTGCAGGGCAATCTTAATGCTCCAGCATACCAAAGCAATTTTATGCTTCCAACCTTGTGGCAACAGTTTGGGGAAGCCATTTCCTCTTCCAGCATGACTGTGCCCAAGTGCAAAGCAAAGCAAGGACTTGGTTTTCATGGTTTGAGTTCGGTGTGGAAAAACTTGACTGGCCCCTCACAGAGCCCTGAACTCAACCTTGTTGAGCAACTATGGGATGAACTGGAACAGAGATTGCAAGCCAGGTTTTTTCAACATGACAGATGCCTGACCTTATAAATGCTTTACAGAATGAATGGGCATAAATTCCCATAAAATCCTGTAGACAACCTTTCAAAATGGGCGTATTATTGAAGTTTATGCACTTGGATACATTTACATTGCAGGTTTGGTCAAATACAGTACAGAGCAAAAGTTTGGACACACCTTCTCATTGAAAGAGTTTTCTTTATTGTGTTCTTTAGCCCAAACAAGTCTCTTCTGCTTGTTGCCTGTCCTTAGCAGTGGTTTCCTAGCAGATATTCTACCATGAAGGCCTGATTCACACAGTCTCCTCTTAACAGTTGTTCTAGAGATGTGTCTGCTGCTAGAACTCTGTGTGGCATTGACCTGCTCTCTGATCTGAGCTGCTGTTAACCTGCGATTTATATATATATTTATATATATTTGAATGTCTGCATCTTACTCTTTTTAAAATGCTCCAGATTCTCTAGGGTTCATAATAATTTCGGGGGAAAAATGTGGTAATTTGTTAAAGACCATATTCCAGCTCGGTGCTCAGCTCCGCTTACAAGACCTAGTGGTCCCAAATCATGGGTTACCCTACGTTCTGACCCCAGTAAGAAAAGAATTCCACTGTGCAGTACTGTATATGTGTCGAATAAAGGTTTGACATAATTTAGTATCATCTAGCTAGACAAGTAAATGAGGGCGAAGTTTTAATAAAGCCACCAAGAACCTTTACAGATTGTTACAGACTGTGGAACACTATAAAACTAAAAAGCAATACTGCAGAAAAGTTCTGCACCACCGGAGCTAATATAGAAGAACAAACCTAGCTTCATTTGTGTGGATAGGAATGTTAATTTGCGTTGACATCCTCAAGTTTTTTATGTGTAGTGATATTAAAACAGCACTGATATATACATAAATTTCATGGGCCATTGGTTTTTAAGAGCTAAAAAGAGACTGTTAGCAGTATTACCATCATGACAAAAAAAATAGCAAAATATGAGAGCTTTTATACTCCAAATAGGTTCTTCCTTGTTGAATACATCTTTGGGGAGAGGTCAGGCAAAGAGCAATCCTAAATTAACAGCCCCTGTCCCCAGACAGCACAGAACAGTGTGTGCTAAGGACGAATTGCTGAGCATGTTTAGAATTGTGACAAATTCGTAATATCCAATCAGAATATAAAAAAATATCTGAATCACAGTACAAATCAAATCGACACATAGGTATCCTGATAATACCGTACGGGCTGGTCCCAAGTGATTTAGATCCCTAATTCTTACTATCTGCAAAATGAAGGGGTATAAAGCCAGTCAAGCAGCAGACATGTGAATGACTTAATTATCATTATTTCAAAATATGAATAAAAAAGTAATTTAATTGACAGAAACTCTGACCAGGATCGAGTAGTTACTCAAGGTGAATGAATGAATGTATGAATGAATGTATGAATGAATGTATGAATGAATCCCAAATGTATGCCATATGATGCATCCAAAAACACTCCTGTGGTAATTACATGACCTTTCTTGATTCAGCAATGTTCATATCTGACTGCCCACACTTGCTAGCATGAAATTAAAAACTGCCCACGTTCTCAACTTCCTTGTTGGCTCCAACGCCATTCCAGTCATAACACACTCCTCTAGTGGGGGAGGGGGTTATTTCAGTTTAGACTTTTTCAGTGTACATAGGTGTCTCAGCATCAATGTTGGGGGACGTTACTTTTTAAAGTAACTAATTACATTACAAAAATTACTGTCTTCAAAAAGTAATCCGTTACATTACTGCGTTACTTTCTGATAAAAGTAACCATTGCAAAAAATGAAAACTCCTTTGTGCTTCCTCATGCATGTTGTTTTAGTCAAGACCTTTATAATTATTCTACCATCATCACTCATTTGGCGTTTGGCCAATAATCTGTTAACTACTAATACCCCTATTTCACCTACGCCGTTTCGTGCGGTGGCCACAGGTACGGTTCATCATGATTCACCGCGAGCTTCGGCGCTGTGATTAGGTTTCTATCTTTCCGCACGCCGGTCCGCGCATAGTCACACCGTATAGGTGAGATAGGGGTATAACAGCAGAAATAACAGAGGGGGGCGGGTTATCGGAGGGCGGGGTTTTGTAGGACGACTTTCTCTCGCACACACACTAATGGATTGGGAATGA